>ML778262.1:255565-335770 GCA_009831015.1 Picea engelmannii
ACCCCCTTTCCAACACCCTTATTTGGGACCTATCCTGTTGGATTTCTCTCTTTGTCTTGATCGTTGTGGTACATATCACTTCTAAGCATTTTTCTCTATGGACCCACCCACCCTTCCTGACACCCTTATTTGACACATATCCCATTTCATTCCTCTTTATTCCCTAATCGTCGTGATACGTATCATTTCTTCATGAACCCTTCCCCTCCTCGACACCCCTCATTCCCAAATGGAAAACACCCACAACCAAGAACTACTTCACCTCCACTTTCCAAAGTCTCATGAATCATGTATTTCATCCTTTCCTCTATTATTTTGTCTTAGTTTTCTTTGATAATATTCTCATCTATAGTAAAACATGGACAACCCATCTCTCCCATGCGGATCAATTTCTCCATCTACTCTATCAGCACAATTTTTTCCTCAAATAATCTAAATGCGCCTTTAGAGCCTCAAAAGTGGATTACCTGGGTCATATTGTTGTTGGCCCTTAACAAAGTTCTGAGGATCCTTGGTCATGTTTGACTTACTTTTGGTACTTTGACAGGATGTTGAAGACGGAGCGAAAGTCGAAGCAGAGATCACGGGATCTCGACCCCTTTTTAGGGATTTTTGGGTTTCTGGGATGATGTAACGGGAATGGGGATGTTGGCCCATGGGTTTACCCATGTTTAGGCCCATTTTGTAATGTATAAATAGATATCTAGGTGATGTAAGAAGAGGTCGCAGTGTGCTAAGTGCTAGAGTTTGATCTATGTGATGTTAAGTGCTAAGTGTTAATTGCTAACTGCAAGCGGTAATTGTAATTGCTCTATGCATACTGAGTGAGACTTGCAGAGCTAAGTGCTAGTGATTGTAAGAGACTGTGGAAAGATTTGTGTTGTAATACAGGGAAGGAGGATCTAGCGAGGTGCACAGATATCATGTCCTCTGCGGAGTAAGATATCATGGCTCTGTGCATGTATAAGATTGACAGAATGAAATAAAGAAGAAGAGTTGGTGGACGTAGCCCCAGGGTGGGGGTGAACCACGTATATCTTGTGTTGCTATGCTTGTGTGGTGTATTTATGTGTTTATGTGTTTACTTTCTTAAGTGCTTTGATATAGATAAATGATAGATATATCTGTTAATGCTTTGTGTTGAATAATGTGAATAAATGCTAGATCTGATCTATGTTGGTATGCTTAGTACTTGAATCTATAGGATTTGTATGAATAATATGTTGATCTATTGTTAGGACTTAGTTGTGTTATAAACTAAGGCTGAATATTAATGAACTGTAACTGCTTAGTGCTTCGTTAAGGTGTTGTAATCACAAATATGTATCCTAGCCAGCTAAGGTTGCAGACACTAGAGTCCTGCAACCACCCCTGCCTCTACCTTGGGTGAGAATTCATTTGCTTCGTAGGTGTTGACGAAAGGGTCGTAGTTAGGGTTTTGTTGGTGCGTTGTTATAGCGTTGAACCCTGGGTCTACCCCTGTGCCAAAAAAAGGTTCTGTTGTCGAGACCTGAAACTGTGATTATTGGGAACCGAAGGAAAGAAAGAAAGTTTTGTGCGTAGATATGTTGCCTTAGTGCGCAGTATTATACTTAACCTGTAAATCTCTGTGCTAATAAGAGAAGTTAGATTCGAAGAAAAGAGGTAAAATCTTGAAGCTTTGTGCTCTGATAAAGGTAAGAATAGTGAAAATTCTTAGATCTAGAAGCTTCAAAGGTAAGAATAGTGATAAGTTTTAGATCTAGAAGCTTTGTGCTCTGCTGGAAGTAAGATTAGTGGAATTTTTTGTTTAAAGAGTATAGATCTAGGTATGTTTGATAAATGTTATCCTAGTTTTAAAACTAGGGAATAGCTAGAAGAGAAAAAGTTTGATATGAGTAGATCTGATAGAAGTAATGAAAGATATGTTATTCCTATGCATAGAAAGAATGTTTGGACTAACAAATGGATGCAGGATCCTAGAAATAATTTTTTGCAGGTTAGCCACTATGATCCTAGTGCGTAGTACAAGAAAGGATGGGGATCATTTAAGAAAAAAATAGGATTAACCCTTTGTTACAGTTGCAGAAGACTGGGACATCTTGCTAAGGAATGCCCTAGAAGAAGACTTAGTTGTCTTTGTTGTAAAGCTATAGACCATGAAGTTTTAGATTTCCCTAGAATGATTGTTAATCTTGATAGAATGAATATGAGACAAGAAAACCTTGAGGAAGTTCATGAAACTGAGACCATGGTAGAACCCCAGACATAATCAAAGACTGTACTACTGCAAATGAAAGAAATCCTAAATGATCATAGAGATATCAACTTACCAAATATATTCAAAGAAAAAAAATGCATGGAAGCAATAATAGGAGACTTCGACATAAACTGTGTTCTGGATGAGGAAACAAAGGCAAATATCATGATAGAAAGAACTTGGGAAGCTTTAGGAAAGCCTGATACTACTCCTTCATTGGGAGGAATAGGACTATTCAGGGGAAAGTTGATAACCCTATGTGGAAGACTCACCCAGGTATCTATGAGTGCTCATGGAGCTTAGATAGAGGAATATTTTGAGGTTGTTAGATTCATTGAGAACAACACTCCATTTACTATGTTATTAGGAAAAACCTGGATCGAGAGAGATTAGACCAGAAGAAAAGAAGAGGAGGCCCTAGAATAGAAAAAGCAGGAATTGAAATATTTCATGACTAAGAGAATAGCACACTTGATTGCAGAACAGGAGAACAGATCAAATCTACTTAGAACCGGAAACTTGGATCGTGAATTTGAAAGAACACAAGAAGATTCACAAACGAGTAGAGCACCTACTCCAGATAGAGAAACAACATTACTCTCTATTCCTATGAAAGAATCTCAACAGTGCGAAGCTGCTTTGCCAAAAGAAGACAAGAATCAAAATGGAAAGAGGAATATCGAAACGAAGATCACCGGGAAAAAGGCTATAAAACTTAGTAAGAAGATATCAAAGGTCGAAAAGTTCCAGAAGGGCCTAGAGGGAACTTCACGGAAGGAAAATTTGCAAAATTGGAACTTCATCGGGATATCAGAATAGTGCCCCATGGCACTTCGCCATGGCGAAGTGATATGACCGTTGGAAGCATTATAACCGTTGGACTTGTTGTTCCTGAGTTTATACTTTAAGGCTCTAAAGTATACCGTCAAGAAAAGATAAAGAGAATTAAGGGGTAAGAATCAATTGTGAAGGGTAAATCAGAGTTGGTTTCTCAATTGTCTCTGTCTAGCTTCCCATTGTTCTTGGATGTTGATATCTCTCTCGATAACTTCCCATGAGCGTTCTAATTCGACCCGGGTAGTTGTTGTTTGAAGGATAGTATTAAATAAGTTCAAAGCAATGCTAGTTTGATCTTGAAGGCCAGGTTCTATGTTAGGCTGTCTATTATTTGGGACAGTCATGGGGGGTAAAATTTTATTGAATTATAAAATGTTTAAAGATTAGTTGCTTCAGTTTTGAGGGATGAAATACAAAAGGAGTTTTGGAACTCAAAATAATAACACAATAATAGTAGAGGTTGTTTCCTATACTTGAAATAATTTGAGAATAGTAAAATAATAACAAAAGTAACGCTGTCGAAAAATATGAGGCTTTAATCATGAAAGAATCTCATATCATAACAGAAGAAGGAGAGAAAAACAAGATTTCTAATAAAATATAAAATATAACCATCCAAATGACCTACAGGTCTTGAAACTGTTGATAGCAATCACAGAGGAAAAACTATAAATGATTAGATAATCAAATAAATTCAAACTACAATAGAAGTTTGAGTTAAACTATAGCTGATCATTCATTAGAAAGACATGAAAAGAAAGATGTTGAAAGATATTGAAAACAGAGTAAAGGAACACATAGCTTCAAGTTGACAGTATCAGAATCTCTTCTGCATTATCTATATCACTGTAAATCAGAAAACCTCTAATACAATTGACTCCCCAAAAAATCAAAAGCCATTTCTCAGTCTGGTGAAATTATATTTATTCATGATCACCAGACTTTTTTTTTTGTTGGTGATTAACTAACTTCCAAAGACTAACGGTTACATGAATGTGAAATACTGAACCGTTTATATTTCTATCTTTATCTTCTTTGATTAATTTCGATGATGAAATTTTCAAAATAATACTTTATTTCTTTGTTGATGAAACTCCTTTTTTTTAGATAATCAATACATTTTCCCAGGAGCTGCACCAACACCCTAGGAGCCTCTGGAATATTTTTCGCCTCAAATAGGAAGAATTTTCTCTGTAGTCCTGGTAGACGGTCATCAACTATCTTTCCTGTAAACTCGATAGTTTGTAACTTTAAATTCGGCTTCACCATCCACTTGTTAATCTGTGTAACATCAATTACCTTTATCTGTGAGATTTCTATTCGAATTTCATCCAGATTCTCCCTGAAATTTAGTTGATGCCTTCCAATGTTGATTTGTCCCAATAACCCAGGACATTTGTCTCTTCCAATGTTCAACGAAGCCTTATCTAGAAGATCGAAAATTGCTTGGCAATCATCTCGTTAACCTCTTTGGTTATTCTCTTGTTTTCGGAAAGGCTTGCCTCCCAAACCTTGAGTATTATATCCCCTTTGATCTTCTTTGAAACAGATAACTTTTGAGTCTTTCTAATCTCCTCTTTTACTGAAAGAGTCACTACCTTTTGAAAAGTGGTTATGGCTACTTTTGCTTCCCATTCCTTTAAGAGGATACTGTCGAAGGATTTGCTTGTCTCTTGAAAGTAAGTCTGAATAATTTCTAGCTTAGAGATCAATCCCTATTGCTCTTTTTCTATTTTTGCATGTATTTCCAATGCCTGGGCTTGGAAAGTTTCCTTCTCTACCACTTGATTTTGGATTGAACTCATATTGTTCTGTAATTGTTTATTCATTTCTTCCTGATGTAGGATATGTCCTTGACTGGCCTATATCTTCATGTTCGCTTCATTTAAGCTTGTTCTTAGTATTTGAATATCTTGTATGTCACTAGTTCTGGCTCGTTCTATCCCTTTGTTTATTTCTAGACTGATACTTCTTTTAGTCTCCCTTGATTGAATTTGTAGCTGGGCTATCATTTGGTCTTTTTGTTGTAACATGATCCTCAAATTGCTTACAGAGTGTAAATTTGTTGATGCGAAGGATCCCATTGTGCCTTCTATTTTTGTAGCGAATTCCCCTTCTTCAAGATTTTGTCCATCTACGATGATCTTATGCTTTTTTATCATCGTGTCTCCTCTTAGATGCATTTCCTGTTTCAAGATAGCCTTTCTCTTTTTACTGAAAAAATAATCGGATGACGGAATTTTGTCTCTAGAAATAGGTTCGAGATCACTAACATATAGAGCTCCCTCTTGGGGGTTTCCATAGGTAGACTGCAATGGGGTCAAAGAAGTAATAGGGCTTCCAAGCTTCGTCGATAACATTCCTCCTATTTTTTCGGGAAAATTCTCATGGATTTTTGGAGATGTTTCCATCTCCTTTCCTTTCCCTGACTCTGAGTTATCGATTTGTAGAACTTATGTTCTTAGTGAAGGCATTTTAGTCTCTTTCAAATTTTCCTTTGTATTTACTTTATCCTGTGAATCTTATTCAAAACCTGGGGGAGGTCCTTCCTGCTCTGGAGGGGGGATCGTGTATTGACCTTGCAATATCTTCAGTAAACAACTTTGCCTATGGCTTTGCAAGGTCATAAAACTAGTCTATAAGTCGGGTGGTAATGCCCGTACTCTATTTAATACTTCCTCATAATTTTTTACCTCTTTGAACATATCATCATAAGCGGACCTTTCGTGTTCATAAGCTTTCATATTGTAGTGTATTAGGTGTTTGTTCACTAGTTGATAAGGGCCATGCTTTTTGTGCTCAATATTTACCATTTTGATTTCTTCGAGCGCTTCGGCTTCCACTTTGGAATGGCCCAAGTTTAGTAATGAAAATTTCCCGATATGCACAGGGAATATTGGCCATGATTTATTTTGAGCCACCTTTAGCTCTATTCTGATACCGCCTTTCACTATTTGGTGTGCTACCTCTCTCAATACCAATCTGTCTGGGATAAATTTTGGAAGTGCATGAGGAGGGACTAAGCACCCATAAAACCTGATGTAGGAGAAACTTTCTTCGATGAACCAGTCGACTATTGCCCTGAGGTTTTCTGAGACTATCTCAGAGATGCGAGGAGGATCACAGCCATAAAGCATTTTATGCATTGGTATTATTACGAAATGACAAATTTCGTAAAATGAATTTTTTTTGTTTTCTTCCCACATCTCTGAATGATACTCGTGAATGGGTTGGGGGCAAGTTATGTTCCAATTCCAATTCATCAGAGGGAACAGAGTCAAAAAACAAATGGCATCCATTATGTATGTCGACATGTAAAATGCCACTGGTTGACCTTGGGCTTTTGCGGCTTTGTAATTTGAAACCTCTTTGGCCAAGTTATCAGATAAAATCTTGCTCCAGTTGAAACTATACCCTTCTTATGCCTCCTCTAAAAAGGGTACCCAATCTGCAGGAAAATGACATGGATTCTTTTTGCCAAAGAGTCTACACAACATCATGGCTACATAAACCATGTATTCATTCAAAGATGTGGTGGCATAATTTTCGTGAGTATCGGCCCTAAATTTTGATGGACATCTCCACCATCCTTTGATTAAATCGGGATAAGTTCGGTCTGCCTCAGTACACTCCTTCCTTTGAAATTTAGCTATAAACTCGGCATTGTAAATATATTTAGGATTGGGTGAGAGTTTGTACATTACTTGGATATGTTCAGATCTGAATGAGCCGATAACAACCGACTGATCGTTCATAATACTTCTCGTTGTAATATCAACCTTCTCTAGAGCCCAACTGATCATGTCATTGTACGCCACGAGCCGTGGACGTGCTGCAATCTTGTGAAGCTCGTATTTAGTTATGTCTTGAAGGTGATTCTTGGAATCATTTGGGGAATTTTTTATTTCATATTCCATAATTTCATAGATTTGTCTCCAGGATTTGATCGAGTCAATAGAATGTGGTGTTGTGTCGAATATGATATATGTCCTTGGACTACAAATATCATTTGTATCTTCACTCTTCTTAGGTTCTTTCTTTGGTGCCATGATTTTTGTATCAGAATGAAAACCTATCACAGAAGAGAGATGTATGAGTTTAGCTGAATGCGTCTTACACCTGATAGCATGAACCAGGATAAATTGCGAAACACGGACCTTTAATTCTCTTTTAACTCATTTAATGATGAAGGTATTGACGCAGCTGATAAGAACTTAATACCTTAAATGCAATGAATATTTCTGAGATACACATTAGTGTCACATAAATCATCAGTTATATGTTATTAATGTGGCTGTATTTCGGCAATCCCAGATTCAAAATTCGAAATATTTCATTCAACAGTACCGAAATAAGAAAATACCTAAGAAGTTTAATTACCGTTAATCGTGTTTTTAAAACAGAGTTAGTTCAGTTTAAACATTGATTATGGTTCGAGACTTCGTGTTTCGGGGTTTCGGGGATCGTGGATACATGAGGTATGTCATCGCTAAACCTTGATTCCCGAAATTGCAAAATCACGATAAGATTAGGTTTAGGCCTTAACTATCGTATTAGTAAATGAATTAATCAGGATTAAAAGCTAACTTCCATTCTTTCGAGAAATCGGGGATCGGGATTTCGTGATTCAATATGTATGGAAAACATATGGTTTTGAGTAGACCCGAATCCCGAAAGGTTTAAATATTTCTAATCAACTCCTTTAGGGTTTAAATTACTGTGATTAAAAATAACTTTACAGAATGTGTGTCAGGACTTTTAAAACACTTTTGTTTTTTTTCCGTTGATTATTTAAAGAATAAAGCTTGTCGGGATTTCGGTACCGGGCTTTTGGAAATAATAGTGAGGGTTATGCTTTCTGAAAAGCCGAAACCCGAAAAAGGAAAGTTTTAGTCTTAGAGATAAAAACTTTAAAAACTGCTTCAACATAAGCTCCAATTGGGGACCTCGTCTCCTTGTGGGATGAGGAGAACGAGTAGACTTAGTGCCTTTATTAGGTAAATGGAGTCAAAGGCTTCTTTCTACAGAACTTGCTTAGGAAGGGGATACAGAGGGAAAAACAGATTTCATCTTTACTTCTGAAAAGATTTTCAAAACTCCCAACGTTGTAAACTCAGTTGCAGCCTCATTCATGATCTTCTCCTTCTCGCTATTGAATTTAGGTCTGCTTTAAGCTGATCAAAACAATCCTAGGAAATCTAACAGATCTTGCGGCTTTTGGCTTGCATCAAACAAAGTAAATTTCATTGTTTTAATCGGGGAGCCCTGTCTGAACTTGGGATGCAGATCTGGTTTCGAAAAGGCTGGTAACCAGAGTAGAGTGAAATTTACGTATGACAGCCTTATAGATACCTCAGATATTGTTTCACTATCAGCGAGCTTGTTTAGTACCCCGGTGAAGTTATCTGTCCCTTTTTACTGAATTTCCTTTCACCACTTCGAATCATAATTATGCATTTAAATGCTAAGATGAGGGCAATCATTTATGAATTTCCTTTCATCGTCTTCTTGGACTAGATGGGGGCAATCAAATATGAATTTCCTTCCACCATTTGTCTTATATTTTACTTTTTGAACACAAAGTGGGGGAAATCAGTTGTACCAAGTATACCAGGGATGATATCTGTGTAAAATTTGTAGTGGAGGTCTGTCAACTTGCTTTGATTACCCTGGACCAACCTTCTCTTAACTTTCAAAGCACCTTAGCTTGCTGAGAAAATGGGAAAGATTACTTCCAGGGGCCTTCCTTCGAGCAAGCCTCAATCCTTCGAGCAAGCCTCAATCCTTAGAAAATTGTTAAGAAACCTAGGAGACTCGGGATCAACCTAAGAATAACTTTGTTTAGTCGGAGAGTGAGGAGTTATGAGGACTAGCTTACCTTTTAAGATCAATTTTCCATCTTCCAAAGCTAAGACGTAATCTCTTCTTCCTCTGTGGGAAACCCGAAAAGATGCTTGGTTTATTAAGAAGGCAAAACCGAGGGTAGAAAGGGGCGACGGAGAAATACCTGGAAATCGAAAAACAGGGGTCATGGATTAAACCCAACTCTTGGAACCCTTTCTCGGAGACGCTTTACTCCCTCTGCTTATTTTAATTACCTCTTATCTTTATCTAGGTGAAACTCTTAAGACCCAGAGTAAGAACTCGTTCTTTTAGTGACATATCACACTTACGAGACCATCACCGCACTTCGTTTGAAAAATAGATTTCTCTGGAATTCGCAAATTTGCCTTACCATTTTTGTTCTCTTTTGAAATAACGGAAAATATTTTCTATCACCTATTTTCGGCGAATTTATCTTCCAATATATGGTCGTCTGTTTTCTCCTTTCGCTTGTTTGGGCTGCAAGTCGGGATCCTATAAGGGAACAATACGAAGAGTATCAAGGATTTAAAAGAATTGAATGCATTGAAAATTTTGTATCCCTACTTTTAGAAAAACATTGACCTATTTTATTTTTGACGAAAGTACACTTACCAAAGAAAATTATGAAATAAAAATAAAAAAAAACACAAACCGGTATATAGAGTGGGAATTTTGGAAACCAATTATTTCATATAGTGTTTTGAATAACGCCCGTTGATAGGGGCATTGAGGATTTTACCGTCCAAATTCTCTAACAGAAACAAATTTTTTCCCTCAGGAGCTGTAACCTTGAATGGTCCGTACCATATATGATCGAATTTACCATGTTTTGCCAAGTCTTCCTTCCTAGCATCCCATTTTAAAACCAAATCTCCGGGGAGAAAATCTTTGTCTTTGGCCTTACGATCGAATAGCACTTTCATGTTGTCCTGGTATTTCTGCAACCTTTCGTCCACTTTGACCCTGTGTTGTTCCTAACAGATCCTATGGTTCCAACACTTCTGGTGTGGAGTTCTCTCTCCCTGTGGCCCGATACCACATCGATTGCGGGTTCATAACACCGCTACACCTCCTGAGTTTAGTAACACGGTCAAGTAACTCCTTTACACTCAAGAGCATTCAAAGGTCTGAAATTGGCCCTCCAAACACAATTTCTCCTCAAACCCTTGGTCCAAAGACCACTCAACTGGCCCATCTAGGCTCAGCGTTGAAACCTTGGCTCTGATACCATATTGTAACGCATCTATCTTTCTAAAGTTGTAACGCTCTGATACCATACTGTAATTCTATATATAAGACATGCTTTTAAACAAATGAAACATATTTGAACTCAAAGTAACCATAAGAATTACTGCTATTATAAATAATCAATGGCTTTAACATTAATTCGTATGCACCACAGAATACATGATAAATATAAATACACAAACATGCAGAAAAGTAATTAAAACAACATCTGGTACTTATCTTTGAAACAATGGTAATTCCACCAACCAGGTGCAGGCCTCCCATGAACCTCCCAGCCTTAGACCACAGTGCTCATCAAGCTCAGCAGTGGGTCACCCTCGAGTTGGGACTAAGCTCCACCCCCAAGGCGAGGAATCCTAGGCTAGGCTGAGGTTACAAAGAAAACACATAGTCACAAGGAAGGAATTCTCTCCCAGGAACCACTCATACTCATCGCCCACAGACTCTCCTTCCCCACATGCATGTTCCACCCCAGGAGTATACACCTTCTCTGTCACCTAAACAATCCTTCGACTGTTAACCTCCCTTGCCTTGGGTTTCAGCAACAGATCGGACCGGAAGTTTCCAAGCTCTGTGGCAGCTACAGGGTTCCTTCTAGGAGTTCTCTCCTTCCTCTTCGCACTCTCTCACCTGGAGAGAATCGCTCACAGGCCAAGCAACCTGTTCTTCCAACTTCAATCACCTCTTTCACCTAGAGAGAGTGTTGTACAAACTAGCCAACAAGCCACACGCAGTCCAACACTGCGTGGCCACAACAGCCAATGGGGAAAACAAACACAACTTTCCAACAAGCTCAACAATGACAGGATGATCTCACGGTTATGGCTTTGGGACAGAGATTCCATACACATGCTCAATCTATTCAAACAGAGGATGTCTCGGTTTTCCAGAAAACAACATAGGCTATCTCCGAAATCAACACAAGTTATTCCCCCTGGTTTCAGAATTGCACCCAGTCCCTTGCTGAGGTCAGACCATTTCCGCTTAGACAATCCCCTCCCCTCCATGGAGAATCCCCCCACCACAGCTCATCTCAGTCGTTTTACTTGCATGGGCTTGGGTTGACACTTGTCACCCATGAAACTGCATGCCTTCCATCAGCGTGCATTCCTCCCACCATTTGGAAGTCACATGTCATTCCAAAAGAACTTAGGATAAAAACATATAATTCACATGGTCTTTTGGAGTAATATTAAAATATTATTTCCAAGGACTTAAGCCCCTAGGCTCAACACTTGGTCCCTTTTCCCACCTTCTAGCCCCTAATCCCTTGCCCACTATGTGGAAGCTTAGTCCCTCATCACTCATTCATCGTGGTGGGTCTGAACACGGCAATGTTTATATTTCATTATTGTTCCACATAAATACAGGTACAAAATCAGGCTTTGGCCTTCAACACTTAGGCTATCTGGCCTAACAATCACATAAGCCCACTAGCTTATATAAACTCGGCTCACCAGCCTATAAAACATATTTACAATTCATTTCATAAACAATATTTACAATAGGGCTCGGCCTTGGGGAAATTACATAATCCATTGCCCTCCAGGCGTGATGTCCTCCACACACTCCTTCGTGAAATTGGCTTATGACCTTCTCTGTTTCCGATTCAACCAAACAAACCAACAGGAAGCCAAGTGGGTCCTTCCAATACAATTGTCTTTCAGATATACAGTACTTGACTACATGCGGCTTCAGCGTTCTAGCTTTAGATGGGGGTAAGTCACTCGGGCACTTCAAGGTCAACAGATAGGACACTATGTCTTTGTACCAATCTGATGAAGCAAACTTCTCTTCGGTTCTGATTTCAGTTATTTGTTCATTGAGCTTGTTCATGTCCACACACTCTTCACTTCCCTATAGGCCATTTATTCCGAGAGCTCTGAAATTTTATTCAACTAAGAGTTTAGCCAAACCTTGTCCCTTTACTAGTCTCGTTGGTTTTATCTCTAGGTCAAATTCTTGAATTTTGGCATGCCACCATCCTCTTTTGCCATCACTGTCGGACTTAACCAAAATGTCTTTTACGGAGTTGGTGGGTACGTACGCAATTACCTTGGAATGTAACACATAGGTTCTGAAAGCCTTTAACGCCTTCACCATAGCATATGCTTGTTTTTCCATTATATCATATCTGAGTTCAGCGTCTCTAAGACTTTTGCTAAAAAAGGCTATCGGTTGCTCGAAACCTTCTTCATTTTTCTGGAGTAGTACCGCGGCAAGTGTGTGTTCGGAGGTGAATGAGAAAATAAGAAAATCCTTTAGGTAATCAGGGCTTGCCAGTACGGGTGCCTCACTTATAACCTTCTTGATGCGTGCAAACGATGCTTTGGCTTCTGTTGTCCATTTTACTTCATTGTTTTTCTTTAGCATATTTGTGATCAACTTCACGATTTCAACAAAGTTTGGGATAAATATCCTCAAAAATTTTATTTTTCCTAAGAATGACTAAATTTATTTTACATTCCTAGGTATATTTATTGTGTCTATAGCTTCAACTCTTTTAGGATCAATTTTAATTCCATCTCGAGACACAATATGGCCCAAGAGTTTACCTTCTTGCATAGCAAAGTGAGACTTTTTGGGGTTTAAAGACAAACCAAACCTGCAGCATTTCTCAAACGTCTGCTTGAGATGTATCAGATGATCTTCATCAGATTTAGAAAAAATGGTTAGATCATCAAGATAGATAACCACAAATTTGTCCCTTTCGCCAATGAAAGTGATATCCATAGCACGTTGGAAAGTAGCACCTGCATTCATTAAACCAAAAGGCATCTTGTCATACATAAATGTACCCCAAGGGATGGTGAAGGTTGTTTTTTCTTTATCGTGTTTATTGATGGCAATTTGATTGTACCCGAAAAACCCATCGGTCATCGACATCCTATTTTCCCCAACTACTTTTTCTAAAATGTGATCCATTTTGGGTAGGGGGTAATTGTCTTTGAGGGAGGACTTATTTAGATTTCTAAAATCAACACACAGTCTAATTTCCCTGTTTTCCTTTCTAACCGGGACCAGGTTTGCTACCCAAATGAAGTATCTCAGTGGTACGATTATTTTTGCATCCAGGAGCTTTTTGACTTCCCTTTCGACCACGGGCAATAAAATAGGATTGATTTGTCTGAGTTTTTGTCCAAAAGGGTTTGACACTAGGCTTCAGGGGTATCTTATGTTCAATCATAGTGGTGTCATAGGTTCTCAGCTCTTCATATGACCAAGCGAAAATGTACTTGTACTTTCTAAGCAACTCTGAGTATTTACTTTTGGTTTCTGGGGACAGATATTTGGATAGTTTCACCAACCGAGGGTTTTCTTTAGTACCTATGTCACAGTCCTCAACCTCTTCAGGTTGAGGCTGTAGAGTGGATCTTAAAGGGATATCATCTTGATTGAATAATCTTTCCAAGGGAATCAGGCCCTTGGGGATCTGGTTATTTTTTAGAATGAGCATTCGGTGATTCATGATTTTATCGTGGAACTCTTGAGGATCCTCCCCTTCCTGCATGATCCAAATAGGATCATTTTGGTTTTCTTGGTCAGCGTGCATTTCGGCAAACTCGTCTATTGATTCTAAAAATTTGCGAAGTTGTTCATCGTCCTCAAAGACCTGCCAATGATGTATGTTATTCAATATAGAAGGTCAGTGCCTCATTTGTATGTGGTACTTTAGTTTAAACGTGGTGGGAGGTGTGAATGTTCAAGTTGCTTTGGCTAATGCATCAGCCTGTTGGTTTTTAGTTCTTGGAATGAAATGAACCTTGACAGAGGAGAAGAAATTGTCGATCAGATCCCAGACGCAATTCTTGTAGGACCTCAACCTAGGATGTTTGGCCTTGTACTGTTGGTTTACCTATTTTATGATTAGCTCGACGTCACCAAAGACTTCGAGGTTTTTTATTTTCGTTCTCCTAGCGGCTTCTAACCCTAACACTAAGGCTTCATACTCGCATACATTATTAGTGTGGTCCTCATTCCACTGTAGTCTATAGGAGAAGGGAATTACGAATTGATTATCGGGAGCCACAAGGAGTGCCCTAGCTCCAGCTCCAAATTAGGATGAAGCACTGTCAAAAAACATCTTCCACACACCATAGCTATATACATTTTTTTTAATTTTTTCTTTTTCTATTTTTTCTTCTGTACAACTTTCATCTATAGCTACCTCAATATCATCATCAATGGATAAAATACAATTACCTAAATCTTGATCAGCAATATATACAGGGTGGTTATTTGGGTTATGTGGATCACCTACCATGAATGCCAACCTAGTTTCTATGTATAGACGTGTGTATTGTCCTCCAAAAACTGGAATCGTAGCATATGTCATGTCAAGCTGGAGAGATCCTCCAAGCTTGGCACCCCATGACCTAGATAACAATATACCATATTTCGGAGGGATATCGGAAACCACTACGTCCATAAGAATGCTTTTTGCGGGTATTTGTGCCAGATTTACCACCAAGTCTTTAATCATGCCTATGCATTTGACTTTTCTTGAATCAAATGAATATAAATCTCCATAAGGCCTAGTGATTTCGAGACCTAATTTATCCATAATGGCTTTAGGCATCACATTGTGGGATGCTCCGGAATCTAGCATGCAGTTATGGAGTAGGTGGTCGAACAAGGTTAACGTGATATAGAAGGGGGCAACAGTGTCTTTCGCACCTTCGAAATGTGGACCAAAAACTATGTTCGACATGTCATCTTCTAAGTTGATGACATCGGCTTGGCTTTCATCTTCTGAAAAGCTAATCATCTTGGCAATTTGTTTTCTATATATGGGATTTTTAGCCAATTCAACAAGTGGGATAGGGATTTTGATTTTGTTTATTTCATGTTCCAGACTAAAATTTCTCAGGGCCTTGTCACTCTCTATGTTTGGGGCCTCCATTCCTTTCTTTTCAGCTTTGCTTTGTGGTGCGGATTTGGTTTCACTCATAGGGACCTATGTTTTCACGGCGAGTGTTCCTACTAACTTTGACTTGACAGGTGTGTGTCAACGATGTGGGTTTTTCCAATCTGTTTCTCAGCAACCTTTGGAGCCGCTTCATCAGTTTTTCCCCTAGGCAAGATCTTTTTTGTTGAGGTGGTTGGAAGACTCTTGTTCCTAGGTCTTAAATTGTATTTCTCGTGTAGTTCAGTTATAATATCATCTACGATACCCTGATAGGTCAAATCTTCAGAAGTACCGTTGCTAACATCGTCTTCCGATCTAATTTCTTTATTTAAGGATTTTTCATAATCTTGTCTTGATAAATAGGGTGATTTACTATCGTCACCAAGATTATTTATATCCTCATCTAACTCTTCAAAATCTTCTAGGTCTTCCTCTCCAATGAAGTTTTCACTTTTGAAGGGGGTTGGAATTTTTTGATCCTCTTTCTTAATTGTTTTCTATGGGGCCTGAGGATTGGGATTCCTTCTGAAATCCTTCCTAGGAAAATGATCCTTTTTTTATTTACCTAGTTCCATTTTTGAGATCTTATTTGACAGTTCTCTAATTACCTTAGCCATCTCGTCTACTTTATCTCCCGAGGATTTCCCCAATCCTAAGGATCCACCTTGTTCTTTGAATTTCCTACTTTATTTGTTCCCAATTTCTATTTTTGCTTTTAACTTCCCTGATGCCATCATGTTCGATTCGATTTCTAGGGCATTATCTTGCATTTTCGTGAGGTCTGTGGATCTCCTTTCTCTCAATAATAGAGTGAAATCAGGATCAAAGGCTCCAACGAAAGTCACCTTTGCTGCGGGTTGAGAAGGTTTGACCTCGACCGAGACTTTATTATACAACTTGTTAAACCTTTGTGTGAACTCGAGAACTGATTCTGAGTTTTTCTTTCTAAGGGCTCCAAATTCAGTTAGGTAATAGAGGTGGTTTCTCCTTTCCCCCCATTGTTTGATAAAAGTGTTTTCAAGTTCTTCATAAGATCTTATAGATTCTGCCGCTAAGGCTCGGAACCAGGTCCTCACCTGTCCTTCGAAAGTCTGAATGAGGAGTCTAGAATAGACATCTTTGTGTTCGATTCCAAGGATGTCGGCAAATTGGTCAAAGAAATTTATGTGTTCTTGAGTGGTTAAATCTCCTTCCCCTGTAAATTTGGGAAGGCTTTTCATGCAATTTTCGGGAAGTTCATGTAGGGGAACTTGGAGGACAAGTGGGGAATATCTGGCAACTACCTTAGCAAAGATTCCAGGAAGCGGTACTTGGTCACTTGCTGGTCCTCCTGGGGCACCGCCCCCAACTCCTACACCTTCGTGTACAGCCATTGATGGATTTGAGGCTGAAGCTCGGAGTGTGTGAGGAGAAGGATCACAGAAGTTTGGGGTATATACTTCAGGAAAAGAGAACGTATTGTTTGAAGGGGGAAACAAGACGAATCTCTCAAGTGTTTCCTTAACTTTCAACTGTGTAAAATCAGGCTGACAAATAGTATGTATGGGTGAAATGATTTGTTTAAGGGATCTTCGTGATTTTAAAATCTTTTCCAGATCAGAGACTGGCGAGGTCTGCTTTTCGTCTGGGTTCTTTCTGGTGTTCTTTCGGCTAAAAGCCAGTTTACTTATCGTGGAGTCGCCAAGTGAAAAATGAAAGTAGCCTTAGAAGGTTTTTCTATCTTTGTCCACTATCAAAGAAAGAAAGTGTCAATGTCGTTCTTCTCAGGGAAAAGTTTCATTTCTTCGGTCCCCAGAAACGGTGCCAAAAACATGTTGTTCCTGAGTTTATACTTTAAGGCTCTAAAGTATACCGTCAAGGCATCCGAAAAGATAAAGAGAATTAAGGGGTAGGAATCAATTGTGAAGGGTAAATTAAAGTTGGTTTCTCAATTGTCTCTGTCTAGCTTCCCATTGTTCTTGGATGTTGATATCTCTCTCGATAACTGCCCATGAGCATTTTAATTCGACCCGGGTAGTTTTTGTTTGCAGGATAGTATTAAATAAGTTCAAAGCAATGCTAGTTTGATCTTGAAGGCCAGGTTCTATGTTAGGCTGTCTATTATTTGGGACAGTCATGGGGGGTAAAATTTTATTGAATTATAAAATGTTTAAAGATTAGTTGCTTCAACTTTGAGGGATGAAATAGAAAAGGAGTTTTGGAACTCAAAATAATAACACAATAACAATAGAGGTTGTTTCCTGTACTTGAAATAATTTGAGAATAGTAAAATAATAACAAAAGTAACGTTGTCAAAAAATATGAGGCTTTAATCATGAAAGAATCTCATATCATAACAGAAGAAGGAGAGAAAAACGAGATTTATAATGAAATATAAAATACAACCATCCAAATGACCTACAAGTCTTGAAACTGTTGATAGCAATCACAATGGAAAAAGTGTAAATGATTAGATAATCAAATAAATTCAAACTACAATAGAAGTTTGAGTTAAACTATAGCTAATCATTCATTAGAAAGACATGAAAAGAAAGATATTGAAAACAGAGTAAAGGAACACATAGCTTCAAGTTGACAGAATTCAGAATCTCTTCTGCATTATCTATATCACTGTAAATCGGAAAACCTCTAATACAATTGACTCCCCAAAAAATCAAAAGCCATTTCTCAGTCTTGTGAAATTATATTTATACATGATCACCATAATTTTTTTTTGTTGGTGATTAACTAACTTCCGAAGACTAACGGTTACATGAATGTGAAATACTGAACCGTTTATATTTCTATCTTTATCTTCTTTGATTAATTTAGATGATGAAATTTTCAAAATAATACTTTATTTCATTGTTGATGAAACTCCTTCTTCTTTTTTGAGACAATCACTACATTTTCCCAGAAGCTACACCAACACCCTAGGAGCCTCTGGAATATCTTTCGCCTCAAATAGGAAGAATTTTCTCTGTAGTCCTGGTAGACGGTCATCAACTATCTTTCCTGTAAAGTCAATAGTTTGTAACTTTAAATTCAACTTCACCATCCACATGTTAATCTGTGTAACATCAATTACCTTTATCTGTGAGATTTCTATCTGAATTTCATCTAGATTCTCCTTGAAATTTAATTGATGCCTTCCAATGTTGATTTCTCCCAATAACCTAGGACAGTTGTCTCTTCCAATGTTCAACAAATCCTTATATAGAAGATCAAAAATTGCTTGGCAATCATAGTTAACCTCTTTGGTTACTCTCTTGTTTTAGGCAAGGCTTGCCTCCCAAACCTTGAGTATTATATCCCCTTTGATCTGCTCTGAAACAGATAATTTTTTAGTCTTTTTTATCTCCTCTTTTGCTTAAAGAGTCACTACCTTTTCAAAAGTGGTTCTGGCTACTTTTGCTTCCCTCTCCTTTAAGAGGATATTGTCGAAGGATTTGCGTGTCTCCTGAAAGTAAGTCTGAATAATTTCTAGCTTAGAGATCAATCCTTGTTGCTCTTTTTCTATCTTTGCATGTATTTCCAATGCCTGGGCTTGGAAAGTTTCCATCTCTACCACTTGATTTTGGATTGAACTTATCTTGTTCTGTAATTGTTTATTCATTTCTTCTTGATGTAGGACCTGTGCTTGACTGGCATGTATCTTCATGTTCGCTTCATTTAAGCTTGTTCTTAGTATTTGAATCTCCTGTATGTCACTAGTTCTGGCTCGTTCTATCCCTTTGTTTATTTCCAGACTGATACTTCTTTTAGTCTCCCTTAATTGACTTTGTAGCTGGGCTATCATTTGGTCTTTTTGTTGTAACATAATCCTCAAACTACTTACAGAGTGTAAATTTGTTGATGCGAAGGCTCCCATTGTGCCTGTTATTTCTGTAGCGAATTCCCCTTCTTCAAGATTTTGTCCATCTACGATGATCTTATGCTTTTTTATCATCGTGTCTCCTCTTAGATGCATTTCCTATTTCAAGATAGCCTTTCTCTTTTTACTGAAAAAATAATCTGATGAAAGAATTTTGTCTCTAGAAATAGGTTCGAGATCACTAACATATAGAGCTCCCTCTTGGGGGTTTCCATAGGTAGACTGTAATGGGGTGAAAGAAGTAATAGGGCTTCCAAGCTTCGTCGATACCGTTCCTCCTATTTTTTCGGGAAAATTCTCAGGGATTTCTGGAGATGTTTCCAACTCCTTTCCTTTCCCTGACTCCGAGTTCTCGATTTGTAGAACTTATGTTCTTAGTGAAGGCATTTCAGTCTCCTTCAAATTTTCCTTTATATTTACCTTATCCTATGAATATGATTCAAAACTTGGGGGAGGTCCTTCCTGCTCTGGAGGGGGGATCGTGTATTGACCTTGCAATATCTTTGGTAAACAACTTCGCCTATGGCTTTGGAAGGTCATAAAACCAGTCTATAAGTCGGGTGGTAATGCCCGTACTCTATTTAATACTTCCTCATAAGTTTTGACCTCTTTGAACATATCATCATAAATGGACCTTTCATGGTCATAAGCTTTCATACCATAGTGTATTAGGTGTATGTTCACTAGTTGATAAGGGTCATGCTTTTTGTGCTCAATATTTACCATTTTGATTTCTTCAAGTGCTTCGGCTTCCACTTTGGAATGGCCCAAGTTTAGTAATAAAAATTTCCTGATATGCACAGGGAAGATTGGCCAGGATTTCTTTTGAGCTGCCTTTAGCTCTATTCCGATACCGCCTTTCACTATTTGGTATGCTACCTCTCTCAATACTAGTCTGTCTGGGAGAAATTTTGGAAGTGCATGAGGAGGGACTGAGCACCCATAAACCCTTATGTAGGAGAAACTTTCTTCGATGAACTAGTCGGTTATTGCCCTGAGGTTTTCTAAGACTATCTCAGAGATGTGAGGAGGATCACAGCCATAAAGCATTGTATGCATTGGTATTATTACGAAATGACAAATTTTGTAAAATAATTTTTTTGTGTTTTCTTCCCACAGATCTGAATGCTACTCGTGAATGGGTTGGGGGCAGGTCATGTTCCAATTCCAATTCATCAGAAGGAATGGAGTCAAAAAACAAATGGCGTCCATTATGTATGCCGACATGTAAAAGGCCACTAGTTGACCTTGGGCTTTTGCAGCTTTGTAATTTGAAACCTCTTTGGCCAAGTTATCAGATAAAATCTTGCTCCAGTTGAAACTCTACCCTTTTGATGCCTCCTCTAAAAAGGGTACCCAATCTGTAGGAAAATGACAAGGATTCTTTTTGCCAAAGAGTCTGCACAACATCATGGCTACATAAACCATGTATTCATTCAAAGATGCGGTGGCATAATTTCCGTGAGTATCGGCCCTAAATTTTGATGGACATCTCCACCATCCTTTGATTAAATCGGGATAAGTTCGGTCTGCCTCAGTACACTCCTTCCTTTGAAATTCAGTTATAAACTCGGCATTGTAAATATATTTAGGATTGGGTGAGAGTTTGTACATTAGTTGGATATGTTCAGGTCTGAATGAGTTGATAATGACCGATTGATCGTTCATAATACTTCTCATCAGAATATCAACCTTCTCTAGAGCCCAACTGATCATGTCATTGTACGCCACGAGTCGTGGACGTGCTGCAATCTTGTGAAGCTCAGATTCAGCTATGTCCTGAAGGTGATTCTCAGAATCATTTGGGGAATTTTTTATTTCATAGTCCAGAATTTCATAGATTTGTCTCCAAGATTTGATCAAGTCGATAGCATATGGTGTTGTGTCAGATATGATATCTGTCTCTAGACTGCAAATCTCATTTGTATCTTCACTCTTCTTAGTTTCTTTCTTTGGTGCCATGATTTTCATATCAGAATGAAAACCTATCACATAAGAGAGATGTACGAGTTTAGTTGAATGCATCTTACACATGATAGCATGAACCGGGATAAATTGTGAAACACGGACCTTTAATTCTCTTTTAACTCATTTAATGATGAAGGTACTGACGCAACTGACTAGAACTTAATACCTTAAATGCAATGAATATTTCTGAGATACGCATTAGTGTCACATAAATCATCAGTTATCTGTTATTAATGTGGCCATATTTCGGCAACCCCAGATTCAAAATTCGAAAGATTTCATTCAATGGTACCAAAAATAAGAAAATACCTAAGAAGTTTAATTACTGTTAATCGTGTTTTTAAAATAGAGTTAGTTTAGTTTAAACGTTGATTATGGTTCGAGACTTCGCGTTTCAAGGTTTCAGGGATCGTGGATACATGAGGTATGTCATCGCTAAACCCCAATTCCCAAAATTGTGAAATCACGATAATATTAGGTTTAGGCCTTAACTATCGTGTTAGTAAATTAATTAATCAGGATTAAAAACTAACTTCCATTCTTTCATGAAATCGGGGATCGAGGTTTCGTGATTCAATATGTATGGAAAACATATGGTTTTGAGTAGACCCGAATCTTGAAAGGTTTTAATATTGTTAATCTACTCCTTTAGGGTTTAAATTACCGTGATTAAAAGTAACTTTACAGAATGTGCGTCGAGACTTTTAAAACACTTTTGGTTTTTTGTCGTTGATTATTTAAAGAATAAAGTTTGTCAGGATTTCGGTACCGGGATTTTGGAAATGATAGCGAGGGTTATGCTTTATGAAAAGTTGAAACCTGAAAAAGGAAATTTTTAGTCTTAGAGATAAAAACTTTAAAAATTGCTTCAACAGGACCGACGTTCTAGAACGGTTAGAACAACAGTTATGACCAGAAAGCTCGCCATCGGACCGTTGGGACCGCGCCGCAACGGATAGAACTGCATTGATGGAAAGCTTCTTATCCATTTGAGAGATCTGTTACATCGTGTCTACTTAGTACGTCGACTGTTGCATCGAGAACACTTTTGCGATTTGTATCAGAGCTAACAAGAGAAACCATTGCTACCGCGTTGTTCTTAGTAAGAATGATATCGATTCTATTTCTTTGAGCACTCACCCATCCACCCGAGTTTTCCGATCAAGAGCGTGCATGTCGGATGAGCTCAGTGCTATGGAGAAGTTAGTTGAGGAAGTTTTAATTGAGTTGATGGCCGAAAGAGTGATGTCCACAGGAGTTCAAGCTTCATCGACGCGAGGAGTGCAAGCCTCTCCGTCGACTGCTTGCAGATTCGGACCATCCCGACCGGCAGCAGAGAAGAGAACCAAGGAGAGAGATGATCTAGTAAACGCGAAGTTAATCCTGACCATATTACCTGACTACATCCCACCTCTGGTCGACGTGGTGAGTCGAGACAGTGTCCCGAGGGACTTTGATTACACTGTGGTTATTGCGTACCTCCCGAAGGGGATATGTGTAGTTAGAACGCAGCAAGATAAGATCGCGATGTTGAATTTCAACTACTTCAACCTAGGTGACCGAAAGAATTACAGCATGCTTGCTCCTTACAAGTATCTGACCAGGATGAAGGGGAAGAACTCAAAAATAATCCCCCATCCATGGACTATGAACCTCGCGCAGTCCACCCTCTTGAATGTGATGAAGATCCCACGCTTTGGAAGGCACCAGAAGGTTAACAAATGTGTTAAGCTCCTTCTCTCATGTTACCATGGCGGCTATCTATGGATAGATAGACACATCACAGTCGATCCGATGTTGATCCATAGGATCACCGGATTGAGCATGCAAGGACCTGACCCACAAGACTTCTACCCAGCGAAGGCTTCCGGTAGCGCCCTGGCACTGAGAATTAAAGACACTTATGATGATGTAGAAAAGGGAACGCAGGGGTACAAGGTAGCTTCCATCTAGAATGGTGTAGTGCGTCTGGCCTTCCAGTTGATCCCATGGAATCTAGTAAGGAATAACCGACCTACACAAGCCACATGATTTGTTGTTGACCTAGCTAGGAAATGCGTAGAAGGACTCCAGATGAACTGGGTGAAGTACTTGGTCAACCAACTGAAATTAGACTGCCACGAAACTTAGGATCAGGGCTATGAGTTCCACTTTAGCTGGCTCCTGGTCCTCATCACATTTACCACCTGGGAAATGCTGGAAGGTGCGACCTTCTTGGACATTGAGTCGTTCGATCTACTCGCTGCGAAGTTCACCATGCTTTGGTACTCGAGCAATATGGGAAAACAGTGGCAGTCAAATGTGGTCTTTCATACCTATTATCTCCAGCTAAAGAGGGTTATCGAAGCTGTCCCTCGCATGACATCAAACACCCTGCATCGGTTCCAACCCCTCATGAAGTTTCATGCAGATTAGTACTTCATCTATATCACCGTGTGCGCAGATGAGCACAAAGAAGAGCTTCAATCGTACTACAAGCTCACATAGGAGGACCTTGAAGAGATCACCAAGGACTAGTCTACAGAACTCCTCATCCCCATAGATCCCGCAAAAATGTCAGACCCTAAACTAATCGGTAGCACTGAGACCGCTCATGAATCAAAGGATTTCCCTGGACCTAGCAAAAGAAAAAGAAAGAAGACCAAATAGGTCCAAAACTTGAGCAGTGCATTAGATGGAACTGCTTCAGTATCACCTAGACGAGGGGGTGATGATGCAGTAGAAGAGACAAATGGCAAAGAGGACAAGCAGAATGAAGTAACACCACCTCGGGACCCTGCTGATGAGGCTGATCCCTTGAAGAAAAGGAAGGTTTCTCCCACGAAACCTACTTCTCGAAAGAAATCTAGAGCCACCTTAACTAAGATGAGGATTGTTCTCACTGTGGATGACTTAGAATTTATCATCGCAGTTGTAGCAAATGCCTCGCAGGACATCTTGTAGAAACATGAAGCCAAGTAGGAGGAGATGTATGATAGAATTGAGGTTGAACTCAGAGGGCTACAACAGGCCCTTCAATCCAACCGCACAGTATCCACTGCACCCCCACCATCAAAAACACCTGAGTTGGGAGATGAGCTTGCCCAACTCCACAGACTAGTTGATGCGACCAAAGCTCGCCTTCGTCGCACACAGGAAGAAATCAAGTAGGCCACAGAGGCCCTAAAGCAAGTACAAAAAGTAGTCATAGAGCAACATCGAGTTGTGCAGTAAGAGAAGGCTACCCTCCAAACTAAGTTTGAAGAAGAGAAAGTGCAGATCCAACAAGAGAAAGAGTAGTTGCTCGTAGAGAAGGTGGGAATAAAAGAAGCAGTCAGTAGCACACTTCTCTTTGTGACAGGCTTACAGCAAAAAGAGGAAGACCCAGTGAAACATCAAGTAAAGCAGCTTGCGGAAGTTATCCAACAGCTTCAACAGAGAATCATAGACCTCGAGCGATGAACAATGCCAAGTACCTTGCAGGATGTGCGAGATCAATGAGAAGCCACTGCCCAGAGCATAGTCGAGAGGATCAAAGCATTTTCTTTGGAATGTAAACAGCTAAGTGCTCGCAGTGCACAGAATTATGAGCGACTCATTAAATATACTGAGTTAAAGGTACTAGAGTCACAACTCCAGGAGGAAAAGCAACAAGTAGCAACAATATAGGCGTAGTTGAAGCTCATGTTAGTAGTTGAAAGGATGAAGCAATCCTAAGAACAACACACTGCTCAATAGCAGGTCCACACCGTTCAAAGCAAAGTCATGGAAGTGACCCAAAGGATCTAACCAGTCCAGGACAAAGCTTGTCAACTATTTGAGGAGATTGAAGGCCGAGGTGCAAAGTTGGAACAAGTAGTTGTTGTAGTCGAACAATGTTTAGAAGGACCTGTCAACGAAGCAGTCATCCAAGAGTTCGCCGAGCAGGAGGCCCTAGCACAACAATAAGTTGAAACACCTTGAGCCAAGCTCGAGGCTTTTGAAGCACAACGACCCAAACCAGAGTGACTCGGGACGAATCACAAGTGAGTGTTGGGGGCCTGTTGGCCCTTGACCAAGTTCTGAGGATCCTTGGTCATGTTTTACCTACTTTTGGGACTTCGACAGGCTGTCGAAGACGGAGCGCAAGTCGAAGCAGAGATCGCGGGATCTTGGCCCCTTTTTAGGGATTTTGGGTTTCTGGGCTTATGTAACAGGAATGGGGATGTCGACCCATGGGTTTACCCATGTTTAGGCCCATTTTGTAATGCATAAATAGATATCTAGGTGATGTAAGAAGAGGTCGCAGTGTGCTAAGTGCTAGAGTCCAATCTATGTGATTGAAGGAGGAACAAGTATGTTATGCTAAGTGATAAGTGTTAATTTCTAAGTAAAAGTGGTAATTGTAATTTCTCTGTGCATACTGAGTGAGACTTGTAGAGCTAAGTGCAAGTGATTGTAAGAGATTGTGGAAGGCTTTGTGTTGTAATACAGGGAAGGAGGATCTAGCGAGGTGCACAAATCTCATGTCCTCTGCGGAGTAAGATATCATGGCTCTGTGCATGTAGAAGATTGACAGAAAGAAATAAAGAAGAAGAGTTTGTGGACGTAGCCCCAGGGTGAGGGTGAACCACGTATATCCTATGTTGCTATGCTTGTGTGGTGTATTGATGTGTTTATGTGTTTACTTGATTAAGTGCTTGGATATAGATAAATGATAGATAGATCTGTTAATGCTTTGTGCTGAATAATGTGAATAAATGCTAGATCTGATCTATGTTTGTATGCTTAGTACTTGAATCTGTAGGATCTGTATGAATACTGTGTTGATCTATTGTTAGGACTTAGTTGAGTTGTAAACTAAAGTTGAATATTAACGAACTATAACTGGTAAGTGCTTTGTTAAGGTGTTGTAATCACAGATCTGTGTCCCAGCTAAGGTTGGAGACACTGGAGTCCTGCAACCACCCCTGCCTTTGCCTCGGGTGAGACTTCATCTGCTTTGCAGGTGTTGCCGAAAGGGTCGGTAGTTAGGGTTTTTTTGGTGTGCTATTGTAGCATTGAACCCTAGGTCTGCCCCTGTGGCAAAAATTGTCGACAAGGATGGCGTACGGGTAGATCCTAAGAAAATTGAAGCTATGAAGGATTGTCCTCGCTGTAAAAATCTTAAGAGATTGTTTGGTTTTTTGGGTTTAACAAGGTATTATCGCAAGTTTGTTCATAATTATGGCAAAATTGCAGCACCTCTCGTTGCTCTCCTTCAAAATAATGCTTTCACTTGGACTCTAGTCATTGATTAATCCTTCCATGCCTTGAAAGAGGCCATGTGTATGACTCCTATTCTGGCACTTCTTGACTTCACCACTTTTGTCTTGGAATGTGATGCTTATGGGAAAGGAATTGGTGCAATCCTCCTACAAGAAGGAAGGTTGTTGGCCTTTACTAGAAAAAAACTACCAAAGATACATTTGGACCAATCAATCTATGAAAAGGAAATGTTGGCTATTTTTCATGTCATGGATCTTTAGCGTCCTTATCTATTGGGGCAACACTTCCAAATTAAAACGGATCATTAGAACCTCAAGTATTTTTTGGAACAATGAATTTCATCCCTGGAGAAAAAAAAAAAAAGGGTCACCAAGACATATGGATATGATTATGAGATCATTTACAACAAGGGAAAATAAAATGTTGTTGTTGATGCTCTTTCCAAGAAGTATGAAGAAGAAGGGTCCCTCTTTTTCTCTCCCTTTCATTGTACTAGATTGGCTCCAAGTTGTTCGCCAGGAATGTATGCAAGACCTCAAAATTTCTCACCTGATCAAACAATTGCAACACCATTCTCAAGCTTCTCCAAGGTACTCTTGGCACAATGAAAAAATTTGGTGCAAAGGCCATCTGTGTTTAAGAAAATAGATGCAACTTAAATCCATAGTGATTTATGAGCTTCATGTTTCACCCATAGTTGGGCATTTGGGGTTCACCAAAACATATGAATGGGTCAAACGTTTTTTTTTCTGGGAAGGTATGAAACAATATGTTGACACATTTGTGGTTGAATGCGATACCTTCCAACGCAATAAGGGAGAAATAGTCAAATATCCAGGCACACTCCAACCGCTTTAGATTCCCCCTATTGTTTGGAGGGATATTTCTATGGATTTAAATGTTGGCCTCCCTAAATTAAGTAATAAGTCAGTCATCATGGTGGTAGTCGATCAAATTTCCAAATATGCCCATTTTTGTGCTCTTCAACACCCGTTCACCGCATCCACAGTGGTTCAAATATTTATGGATAACATATTCCAACTTAGTGTCATTCCTCATTCTATTGTCTTTGACCAAGATCCCATTTTCACCAGCAATTTTTGGAAAGAATTGTTCAGGCTCCAGGGAACCCAATTGCATCTCAACACTGCCTATCATCCCCAAATTGATGGCCAAACTGAAGTTGTCAATAAGTGTTTGGAAAGATATTTGCAGTGTTTTTCATATGTCAAAAAAAATTAGTGGGCTTAGTGGTTACCCCTCAGTGAATGGTGGTACAACACATCTTACCATATTGCTACTCAGTTGACTCCTTTTGAAGCAGTCTATGGGAAAAATCCATCGTCGTTTCTCTCATACATGCCAAGTGTATCCAAGGTTTAGGAGGTTGACACCAATCTTATAGTTCGATTGGATATTATCTGTACTCTCAAAGAAAATTTGGTCATGGATCAAAATCACATGAAGAAACAAGCAAATCAGGATCATTCTAAACGTTAATTTGTTGAAGGGGGCTAGGTGTTTCTTCATCTGCAACCTTATAAGCAGACTTCACTCAAAGATGAACAACGTCATAAACTTGCTCCCAAATTTTATGGTCTTTATACAATTCTCAAGCGAGTGGGACCTATGGCCTACCAATAAGCTCTTCGCAATCATTCTAAGCTCCATCCCGTTTTTTATGTTTCCTGCTTAAAAAAAGTGATTGGAACTAAGTGTCAAAATAAAACCAGCCTCCTTGAGTTGGATGAAGAAGGTTCCATCTGGTTGTAGTCACAAGCAGTCTTGGACTAGCGAGAGTGTCACCTCCATCAACAAACCATCAAGGAAGTGTTAGTGTAGTGGAAATATAAAACTCCAGAAGATGCCACCTGGGATTTGGCCACCATTCTGCAACAATTTCCTCATCTCGAGCCTTGAGGGAAAGGTTGTTAATCAAGGGGGAGGGCATGTTAGGGACCTAACCTCCCTAACCCCTCACATAGGTATAATAATTCATTTTCCATGTAATAAAGGTCGACATTAGTTAATAAGGCCTATTTAATAATGTGAACAGGTCTAATGTAAGAAGACTTAAGGGAAGCTTCCACTTCTAGAAAGATCTTCCTCTAGAATGTTCTAGGACAATAGGATTGGTATAAATAAGAGTAAGAGGCATGAGAAAGCCTTGTCTTGAGAATTATTGTAATATAGTGGTGCTCTATTGGAGTTTACCCCCTCAAAGGCAAGTGAACATTGATTTCTTTCAATAAAGGTATTATTGTTGGTATTGATATTCTGAGTATTTTGTTGTTCTACTGGTATTTGTTGAATATTATTTTTCTACTTATTGCATTACATCTGGTACCTTACCAAGACTAAGGTCTAGTACCTTGTCACCACCCAAGGATTGACATAACTAAGCTTGTTTTTGGAAATGTAATGCACGAGCATCACCTTCAAAGTTAAAGACGCAAGCATGGAGGCAGGGACACAACATCTCAACATGACAAAATTTCAAATCAGAAATTAACTCTGAATTAAATTGAGTTGTTGAGATATTTTGTAAACAACATTTTAAAAATGTAACTTGTTTATAAAGTTGTGAAGGACTGTAAGAGGTTTCAGATATGGAGTGTTGACTTGTATCTAGAAATAACTATTAGTTAATGTAATAGAGGAGGTTAGGTGAGAGAGGACAAGCTCGTAGAGCCCCTCTTTTGTAAAGAGATCTTATATCAAATTTCAGGAGAGAGTCAGGAGACTAGAGAGAGAGATCTCGGGGTAGAGAGGTCTTAGAAGAAGTAGAACTCATGATAGAGTTAGAATAGGAGAAAGAATTGAGACTATGTGGTAGTCCAGTCTATGTACACATTTGTAAACAGCCATTCATCTTAATATGAAGAAAAGCATTTTTTCCTGCACGCGACTTGTTTATCAATTATCTGTATTCTGTGAATGTTATCTGTGTGTTAATGTGTGTGTAGATGTATGATAGGTTTCATCTGCAGTTAGTAAATAAATTCCTTTATCTTTGTTTGACTTTGAAGTATCATTATGTGTTCTTTAGGCTGTGGAAGGAGTGCACAACAGAACATTTGAGGTTCTGTAGCCAGGGCAAGGAATGAGCATCTAAACTCTGCGGAGTTAGGAAAGAACGTGCCAGGAGGGCGCACTAGAGTGATAAGGACTCAAGGAGGAACCTTAAGGTTACTGGATACCTTAGAGGAGGAATCCGTGCAGAGAAGTCATAGAGAGATAGAGTTACTGAACACTTTATAAGGAAGAGCTATGCAAGATGTGCATCGAGTAAGGTGAACGCCAGGAGGGCGAGAAGAATTTATTTCCAAGAAGTCCTTCGGATCTGAGTTTGATGAAATACCATAAATGCAAGGAGTGCATGGGAGATAGAAATCTTCGAGGAGATCAAGCTCATAAGGGATAACACAAGGAATGCGTGGGTGACGAACCTATTCCAAGTCCTAAATCTCGAAAGGGATAACGTTTCAAGCGTGCAGGCGAGACCCAGAGGACGGGTTCACAAGAGAAAGTTCAAAGGTTCGAAACCTTTGGAGGCTGATAAATCTTCCAAGTCGGGAGAAGGTGGAAGCTCAAGAGGAGGAGCAACAACAACCGTCAGATTGGTTGTAAGGAGAATCCTGGACTGTTAGGTCAATTCCTGGCGAATGAGGATAGCGCAAGAGAAGAGAATAGACCCCACCCATTTGGATCTTAGCGCAGAGCGACAACAACCATCAGATTTGGTTGTAAGGAGGAGTCTGGACCGTTATATCAACATCCAGGGAACAAAGGAAGTGCAGAGAAGAAGAATAGATATCCAGTGTTGGATCTGAGGGCAGAGGGTCGACAGTCGTCTGATCAAGGTGAAGTGCATGGGTTTTAACCCTTGTGTACACAGGGAGACTAGTCAAAGCTTGAGGATTGAGATTACCGAAGGCCGAAGAGCCAGAGAGCCAAAGTATAATCTCAACCATTCGATCAGTTAAAGAAGATTTGAGCCATTAGATCGTCTGAAGGAAATCTCGGGTGTCGAATCAGCCAAGAGAATCTGGACCGTCAGATACCATGAGTTCAGGAGGAGGCAAATTTGAGACTTGAAAATCCCAATGCATGAATAGTCGAAGAGCCGAGAGTCCTCGATCTGCGAGAGGACACTTGTTAACAGATCATGACCTCCGGGAAAATTGTATTGAACCTCTAAGTTGAGATTTGAGATTCACGAAGTATGAAGAGCCGAAGTAGATCCGAGTTGTCAGATCACCTGAAGTGAATCTGAGCTGTCGGACCAAGAGAGGAGACTTGGCAAAGATTTGAGCACTCAAGTAAATTTCTGGAGTGATTTATAGCCGTCAGATGCAGGGGAGACGTGGATAAAATCCATGTACTCTGGGGAAAGTCCCGAAGTAATCCTTACCCTTTGATCCAAAGAGGACACACATCAATGGATTATAACCTCTGGATAGAAGTCATTGGAGGAAGACGAGGTTTGACATTTGAGATTTCTGAAGCTGAAAAATCTGAAACGACGAGAGTCGTCGATATGAAGGTGGACACGTGGCACCAGATCTAGGACTCCGAAGAAAAGCAAAGGAGGAAAAGTCTGAGGAGCCGAAGAAAATCTTAGTCGTTGATTAAGGGAGGAGTCGTAGGACTGTCGATCTAGTTGAGGAAGCCAAAGTCTCGAAGTGGGAGCATAACCATTGATTGAGGAGGATACGTGTCAGCAGATCTTTCACTCTGGAAGATATCCAGTTAGTAGTGGCAAGGATTTGAGATTTGAAAGTCTTGAAGGCTATATTAGCGGAGGAGATTCTAGCCACACATTTAAAGGGACAGGTGTCAAAAGATATTTCATTTCGGAATATTACCATACAGAAATAGCAAGGGTTTGAGACTGCAAAATCCTGAAGTCTGGAATCACGAAGAGATCTCGATTGTTGATCGAGAGGAAGTAGATTTGGTCCATAGATTTGGGGAGGGCATATTTGAATCGTCAATCGAGGGTACTGTCAAGATCAGGAGATTGACAACCCCATGACATTATAGGGATTGGAGGTGTGTGAGATTTAGCAGGAAGTCACGTGGTCATGTGAGTACGTTGTCCAAGGTCACATGCAAAGAAGGAGCTTAGCAAAGGGAGCTTGTGAAGGTTGAGAATCAAGATTCTCAAAGGTTGGACTCACAGAGGAGATCCTAACCATAGATTCAAGGAGCCAGATGGCAACAGATTTTCCACTTCGAGAGATTGCCATATCTAGGAGAGAGAAGTTTGAAAACTGAAACTCTCGAAGCCTGAAAGGTGAAATCAACGATAGTCGTTGATCTAGAGGGGATTTGCGTGGTGACATATCATGATGATCTGAGTTTGTGCGTAGATGGCAGGAAGGGAGATTCGATAACAGTCGTTGATTGCAAGGCAACACCGAGAAGCAGGAGATCAATGAACGAGAAGGATTGTGGAGCCAAAACTTGCGTGGAAGATAATTATTCTAGAGCAGGCCGCAATTGGAACCACGGTATTCGCAAATGGATACATGGCAGCACGAGGAGGATTGTGGGGCGAAAAGTGGGTTGGTTTGAAACCACTCTTGTCACGCCCGCAATCATGCATTAGCACAAGGACACGACCCAGGGTCGTATGAATGAGGGGCTAATGCCAAAGGGGATTAAGCTTGGAACTAATGTTTTGGGAGCGTGTGGAAATTAGCCCGTGGGTCTGTCGAGACTTGCACACAGGAGGAAAAGGGACCTGTCCATAATTGATCTGGGTTCAATCAAGATCCCGAGGAGTTGATCCGACTCAGAACAAGGAAATATCCAAAGACCAGGAGGTCTCATAACCGTAGGAGGAGAGGGGGGTTGCATCATGTGGTATCAGAGCTCAGATTGTTTATTTCTGTAGCGGAGAGTAGAGAAAGGATATACTATGATACACATGATCAGGTGGTATCAGAGTTCAGATTGTTTATTTCTATAGCAGAGAGCAAAGAAAGGATATACTCTGATACACACCATCAGGTGGTATCAGAGCTCAAATTGTTTATTTCTGTAGCAGAGAGTAGAGAAAGGATATACTCTGATACACACCATCATGTGGTATCAGAGCTGGTTTTCGTTTGTAGATTTCAAGCGAAAGAGAAAGAGGAGAAAGTCGAATTTTGTTTGTAGACAACAGACATGAAGATGGTGAAAGGAGATGACATGATAACATCAGGTATCAGAAACAAAAATTTACCTGTAGATGACGAGTGAAAGGAAGAAAGTAGGGTATTAATGCTCTATGAGGGGGTTGTTGCACGAGCGCAGTAACAAAAATTTAAACAGCTAGGTGATTGTAAGAGAAGATGGAGATGCTCACAGATGTAGAGTGATCCATAGGATTTTCAGGAGGGCAGGTAGAAGGTGGAAATGTCTATTGAAGGCCATAAGCATGGTTGAAGAGAAGGCCGCAAGCATAAATGCAATCCAAAGATGGATCTGGAGCTCATTGAGATAAGAGTGAGGATGGAGAAGCTTGCGTTTAAAATACAGCAGGATGCAAAAGTGCATTGGGTGTATGAGTGGCCCATGAAGAAGAAGACGAGGTGGCCATTCAAGAGATTGGTGGCCAGAGGACAAAAAAGACTATTGAGAAGGTGGCTGAGGCACGTTGAAAACCTCAGTGACATAGAGGAAGTGATTTACATCTGTAAGCCAAAAGTTGGGAGACACCTCAGTGATGGGGAGGAGGTGAGATCAGATGAAGATCTCATAACCTACTAGGTGGGAAAAAGAGAAGTCCCAAATTGCTAGGTGGGTTGGGAGAAAGAAATGAGACCGTCTGAAAGTCTCAGGAGCTCATAAGTGAGTTCATGTCAGCAGGGAGTACTGATAGGTGAATATTCATGTGGATTTGCAGACCATGTGAATGAAGATGATGAGAAGTTAAATACTTCCACCATCCAAGAGGAGGATCAGAGGAGCATTCTAATTATTGGGGAAATTCGGATATTCCTACCAGATAGCCCAATTGAGACTGGAGCGTGTGTTGCAAATGAAACAGTAGAAGAAGGAAATTCAGTGGTGACTGTCATGATGAAAGACCAGATATTAGAAGTTGCCCAAGGAGAAGAGGAAGAAACGGAGTAGACATTGATGTCTACCCCAACAGAAGGAGAGGAGCATTCAGAAGAATGTCTCAAATGTTTTAGTGAGGAAGCTGAAACATAGATGACTGTAGCACTGAAGCCTGCAACAGAGGAGGAAATAGACAACATGGATTTTGTTGATCTATATGAAGAATTGGAAGCCCTAGAGAGAAGGGTAATGGTGCAAAGCTTACACATCTAACAGGTCAAGTTGGAGGCAGATGTGGGAGCATACCAACCAGAGGAACAACTGGAAGAAGTTGGACTTGAACCAACGCAAGAGGAGTTGACAAAAGAAGCCAACATGTCGGTGGAGGAGACCGAGCAACAGGTCAGTCAAGAGGAGACTGCAGAACTGAATTTTTCAGCAGGGTGGCAAGCTAAGGCCACAAAATAAGAAGAGGATAATATGGGGGATCAAGATGATCTACCCACTAATAAGGAAGAGTTGTAGTCGAGAAGACTACAGAAGAAGATCCAGCCACTGGAGCAGATGGACAGAGTGATAGAGGAGATCAAGAAGCTAATGTGGAAGTCAGCATAAGAAGTAATAAACAAAGGAAATATGAACAGAAAAAAACCTACAACAACAGCAGGGAAGAAGGAAAGGAAGAAGAAGAAGCAACAACAACAACAACAACAAGGCAGAGGAGCAAGAGGACAACTCCAGGGAAGAATTTGGGATCCAAAGGGATTTCAACATTGGAAAAGAGGAAGTCATGAGCAAGAGCTCATGATTTTCCTAGTAGAGGAGTATGATGCAAGATCATCACCTTCAAAGTCAAAGACGTAAGCATGGAGGCAGGGATGTGACATCTCAACATGACAAAATTTCAAATCAAAAATTAACTCCGAATTAAATCAAGTTGTTGAGATATTTTGTAAACAACATTTTAAAAATGTAACTTGTTTATAAAGTCATGAAGGACTGTAAGAGGTTGCAGATATGGAGTGTTGACTCATATCTAGCAATAACTATTAGTTAATGTAATAGAGGAGGTTAGGTGAGAGAGGACAAGCTAGTAGAGCCCCTCTTTTGTAAAGAGATCTTGTATCAGATTTCAAGGGAGAGTCTGGAGACTAGAGAGAGAGATCTCGGGGTAGAGAGGTCTTAGAAGAAGCAGAACTCAAGATAGAGTTAGAATAGGAGAAAGAAATAAGACTCTCTGGTAGTCCAATCTATGTACACATTTGTAAACAAACATTCATCTTAATATGAATAAAAGCATTTTTTCCTGCAAACGACGTGTTTATGAATTATCTGTATTCTGTGAATGTTATTTGTGTGTTAATGTGTTGTAGATGTATGATAGGTTTCATTTGTAGTCGATAGATAAATTCCTTTATCTTTGTTTGAGTTTGAAGTATCATTCTATGTTCTTTAGGCTATGCAAGGAGTGTACAACAAAACATTTGAGGTTCTGTAGCCAACGCAAGGAATGTGCATCTGAACTCTGCAGAGTTAGGAAAGAACGTGCCAGGAGGGTGCACCTGAGTGATAAGGAATCAAGGAGGAACCTCAAGGTTATTGAATACCTCAGAGGAGGAATCTGTGCAGAGAAGGCATAGAGAGACAAAGTTACTGAACACTCTATAAGGAAGAGCTCTATAAGGTGTGCATCGAGCAAGGAGAATGCAGGAGAGTGAGAGGAATTTATTTCCAAGAAATCCTTCAAATCTGAGTTTGACGAAATCCCATAAACGCAAGGAGTGCGTGGGAGATTGAAATATTCGAGGAGATCAAGATCAAAAGGGATAACGCAAGGAGTACATGGGTGATGGACTTATTCCAAGTCCTAAATCTCGGAAGCGATAACGTTTCAAGCGTGCAAGCGAGACCCAGAGGACGGGTTTGCGAGAGAAAGTTCAAAGGTTTGAAACCTTTGGAGGCTAATAAATCTTCCAAGTCGGGAGAAGGTGGAAGCTCGGGAGGAGGAGCAACAACAACCATTGGATTGGTTGTAAGGAGAATCCTGGACAGTTAGATCAATGCCTAGCGAACGAGGATAGCACAGGAGAAGAGAATAGATTCCACCCATTTGGATCTGAGCGCAAAGTGACAAAAACCATCAGATTTGGTTGTAAGGAGGAGTCTGGACCGTTAGATCAACATCCAGTGAACAGAGGAAGTGCAGAGAAGAAGAACAGATCTTCAGCATTGGATCTCAGTGCAGAGGGTCAACAATCATCTGATCAAGGTGAAGTGCACGGGTTTTAACCCTTGTGTACAAAGGGAGATTGGTCAAAGCTTGAGGATTGAGATTGTCGAAGGCCGAAGAGCCGGAGAGCCGAAGTATAATCTCAACCATTTGATCAGTCAAAGAAGATTTGAGCCATTAGATCGTCCGAAGGAAATCTCGGGCGTCGGATTGACCAAGAGAATCTGGACTGTTAGATATCATGAATTCAGAAGGAGGCAATTTTGAGACTTGAAACTCCTGAAGTGCGAATAGTCGAAGAGCCGAGAGTCATCGATTTGTGAGGGGACACTTGTCAACAGATCGTGAGCTCCAGGAAAATTGTATTGAACCTCTAATTTGAGATTTGAGATTCACGAAGTCCGAAGAGCCGAAGTAGATCCAAGCCGTCAAATTACCCAAAGTGAATCTGAGTTGTTGGACCAGGAAAGGAGACATGGCAAATATCTTAGCACTCCAGTAAAGTTCTGGAGCAATTTATAGCCGTCAGATGTAGGGGAGACATGGAGCAAATCCATGTACTTCGGGGAAAGTCCTAAAGTAAGCCTTAGGCATTGATCTAAAGAGGACATGCATCAGTGGATTATAGCCTTCGGATAGAATTCATTGGAGGAAGGCGAGGATCGACATTTGAGATTTTTGAAGCCCAAAAATCTGAAACAACGAGAGTCGTCGATATGAAGGTGGACATGTGGCACCAGATCTAGGACTCCGGAGAAAAGCAAAGGAGGAAAAGTCTGAGGACCCAAAGAAAATCTTGGTCGTTGATCAAGCGAGGAGTCGTAGGACCGTCAATCTGGTTGAGGAAGCCAAAGTCTCGAAGTGGGAGCACAACCATTGATTGGGGATGATACGTGTTAGCATATCTTCCACTCCGGAAGATATCCAGGCAACAGTGGCGAGGATTTGAGATTTGAAAGTCCCGAAGGCCGAATTAGCGGAGGAGATTCTGGCCGCACATTTAAAGGGACATGTGTCGAAAGATCTTTCATTCTGAAAGATTACCATACAGAAATAGCAAGGGTTTAAGACTGCAAAATCCCGAAGTCTGGAATCACGAAGAGATCTCGACCATTGATCAAGAGGAAGCAGATCTGGTCCATAGATTTGGGGAGGATAGATATGAACTGTCAATCGAGGGTACCGTCAAGATTGGGAGATCGACGGTCCCACGGAATTGCAGGGATTGGAGGTGCATGAGATTTAGCAGGAAGTCGTGTGGTCATGTGAGGACATTGTCCAAGGTCACATGCAAAGAAGGAGCTTATCAAAGGGAGCTTGTGAAGGTTGAGAATCAAGATTCCCAAAGTTTGGACTCACAGAGGAGATCATGACCGTAGATTCAAGGAGCCACATGGCAACAGATCTTCCACTCCAGGAGATTTCCATATCAAGGAGAGAGAAGTTTGAAAACTAAAACTCTCAAAGCCCGAAAGGTGAAATCAACGATAATCGTTGATCTAGAGGGTAGTTAAGTGGCGACATATCACGATGATCTGAGATTGTGTGTAGATGGTAGGAAGGGATATTCGATAGCAGTCGTTGATCACAAGGCGAGAGATTGATGGACAAGAAGGATTACGGAGCCAGAACTTGCACGAAAGATAATTATTCTAAATTGGGCCGCAATTGGAACCACAATATTCACAAATGGATACGTGGTAGCATGAGGAGGATTGCGGGGTGAAAAGTGGGTTGGTTTGAAACCACTCTTGCCGCGCCCGCAATCGTGCAATAGCACAAGGACATGACCCAAGGTCATATGAAGGAGGGGCTAATGCCAAAGGGGCTTACGCCTGGAACTAATGTTTTGGGAGCGCGTGGAAATTAGCCCATGGGTCTGTCGAGACCTGCACACAGGAGGAAAAGGGACCTGTGCATAATTGATCTGGGTTCGATCAGGAGCCCGAGGAGTCGATCCGACTTAGGACAGGGAAAGATCCAGAGACCGGGAGGTCGCAAAACCCTAGGAGGATAGGGGGGTTGAATCAACATGCCAATAGCTAATGGAAAAGATAAATCACAATTTTCAACATTAAAGGAATTTGAGCATAAGGGGTTTTAACCAACAAAGGGAGGCTTGAAACCTAATCTTACATATGGTTGAAGAGTATATATTCAAATAGAAATGTAGTTGTAAGAAGGGAATTTCCCATGGTTCTATAGTCAAATGATAGGAACATTTTCAAAATAGGGTTCAATAATATATATAAGACAAGTTCAAGTTCCTAATAAATGGTGTCACAACAAAGTTGGATGTTGAAGAGATATGTGTTGATCTAGGCCTAGTACAATGATGTGCCATAGATGTGGAATCACTAGGTGAGATTTTGTCTTAAGAACCACTACTTTCTCACCACAAGCAGTAAATAAGCAATCACAATGGGAAGAGGGCTTCATTCCCCAATGGATTCAAAATAACTTTCTAGCTAGCTAAAAAAAATTCAACAATGCAAGATGTTGGGTACCATCTTTCACTAAAATAAAATTCTACCAAATAGATGAATAATGGAGTCACCAATATTTGTTGTTATATTCCAAAGGAGAACTCTTTCCCTAGTAACAACACCAATTCTTATGTTGTCCCTCAGATTGTTCCCACTCTCATGGGTCCATAGTAGGGCATAATGTGTGGGAAAACTTCCCATGCCACTTTAGACCTTAGATCCATCTCTTAGATTCTCTTGGATTAGAGGGGGGGGTACCCTCCATAAATTAGATATTATTTTGGGTTACATAGCCCGATTTGAAGAAGATAACATCGCTATAGCCTAAAAATGAAATAAAATAGCTTTGCGTTATTATATTAGGAGTGATCAAGAAGCCAAACAACATAGGTATTTATAACATCCCCGACCACTGAAGTTGGGCCATGCTACTCTTGAATGTGCTCTGATACCAATTTGCAACATCCCCGGCCACCTAGGTCGGGCCATGCTACTCCCGAAAATGCTCTGATACCAATTTGTAACATCCTTGACCACCCAGGTCGGACCATGCTACTCCTGAAAACGCTCTGATAATAATTGGTAACATCCTCGACCACCAACAGGCCGGGAACGCTACCTCAGACAGAGCTCTTTTGTGGAATAGATCACAAATAAACTTTAACAGGAAATAAATAGAGATAACATGAAGACATACATGCAACAAAACACGTGATATTATTCCAAGAATCACAGACATGCACTTACATACATCATTTAACCATTAATCATAGAAATATACTTATCTCTTAATTGAAGTACACCACCTACATGCAGACCTTCCATGAACCCCCTAGCCTTAGACCACGCTACTCATCACTCTCAGCAGTGGGTCACCCCCGAGCTGGGACTAAACTCCATCGGGCAAGGGATTCCTAGACTAGGCAGGGACAATAAGAAGTTGCACAGTATAACATGAAGTATTTCCTCCAAGGAGCCACTTACGCCCACAACTCACAGACTCTCATTCCCCACATGCTTGTCCCACCCCATGAGTATACACCTTCACTATCCCATAGTCCATCGGTTGCTTCACCTCCCTTTCCGAGGCTTTAGCAACATGTCGGATCAGGAATTCTCAGAGCTTTGTAGATGCTACTAGACTCCCTCCAGGAGAAATCACTTCCTCAACACCCTCTCTCACCTGGAGAGAGTTGCTCACAGGCCTGACAACCTGCTTCTTCTATCCACAAGCCTGACAACCTGCTTCTTCTATCCACGGGCCTGACAACCCGCGTCTTCACTCCCGCTCCTCAACACACGAGCATGGTGATGGCAACAACATAAACTGGACGTGGGAATGGTGCTGACAGGACAACATGCAGGCAACCCCCTCAGGGTACAGGTGCATCGAGGGTATCAATTTGGGCTTGTTGCAGAGGTTCATGTGGTTGGAATTCAACAAGGGCGTTCAAGGGTTACCCCCGTGTTTTCTGGGTGCGCCGGTGCAAAAATGACAAAGGATCCCAAAAATAGTAAGAATTCCCACTTATATTTGCATGTGCATGGGCTAACACATGGCGTTCATGAAGCACATTCCTCTCCACTTGGAACTTGTTCCTCTCCCCAAAGGAACTTAGGATAAATTAATATCTTATTTACAACATTTAGAATAATAATATATTATTATGTTGGACTTAAGTTCTTACGCTAAGCCCCTCTTTCCAGCCTCTCAACCCCCTTCCCTTACCCAACCCAGTGGAGCTTAGTCCCCCATACTCTTTCTTCATGGTCGGTCTACACGCAACAATGTTGTTATATTAATAATATGAATATTTACGTGTACAAAACATGCTACTGGCCTTTAACATCTAGGCTCTCGGCCTAATCAACACATAAGCCTACCAACTTATAAATACTTGGCTCACTAGCCTACAAAACATGTTACATTCATAATTACAACCGGGGCTCGACCTTGGGATATTACATGATTAGTAGAATTTAGCCATAAGGATGATCTTCTAAACCACATGCACCATAATATGTTTCCATGTGAAAAATACATCAAAGAAAATGGATTTGTAGTTAAGGGAGAGTTGTTTATAAACTTCATATGGCTACAAACTCTAAACAACAGACTTGTTGGGCATTTAAAACAAATCCATCTATTTTAAATGAATACCCATGAAGCAAATAGACACAATAAATGTGAGAGCAATGACCATAACTTTATTTCATTAGTGCAACAAAGATAATTGCTTATTTACATAAGGATTATGCCATTAATGAACAAGAAATAGAAAAAGGCACTAGTGGTTGGGCTAACTTAGCTCTATCTTAGATTTCTCCAGATGTCCATTACATAAAAAATGTTCCCACACAAAAAGGAAATGTAATTGGGGGGTTGATTCACCTATTTCCTCCACCATTCCTTAAAGGTTGAGGTAGAATGTCTTAGGGTGGTTCATTCACCACCAAAGGTGTAACATTATTCATTAAATGTTTTCCATAATGGCATACATTGGGTCTCACAAGGGAACTGAGTCTTTTTCTTAATCCAATCTAACATCTGGGTTGATACAATGATTACAATCAACCTGTCGGGCATGTAGGGAGAATGAGAATGGAGAAAAAGAGAAAGAGAATAAGGAGAGTTACTTGCTTCTGTAAAGAGAGTGGTGCTCGAGACATATCTTTAGTTTATAATGGCCTCTTTTCTTTCAATCTTCCCTCCTCCACTGCTAATTTGAACTTTTGATCATTCGCAATGATAAAATTGTTTTTTATTATAAACTATTGAGAGAAATACATTAACACAAAAATTATTTTAGAACAATTTTCTTCTGCACCAATAGGAATGCTTGCTTTGTGCTTTTGTCAACTCCAATTAGAAGACAAGTTTCTATTCAACTTAACTTATCCTTTTGCCAAAATCATGGCCAAATTTGAAGTTGATTTGGAGCCTTAGTCTTTATTGCATTACTATGTATAATTGTAGCAACTCCTTTGAAATATGTATGAATAAAACACTCGACCTCCTTTTACATATTATCTTTTACATATTATAATGCTCATTTCACTTTATTAATGTTAATAGTCGCTCATTGGAGTTGAAAATCCATCTTTAATTACTCACTATGTGCAAAATAAATGAAATAATGTTATTATATTCTCATATTTAACTATAACAATATTTTTGAAATGGACAAAAATAGAACACTCGACCTCCTTTACCTTTCTAAACTCATTTTAATTTTTCATTAATACTAAACTCATTTTAACTTTTCATTAATACTAAACCTATTTAATTAAGCTTTTACACCTCCTTCACAAATCCCTCTATAACAATGCAAAGTAATTTTCAACAATGCAATTTGATGATGATTGAAACATTAATATTTTATATTTAAAAAGAGTCCCGAAGAAAGGGGCCACCACACTGATTTGCATTCGTGGGTTTCCTTTTACTATGTACTTCATCCTAGCCACTTTATAGCATATCAAACTTTATAATATGAACTTCATACATTATCTTTATAATAAAAGTTTGTCACCATCATATATAAACCACTTCATAACCTATCAAACTTTATAATTTGAACTTCATACATGAACTTTATAATAAAAGGTTGTCACCATCATATATATAAACCTGGTCACCATCATATATAAACCTTTATGTAAAATTACACCCAACTTTCACCACATTTAAACCTTTTATGACCCCTTTCACATGCACTTGCTTTTTAGGTGGGTTTAAGATGTGGATCCCATGCCCCAATGGTTTTGGAAATGGGCATGGGATGGCATACCAACGTTTGAACTTTTAATACTTCCCCACCTCAAGAATAACAACGCGCCCACCAATTTTGTAACATGGGACCCTCCCTAGATTAAATATAGGTTATGTGATGGGAAATGATCGGAGGATGGAAAAGGATTTGGAGAAAGATTTGTGGTATTAAGCTTAATTTGATTGTAGATTTGAGTTTAGAGGGATTAGCCATAAAGTTAACAGTTTAATTTATGGTTGGGCTCTTCAATGACTCGAATCTACAATTGAGTTGAGTTAAGGATGGTTGTCACGATCTTCCTTTCCCAAGCTCTTTCTCTCCTCCCAAAACCCCTAAGTCAGTTTGGGCCATTGAATGAGGTTGTGTGGGTTGATTGTGTGTCGTTGGATTCACTCTATTGGCGAGAATCATAACCTTTTATTTTATGCTTCGTTAATACGTTTTTCCATTGCTTAATTCACCTAAATTTGTACCTTATGTTAATAGAACCCACACTTATCTCATAGAGGTGTCTCTCTTACCGAGACAACACCGATAGTGTTCAGAATTAAGAAAAATTTGTGCACCGTGCAACATGCAATAAAGAAAACATTGGTTGCAAATTTCATTTGCTCACTGCAAGGGGTTATAATCAATTTCAAACTGTGATATTTCAGACATAGGCTAGCCTTTGGATGATTTTGACTTCCTTAGATAATTTCTCAAATAATAGAGCAGATATAGAGAATTTAACATTGAAAATACTAGGGCAAAGTTTCTTTGTGAAAACTACACCTACAATTTTCTCCCGCGAGATGCATTCCCACTCCTGAAAACTAATGATCCTCATGCTCAAACTTAGAAAAGTCCATCTCGGTTTTGGATTTTGGGCATTGAAACTCGATAAACGAGCATGCAAGCATGGTTTATGTTCATAAAATTTTGTTTCTTGCGTGCTCTACATTGGGTCAAATAAACAACGTTATATGTAGCCCCTAGCTTCATCAACAATCCCCTGAAGTGGTTTCTCAATTGGCAAACCACATAGAGAGAACTGTCTAGTGGACTTTTACATAGAAAAATGCCCAAAAAACTATTAAAAGCATGTGCCTCCTTGGTTTCTGAGATTCATACCACTCTTTCTCTTGCATATGAAATCATAATGATGTGTCATCAGAGGCAATGGATAACAAATATAGAGGGATTTCCAATGACTGTATGCACGATATCTTTTGATGTCTTTCTCATGTACTTTTTAAAACAGAACAAGAAACTTGGCACTCTGGCGAGATTTTTTAGTAGTTGCAATTTTTATACTTATGGAACTTGAAATTGAATTGTGTCAACTTTGTGGTGATCAATGAGCTTAAAAAACATCTGTGAGCTAGTTCTCACGTTCAAATAGGTCATTTTGTCTATATGCATAGTTTAGTCTAAAGTGGGTCATTTTGTCTATATGCATAGTTTAGTCTAAAGTGGGTCATTTTGTCTATATGCATAGTTTAGTCTAAAGTGGGTCATTTTGTCTATATGCAAAGTTTAGTCATTTTGTTTATATGCATAGTTTAGTCTATATGCATTGCTAGAGCTTGAAATTGAAATTTGTTAGCTCCACGATAATCGATAACCATTAAAATGATGTTCAAGACACTCTCTGCACTTAAATTCCTCATTTTGCTAGTAAGCATAATTTCACACAAGGCAAGCCCCATAGGTAAAAACCAACTTTCATACTTTTGGGGCTTGGAATTGGATTTTGTTAGCTTCATAATGATCAATGACCCCAACAAACATGTATAGGTCACTCCCTGCGTTCAAATTTGTCATTTGGGTAACATGCATAATTTGAACATAAGTCGACTCCACAACAAAAGCCAATTTTGGGTAGTAAACATTTTTAGACAATAACATAATTTACTATTGTAGACCCCATAGTGTCATTATCATCCAATGATATCGTCCTCTTCATGGTCCAATTAGATGGTGGAAAGAAAATCACCATGCCATCTAAGGCCTCTACAAGGGGTCCCCTCTATGGAGTAGAGACATGTAAATTAGTTGGTGGAAGAATTCAACATCTTGGCCTCACCTACATGAGTACCTCTGCACTGTCATGTAAAACATACAATTGATTTTCATCAAGTGCCACTTTACCCAATGACCATGTATACAAATGCTCTCTTCTGGAGAACAAGGAAGCAAATGCCAAATTCAAGCATTGATATAAAAAGGCCACATTCAATCGAACTCTTCACACTTTAGAGGCCCTATTGTGTTGGTTCAAAAGAAGAACTAGACATGACAATTTTGTATTGACTATAAAACCTTGAACAAAATCACATTTAAGAACCAATACCCCATCCCATTGGATTGATGATGAACACTATCAACTCAAAGATGCCAAGTTTTTCAACAAAGATTGATATTAAGTTAGGTTATCACCAAGTGCTAATCAAGCCAACTAATGAATGGAAGACAACCTTGAAGTCTAAGGAAGATCTCTTCAAGAGGTTTGTCATGCTCTTCAACATCAATGTGTACCAATTATGTTCATGAGGATGATGGATGATACTCACTAATTCTATTATGGTAGTAAACATATACAAACATCCTATCTTCAATAAAACTTAGGTTGAACATCGAAATAACTTTCTACTAAGCATCCTATGGCAATATACGCTAGTATATGAGCAAATATATGTGGACCAACGTGGTTGTACATAAAATTCTATGTGTTGATGTCCTTGTGTGTTTATAAGTGTTCACTTGTGTGAGTTAGTTCATTATGAGTGGATTGTATTTATTTTTTGTGGATCCCGATCTTTTTATTTAGAGCTTTTTGTAGACTTATCTGTTTTGAGATTTTTCATCAGGGTACTTCTTTCTTGATGTCTTCGTCATTCAGTTTTCCGTATGCTAGATGGAAGGCAAAACAATTTATATTGGCTATTTCTCAGAATGATACTCAGAACAACATTTTGTAAGAAAATGATTAAAAATATATATTTTATATTACTAATATAAAGATTTCTTAATTGAAAAAAGAATGGATTATATTTATGAAAACAATTAACCGTAGTAGTTGTATGTATTTATTACTTTTCAATTAATATACAAAGTTGAATTTACCTTACATGTATTTTAGTTAAGTAATTGTTTTAGAAAGTGAAATAAAGATTATGGCATTTAAATTAATATACAAAATTGAATTTCCCTGAATTTGCCTTACATATATTTTAGTTAATTAATTGTTTTAGAAAGTGAAATAAAAATTATGGTATTTAAGTTAGTAATAAAAGTTAACCATTTACATTAATAATGAAAATTTAATGCAAAGTATTGAAAATTTAGTTGAAAATATCAATTATCTCACAAGTACGTCATAAGGGTGTTGTTGTTTATTGAGTAGATGCTGCTTTTATGAGCAATTACAAACAAAACCACCACTCATGTCCTTTTCATAACAATTTGAGACAATGTATAGATTGAGATCATGTTGAGGAGTGGTTTTCTCCCCCACAATAAATATCCATGTTAATGGATGTGTTGTGCTTATTTATTGTTATTTATTTTAAAGATTATTTTAAGTTGAAGTTAAGGTTAGCTATAAGTATATCAAGTTTAATAATCAATATACTTTATTCCACATGGTTAAAACGGATAAATTTCATTACTATAAGTTGTTATTATTTTTGAAAATTTTAAATAGTTAAAAAATTAAAAAAATTAAATTTTATTATATATTTAATGTTAGTGTAGTTAATTATAATTTAAGTTGTTATAATTAAATATATAATAAGATGAATAATTAATGTATAATAAGAGTATTTGATTTTCTTTTTAAAATTATTTAAATTGAAATTGTTTTTAGTTTTAAATGATGATTTAAAATTGTTTTTAATTGGATAAGAATTTTTTTTTCTTGGACATAAGGAAATAGGTTAATGACACAAGAAAAAGAAGTATCTAGCAGAAGTTTATGGACCACAAATGTTATGTGAATGTCTTCATTAGTGGAAGACTTCACTTTTATGGACCACTAATGTTATGTGAATGCCTTCCTTAGTGGAATATTTCCCTTTTATGGACCACAAATGTTATGTGAATGCCTTCTTTCATTTATTTGGATTAGCAAGTGCTATCCAATCTTTGGGTGTGTAGGTTACGCAAGGTATCTAGCAAGAGTGGAAGACTTCCCTTTTATGGACCACCCAATGTTATGGGAATCCCTTCCTTCATTTATTTGGATTAGCAAGTGCTATCCAACCTTTGGATGTGTAGGTTACGTGAGGTATCTAGTATGAGTGGAAGACTTCTCTTTTATGGACCACCCAATGTTATGTGAATGCCTTCATTTATTTGGATTAGCAAGTGCTATCCAACCTTTGGATGTGTAGGTTATGTGAGGTATCTAGTATGAGTGGAAGACTTCTCTTTTATGGACCACCCAATGTTATGCGAATGCCTTCATTTATTTGGATTAGCAAGTGCTATCCAACCTTTGGGTGTGTAGGTTACATGAGGTATCTAGTAGGAGTGGAAGACTTCTCTTTTATGGACTACCCAATGTTATGTGAATGTCTTCCTTCATTTATTTGGATTAGCAAGTGCTAGCCAACCTTTGGTGTGCAAGGTTACATGAATGCCTTCATTTATATAGATTGATAAGGGTTATCCAACCTTTGGGTTGATATGGTTACTTATCATGTTATTTCCAATCGATGCAAGTGCCATTACATTTGGTATTTAAAGACACGTCATATATATTTTGACTACTTTTCTCTTATCATAATGACAAGAACAAGTTTATAAGCATGAGCATAAACATTGACATCACTTGGTGGAACTCGAACCTTGGTAGAGGCTATATTAGCTCCATGTTTTCACCAACCCAACAAACCACTATTAATGTGCATACATATATACATAAATGCAAAACTAATACAAAATAAAATTCAAAGTGTATATAATTAGGAAAGCTTCTCTTAAAACTTTTCAAGCACAAAAATAAAAGAAATCTAAGTAATTTCCTTATCTTTCTTAAGGTTCAATAAACCAAATTAGTGAACATTAACCACATTAGACTATTATCATTATATAATGGTTCTAATGGTTAATAACATGTGTTTCTTCCTAAGAGGTCACAAGTTCAAATTCATAAGGGACAGGATACAGTAGACTTTTACCAAAATCGCTTGACCGTGACCTTAAAATAGATTATTATTATTATTATAAAAACATGTGTTTCCTCCTAAAAAGAAGAGATTAAAAAGAAGAGATCCCTTATCCCACAAACAAAAAAATCTCATACACCAATTTAATGTCTAACATAAATATAACTATATATATTGTAAACTATACATTTTATAAATATACAAATGTATAAATATAATACATTATTTAGATATGAACTATTATTATAATTTTTCATTAAAATTTTGATTAAATTAACATGATATACATAAATCTATCACCCTCAACTACCAACTTATAATAAAAAGCCTTACCCAACAAAATTTGACTGAACCAGGGTTTGACTCAACCATAAGCCAACGCACACATGTTTCTTTTGTAAGTTGTCCCTACCAAGTCCTATAATAAGGGTCCATTAAGACTAATGGATCATACTAATTATTAAATCCACTCTGTAATAATTAAAATGAGAGTTTCAAAAAGTGGGTTTGCTTGGATTTTTCTACCCGTTAATCCGCCACAAATCCTGACCGTTTAATTCTAACGTTCATATTGCGGAATCAAACCCATTCCTCAATTGCTTTTAAATTGTTCTTGATGTCCGCTGTCCTTACAAATACATTTGTTACGATGTGAGATGCATAGAAATTCGCCACATTCATCCTTGTGCTTGCCTAGTACTTGCTTTCTTTGGACCAAGACCCTGGGACCGCGCCTGGATCAAGACGCTTCGCTCGCTTCTGCTCTCCAGATCTCTCTGCGATTAATTTTTCCTTGTTCTCGCTCGCTTTGCCATTGGAGTTTAATTTTATATTTCTGTGATCTGTTGAGCTCATGGAGGTCAGGGGCGCCCCAGGGAACCAGACCAACACGCCTATAATGTCAAATACTAAGCAGACTCAATCCCTATCGAAAACTATGGATAGCCGTGCTGTATCTCGAAGGTTGGGGTTTTTTCTTTCTTTCTTTGTTTGAGTTGCTCAAGTCAAATGGTTTAAATAGGTTTCAGAAAATGAGTAACTCATTTTTATTAGGCAGGGCTTTGATGGGATTGGCCATAACAGATAGTTTTAGTGTAAGAGATTGCAGGGTTCTCTTTACCATTCAGAGAGTGTGTGTTTTGTTTCAGTGTTGAGTCTATATGTTTAGTCTCTTTTGCTGCAGTGGGTTTTGTCATAAATGTTAGTCGGTGGTAAGTAAAATGAATTTGGATGACAGAGGATTGGGCAAGTCTCCATATCAGAGGATGCAGGGTTAGTTTCATGGGATAGCGTTTATTCCTGCGTTGGGTCAATATATTTTAGGAATTTTTGTTTTAAGATCTCTATTCTGAAGCTTGTATTGCTGAAAATAATACTGTTGTAGGGATTTTGATATCTCTCACGTTTTGTACTTGTACAGGTTGCAGTCCGAACTGATGGCATTGATGGTACTTTTCCAACTCTTGTAATGCTTATTTTTGTCTGTGATTATGTACTACTCTGTATTCTTATATCATGTCTTAAATCCATTGCAATGGTGGAGGATAGTAGAGGGTGTTCTGGGTCTGCTTTGTTTGATGTTATTTGCAAGTGCTTTTTTGGTGTATACATATAATAATTTTATCAAAACCGGAGTATAGGGAAAGCTTTATTTTAGTATTCTAGGTTCTAAAAGAGTTGAATCCTCAAATGAAAAAGAAAGCAGATGTAATGGGTTATTTGACGACAAAACACCAATTTATTGTATCTTTCTGATAATGGGCAATAATTTCCAAATGGGTTTATAGACACCATTGCATTGGCTTCCCTGTTTCTGGTTTGAATCAGTTATGGGCAAAATACGCCCACCTCTAAAATCTGAACAGAGTATAGGAAAAGCTTGATTTTAATATTCTGGGTTCTAAAAGAGCTGGATCCCCACGCGAAAAAGGAGCAGCTGTAATGGGTTCTCACTTCTCTGATGACACTGTAGACTATAAGACATTTTTTGATTATATGTATCTTAATTGTAGTGGGCATTAATTTCCAAATGGGTTTATAGACATCATTGCATTGGCTTTTAAGTTTCTGGTTTGAAAAAGTTGTGGGCAAAATAAGTCCATCACCAAAATCTGAAGAGAGTATAGGGAAAGCTTGATCAATATTCTAGGTTCTAAAAGAGCTGGATCCCAAAAGAAGGGAGCAGCTGAAATGGGTTCTCTGATGGCACTATAAGTCTACCATGTACTTTTTAATGGTATGTATCAGATTTGTAATGGGCAGTAATTTCCAAATGGGTTTATAGACATTATTGTATTGGCCTCTAGAAACATGTCTTGTTGGAATCAGTTGTGGGAAAAATAATTCCACCACCAAATTCTGAACTTGCTCATCTAGAACTATATAGACTATCTCAAGTAGCGGTAAAATTTACCAACCAATTCCGAAATCTACAGCTTCTAGAATCTATTTGAGAAGAACAACCTTGCTTCCCAAGTAACTCCAGATCAGCTACTCCTTTGGGGGGCACACATGCCTTGATCAGAAGTTTGTGCACCGACAAAGTTTGCTTCCTTTTTCCAGCTTCCCCCTGAACAGAACAGAATGCAATGCTGTATCTGATCTTTATTTTATTTTATTTTTAATAACTGGCTGAAGTGGCTTAAGGCTTCCTTCTGCATTGTTCTTTAGATGTTTCCTCACAGCAGCAGTGTCTTCTTTGCTAAATATAGGCACTGAGCTGTTGTGTTATTTTATTTTACATCAAGAGATCCTTTACAAAGAACAATAGAAGCTCTTCTGCATCAAGCCCTCTTCACCATGGTCCTAAATTCATTTATTTTTCTGCTTTTGTGCAGCAGCAATAGCCTCAGACTCTCCCATTTTTTTCCAGAATGTCAATGACTCAGACTGGCCAGTCACCATGTCAATGTCAATGTCAGTTTATGGAAGGCCAGTCATCATTGCACCAACTTTGTCTTGGTGTTCGACAGGTTTCCTCCCCAGTGAAGAACGTACAGTTTTCTACGAGGATGCCCAATCTCCAGAAGTACTGCATTGGTCACTACTCCTATTTGTAACAATAGCTGCAATAGGGTTTTGGTTTAGCAGTTCCCCAAAGAGTTTATGGAGGACTAAACAGTCAATGAAGAGTCTGAGATCACACTGACCAAATTTGGGATCCTGTTTTTGTTATTCTTGGTGTTTTCATTTGTTGATTTTTGTCTTGCGGGGTATATAGTTCTGGATGGATGGTTGTATTTTTTCTATTTTCTCAAATAGGCTCTCTTGATACCATGACAAACCAGCATGTGCCCTTCCAGGTTTCATACTTATGAAAGAAAGCCACGAAACCTAATTTGTCATGTCGTGTAGCAAATCGATAAATTTCATATAACTGTGAAAGTCACATTTATTAAACAGTTTAGTTGGCACTCGTTATTACATTCTTGGTTGAGCCTACTATAAAGTCTAGGCTTCATGAAAGTTTCTTTTTCTTATTTGTACCTGGTGAAAAATGGAAGCAGTTTGGCTGGAGAAAGCAGTGTGGTTCCATGGCTGTTCCTCTGGTTTAATTACCCTTTTCCCCAAGGCCCATGATTACATTCTCAGCTGCGGGTTTCTTACAATGGGAGCAGTCTTCAATGCTAAGCAGAATGTGGCCCGTTGCTATGGTTTGACTTCCCTTTTTCTCAAGGTTCATGATATTGCAAGTCACATTTATTGAGAAGCTGAGTCTTAGTTGGGCAGACCTCAAAGGAAAGCCCCGCGGAGAGGGGTTTCCCTCTTTTCTCACGACTGCCTGCCAAAATAGAATGGGAGGGGTTTTGCTGGGGAAATCAGTGTGGTGCTGTTGCTTCTCCTGGGCCTTTAGCAGCAGAGAACAGCTCCCTTTCATAGATGGTTGCCAAGCAAAATTTGGAGCAGATTAAGTCGTATCTCATGAGCACACATCTTTAACTTCCTGCTCCTGAACTTTTGAATTTTAGCGTCCTTAATGGAGCCAAGTAAATTCTGGAGCAGAATCTTATCTCATGATTCTGGATAGTAGATTTTAGCAGCCTTTATGAATTAGGTATCTAAATTGTGTTGTGTTATCAAAGTACATGTTTTACTTTCTGCAATGATTTTTTTATGATTTTCCCACAGTTATTTTTGATGAGATTTATGGGGAGTAATGACTAGAGGAGAATCTAGGAAAATATGAATCACTCTAACTGCATTTTAGGCACTTTATTCTTCAGTTTGCCTAGTAACCTGTTTATGCAGATTTTTAATGTTGAAGTATGATTTTAATATCTATGCAGCATGCATTTTAATTGCCATGCTGCCCTGCTATATTTCGGTTCTTTTATTTTATTGCCAAGAATATATTTCTTATTGTCTAATCCTTGTTCAATCATCAGATGAGTGGTGATCCTGGAATTTCAGCTTTTCCAGAGTCAGATAACATGTTCTCTTGGGTTGGCACAATAAATGGTGGAAAAGATACTGTTTACGAGGGTCTGTCATATAAACTTTCTTTACGTTTTCCAGTGGATTATCCCTTCAAGCCTCCTCAAGTTAAATTTGAGACAGCTTGCTTCCATCCTAACGTTGACCAGTATGGAAACATCTGCTTAGATATTCTTCAGGTAAGTTTGTTTATTTCTTGTCTTTTTGCCTTGGTGGCCAGTTTTGACACCTACTTGGGCAAGGCACCTATAAGAACCAGTTTTGACATCTATGGTTGGGGTATGTTGTTGAATCTGTTACCTTTTGAAAATTGATTGCAGGATAAATGGTCCTCTGCATACGAGGTTCGAACTGTCCTGCTGTCTATTCAGAGCCTTTTGGGAGGTAAATAGGAAATTTGGCTTGATCAAACTTGTGATTTTTCAATTCCCCTTGTTTTGTATTTCAAACTCATCCAGTTGTTTTGTGCAGAACCAAATAATGAATCTCCTCTTAATAGCCATGCAGCAGCAATATGGAACAATCAAGAAGGTAGTGTCTGTGACCCTGCATATTAAAATAAATTATTATTAATGATTGTGAATTAATTTGTTCTTGCTTTTAACTATTCAGAAGTTTTAGAGTAATGCCCTGATTACTTCATATAATGATGTGTAGAATTCAAAAAGGCGGTGCAGAAGCAGTACAAGGATGCGGGTGGGGTAACTGGTCAATAATTTCAATTCATGCCATTTTCAAGGCTTTAAGATTCTTTGCATTTGGTGCAATCAAATTGTACTAGATGCTAGTTTTACAATTTTTTCCTGTACAAGGGGGCGGTGTCTGGAAAATTATATTATTCTTATTGCCAATACATCTGGAAAATGTAAAGGAAATCTTGTAAAAGAATCATATCCAATTCGTCAGGTTAACCGTAAAGGGTGTAATCCCTTGAATCATTTAACACGAAGGAAGATATTTAAGCTGCTAGGTCAAGAACATATCTGATGATTGATGGTGTCTATTTTATATAGCATGTTGGCATGTTGACATAAGATTGGCAATTTCTGTTGTCCTGACTTGTTAGTCAAGAACATATTATCTGATGAATGATGGTGGCTGTTTTATATAAATGTATATGATTCTATTCTGTTATGGCATGTTGGACAAGATTGACAGCTTGTGTCTTGACAATTATTTAATATCAGAAGGTGTTTAAAATGTAAATGTTATTGTTGTTTGATGTCTGTTATTGGAGATCAATGGCAACTTGTGTTCCTGACAAAGGTAGTGATAATTGAGATTTAAAATCATGGACCCCTCTTTCCATAGATATTAAAAGAATACATTGTTTTTCAATAATAAAATGTTGTTGCTTGACTCTATTGATTTGGTACAAAGAGTGATTGATGTTCTGCTAAACCATGTTAGTTTATGCTCACAATGACACGCTGTTATAATTGCATCACGCTTTCAAAGAAAAATAGCAACCATAGGATTACGGTAATCTAATAAAGTCCTTTGTGAGTTGCATGGTATTGTTGTGTTGGAATGCAATCCCATCATAGTAGGAATGCAATCTATTGATGTCACCATAGTAATTCCATTGGTAAAATGTCACCATTGGTACTGTTCTGCTGGAATGCAAATCCAATCATAGAAATACAACTCATTGATATGTCACCATAGTAATTCCATTGGTAAAATGTACTGTTCTGTTGGAATGCAAATCCAATCATAGGAATACAATTCGTTGATATGTCACCATAGTAATTCCATTGGTAAAATGTACCGTTGATGCAATCCCCTCGTAGATATGACATTGCAGTAATACCATCTGAGAAATGTGGGATACTAGTCAAATTAACATTTCAAACATTGTCCAATGACCAAACACTGGAAAACCAGTAATTACTTTTACATAAAATATTTTAGCAAAAAGGCCTTGTTTTGGGAAATCATAGGAATACAACTTGTTGATGTCACCATAGTAATTCCATTGGTAAATTGTACTGTTGGAATGCAATCCTCTCATAGGTTGTCATTGCAGTGATCCCATCAGAGAAATGTGGGATACTAATCAACAGTACATTTCAAAACATTGACCAAACACTGAAAAACCAATAATACTTGAGCAAATAGGCCTTGTTTTGGGATAAAATATTTGAGCAAAAAGGCCTTGTTTTGAGAAGTGATGTATTGTTGTGGCAAAGTCAAACTCCAAATGGCAAAAGGCGTGGTCTTAGTTGTTACTACTGGTTGTCAACTTTGAAATGCCATCTAATTGAATTGGTTTAAAGTTGATTTGAGTGAATTTGAGGGTTCAAGTGAGTGGCAACTATGATTTTGTCGAATAAGAATATTTTTGAAAATATAATTTCATGTATTTAATTGTACAATACTTAAATATCTTTTGGTTGGCTTTTATCTTGATTTCCACTCTTCTTGTTATTTTTTATCTTTCAAATTCTAGAAGCCAAGACAATTTTGGATATCAAGTTCTCTTTCTCATATGAAATTTCTTCATGACCCTATTCTTAGTTGCATTGTTTAAGGGCATATACATGAAAAAAAATCAATATCATTATTATTAATAAGTTTACATAGTTTACATAAGCTTTAAACAGGACAACAATTTTATAAGGGATATTTGGTATTTCTCATCCAGGTTAATTAAAATGATGTTCACGTTATTCTATTTTTTTGATGTCACCTCATACTAGTTGGCTTTACCATTATTACATTTACCATGATTGACTTTCAAACTTTAGGTTTAATATGTACTTAACATTATAGAACAAGAGAGAAAATTCACTTTAGGGTCCTTAGAACTTTGAAATGCCATTAGTTTGATTTGGTTTAATTTCTCTATCAAAGTTGACTAAGTGATTGAGGGAGTGCTAATTGAAAAATTAGAATGCAATGAGGGAGGATGTTAGGTTATTATGATTTTGTTGAATAAGAAATTTCAGTTACATGCATTTTATTGATTAAAACTGTTGTACAATTAGAACCAACAATGTTTTAGGTATCTTTTGGTTGGTTTGTGTCTTTTATATGTTACAATTAATCTTGATTTTCATTTTTTTTTTGCTTTTATCTTTCAATTTTCTTCAAAAATCTAGAAGCGAAGTCAATTTTGCATATCAAGTTGTCCTTTTCCTATATCAAGTTTCTTCATGGCCCTGTCCTTGGTTGCATTGTTCAAGGACTTCACTTCTCATTAGTCAGCTTTAATATATGATGCAACTATGGTTCCATTTACCATGATTGCCATTGATTTTCAGGTGTTCAATTAGGGACCCTATTCTGATATGTTATTGCATGTATGTTACTGTCCAAAATTGTCTCATTTTTTGTAAGATAATCCCTAATGCAACATGATTTTGTAAAATAAAACAAATGCCAACTCATAAAGACAAAACATCACTGTTTCACTTCATTTCAATTTAGTGTAAAAAACAATGGGGTTTTTCTATGTTCAAAGTTGGTTCCCTCTTTGTAAGAAAATCATGTAAGTATTATGGATTATCCTTGGAAGTAAAATAAAACAAATGACAACCCATAAAGACAAAACCATCACTGTTTCACTTCATTTCAATTTAGTATAAGATGCGATGGATATTTTTTTTAATGTTCAAAGTTGGTTCCCTCTTTGTAAGAAAATCTCTAATGCATATGGAAGTAAGCATTCTTCATGAACTTGCCATATCAAGTTTCTTCATGTACTCGTCCTTGGTTGCATTGTTCAATGGTAACAAACATTTGGAAAAAAATAATTTCGTTATCATTAACAGTTTTTGCTTTCACAATATCATTATATCATTAAGTGTTCTTACTTATGTGGTGTTATTTGTAACAGATGATATTTTCCTCGGTGTCCCTTTCAAAATTGGGGCCTCACAATCATTATAGACAATATGCCTTTATCACATTTATGCCCTTCCTTGTTCACGGTTTGAGATTTTGGTGTGCTAGGCATAGAGAAACCACACCAACCTATCCTAAACTCACTGGTTAAACTCTATTGCAGTGATGATACTATATGGGAAAACGGGATGATAAAAAGCTTCATGCCTCTTGTTGTCGTTATAGGGTCATCTCTTTTGAAACCTCATTTCTAACATTTTTTTCTTTCCCACTCCACACTCTACATTGAAATGCAATACCTGTGGTGTTTCACTCTTAGTGAGAAACTCGCTTTTGCATTCTCTTAGCCGGTTGAAGAGAGGGATCCCTCCCTTTTGTAGAGGGACCCTTGGAATGAATCCAATGGAGACTGGAATTATAGCTCGGAGTGCACATGGCTACTAACCACGGCGTTAAGGGTTTGAATCCTTGCTTGCCCACCCCAAAAGGGGACAAAGTTTCTTAAATTTTCAAGGAGACTTGCAATTTTATTTATTTCAACTTTTCCTTTCTATGTAAAATATGCATCCCATGGAAACCCATCATGCACTTCTCCTCAGTTGGCGGACGGTAGGTACCCAAGGTAAACCAGATTATGCAGAAGCTTGAGGCTTTGTCAACATAGGGTCCAAGCTCATAAAAAAGATATATTCATTAAACTCCTCTTAGCTTGCGATTTTATATTGCCTGTGCTAGACTCAATTGAAAAGCCTGCGATTTTATACTGCCCATTCTAGATCCAATTGACAAGCTTGTGATTAAACCATCTTGATATTTCACGAGGACAAGATGGTTTGTCCTCATGAAATATCAATGTATTTTCCAAAGGAGGCTTGCAATTTTATTTATTTTTTAACTTTTTCCTTTCTCTATAAAATACACATCCTAGGGAAACTTGCCAAAGACTTCCCCTTATTCCGAGGATGGTACCCAAGGTAAACTGGATTATGCAGAAGTTCAAAGCTTTGTCACAACAGGGTCTAAGAGTTCAACATGTCACTTGTGGGAATTGAACCTAAGTAGGGAGGATAACACTCCTCAATTACCTAAACTAGACCCAATTGACAAAAGACCTGCAATTTTATAAAGGGACATTTGGTATTTCTCACCCTCATTGAAGTGAAATAACAGCGTAATTTTGGGGCATTTTCCTTATCTGAACTCTTTGAATCAAATTAGCTTTCACATTATTCTATTTTTTGATGTCACCTTTTACATTACTCAGCCTTAATACATGATGTTAACTATATTACAATTGCCATGATTGGTATTGTCTTTCAAACTTCAGGTTTGATGTGTAATGTAGATTATAAAACAAGAGAGAAAAATCAATTTTAGGGTCCTTTGGACTTTTTATGGTTGTAAGAAAATCTCTAATGCATATGGAAGTAAGCATTCTGGAATATCCTTAGAACATGATCTTGTAAGATAAAAAGCAAACGACAACCCACAAAGGCAAAACATCATAACTGTAAAACTTAATTTCAGTTTAATGTAAGATACAATGGTTTTTTATTCTTGTATGTTATCAAACGTATCCATGCTAGAGTGCACAAATTAGTTATATAGTGCCCAAAGTTGGTTCCTTTGTACAAAAATCCCCCATGCATATGCAAGTAAGCATTCTGGAATACCTTAGAACATGACTTTGTAAGAACAAGTAAACAACCCATAAAGGCAAAACATCATAACTGTTTCACTAGAAGATAAAGGCCTTTGGTAAACACACTCATTTGTTTTACTCTGAATAAGACTTTTGGGCCTTTCATGTAGTGTTGGCATGCCATAGGTTCTTTCTTGATGCCCTCAAGGGTAGCCTGGGCACCTTGCAGTCACGTGTCCAGATCAACAAAAGTTGGCAGAGGAGACCTTTAAATCTCCAAGCCCCCCTTGCTTACTAGAGACTAAAACTAAAAGACGATCAACACGAAAGCTTTAGGCTCTTAAGAAAACAGGAATATAACCCAAAAGTGTTGCAGACATTAATCCATTTCAAGCAGTGGTGGATTCCAAGCATTTAGAGACTAAGTATGAGGAAGTTAGAAAACAGCCTATCCCTATGCCAAAAAAACTCCACTTGTTAAGGAAAACTGAGGCAGTGTCATCTATAGCCACTGCTTCTTCACAAGTGTTTACAGTATAATGAGACATGTTTTGGTTCCACTAGTAGAGGATGGACAACGTTGTCAACCAAACGAGTATGAGAAGGGAAAGATCAAGAAACGATAGCTCCTGAACATTGAAGAAAAGACAATCCAAATTGAGGACATGGAAAATCAAATGTTATTCAGTGCTGATATCAAACAATTAAGCTTTGATACCAATTTTGCAGTGAAGTAGAGAGAGTCACACACACATATCAAGCATGAGAAACAAAACTAAGTTTTTGTTGATGTTTTCTGTTGCAAAAACATAAGACCTACTCCAAAATAAAAGATCGAAATATAAAGTACAATAGGTTACAACACAAAGGTTGGGATTTGTGGTTCAAGAATCCCTACATTGTATGGTGCTAAGGTCCTTGTAAATTGTAAGGCTAAGGCCAATCTAAGTCCCACTTCCTGTTTAATCTCTTTATCTTTGCCTCCCGGGGTTTTCAAGGTCCATTTGGAAAATATAAAATGAGAAGACCAAGGCCTAGCTTACTAGAGACTAAAACTAGAAGACACTCAACAAGAAAGCTTTAGGGTCTTAAGAAAACAGGAAGATACCCCAAAAAGTGTTGCAGACCTTCATCCATTTCAAGCATTTGTGTTTTCCAAGCAATTGGAGCCTAAGCATGAAGAAGTTACAAAACAGCCTATCCCTATGCCAAAAAATCTTGATTTGTTAAAGCAAACAGAGACACGGTCATTTATAGCCACTGCTTCACAAGAGTTTGCTGTACAATGAACCATGTTTTGGTTCCACTAGTAGAAGATTGACAAATTTGTTAACCAAGCAAGTACGAGAAGGGAAAGATCAAGAAATGATAGCTCCTGAATATTGAAGAAAACAGAATCAAGGTTGAGGGCATGGAAAATCAAATCCATATAGTAGTTGAAATTACTGCAACAGCTCAATTCAAACTCCTGAGCTCTCAAAGAACTCTGTTCTGATTGCTTTCCTGCGCTGATACCAAACAATTAAGCTTTGATACCAATTTTGCAGTGAAGTAGAGAGATTCACACACACATCAAGCACRAGAAACAGAAATACAAAGTACAATGGATTCAACACAAGGGTTGTGATTTGTTGTTCAACGACCCCTACAGAGTATGGTGCTTASGTACTTATAAATTGTAAGGCTAAGGCCTCTCCAAGTCCCACTTTTTGCTTAATCTCTTTATCTATGCCTACCAGGGCTTTTAGATATTTATATTTGATCACTAGGGTTTCAATGATTGACTAATTTCTTGGATTTGTTGTGGTTGTTGGTACCATAATTTGCTACTAGATTTTCAGATTACACATCAGAAATCAACAAGGTCAATTTTGACCTGGTCATCTTTGGTTTCCCAATCTCAATATTTTATCAACACTTTCGTAAGAGCACCTGGAGATCTTTCCCTGCACTACTGTGAATAGTTGGATTTGACTCCTTGCTGCTGCTCCAAATTCCAATAGCTTGCCATTTTTTTGTCTKATAGATTTTCAACTTTCTGACACTTTCTCCATCCCTGCAGTCCTTAAAACTTTCAATGCCACTTATTCTATGTTCCATACTTGGGCAATTCCCAATCTCAATTCAAACTCCTGAGCTCTCAAAGAACTCTGTTCTGATTGCTTTCCTGCACTGATACCAAACAATTAAGCTTTGGTACCAATTTTGCAGTGAAGTAGAGAGATTCACACACACATCAAGCACGAGAAACAGAAATACAAAGTACAATGGATTCAACACAAGGGTTGTGATTTGTTGTTCAACGACCCCTACAGAGTATGGTGCTCAGGTACTTATAAATTGTAAGGCTAAGGCCTCTCCAAGTCCCACTTTTTGCTTAATCTCTTTATCTATGCCTACCAGGGCTTTTAGATATTTATATTTGATCACTAGTGTTTCAATGATTGACTAATTTCTCTGATTTGTTGTGGTTGTTGGCACCATAATTTGCTACTAGATTTTCAGATTACGCATCAGAAATCAACAAGGTCAATTTTGACCTGGTCATCTTTGGTTTCCTCACCTCAATATTTTATCAACACTTTCGTAAGAGCACCTGTAGATCTTTCCCTGCACTACTGTGAATAGTTGGATTTGACTCCTTGCTGCTGCTCCAATAGCTGGCCATTTTTTTGTCTTATAGATTTTCAACTTTCTGACACTTTCTCCATCCCTGCAGTCCTTAAAACTTTCAATGCCACTTATTCTATGTTCCATACTTGGGCAATTCCCAATCTTCTGGGTTTTTCCTTTTTGCGTTTCCCATGGCTTGTTGGCACCCTTAATTATCTGCACCTCAAATCTCCAAACCACTTGCTTGGTTTGCATTGCACCTATAGAACACTTGCCAATTTCACAGAACTCCTATGGGTTCATAATCCCTTTTTTCCATGACTTTGATCATTTACAAAATTACAGCAGACCCGTGTGGTCTACTCTTAACCTTTGCAGCTTTGTAAACCTCTTCTGTGGGTCCGCAAACTTTCACATCCACATCTCTGTATCTACATTTTCACCTTGCAGCTCCGTAGCCTCCCTTTGCAGGTTCTTGGCCATCCACATTTGAACTTCTATCTATTGTGTCTTATTTGACAATCTGACATTGGTGCTTCATTTCAGCAATTCACCATTTTGAACCGCCACATCCCATTTACAGATTTGAACTTTTAATTCGACATTTTTCTTTGAACACTTCAACGTTTGACCAGAAATCTCCACAAATTTTAAGTTACATCCTTATGATTTTCCATTCTACTCCTTATGGAAAATTCTACTCCACCTTCAACATTTCTAGAAATTTCTGGAATTTCTCTCTACTGAGCGCCTTGGTGAAAAATCTACTATTTGAACTATTATCTTGCAAAACACTAGCTTGATCATCAGGCTAGAGTGAATCATCTGGTCTAAAAGTTCTGGGCTGGAACTAACACTAGCTTGATCATCAGGCTATAGCTTAAATCATCTTGCCTAATAGTTCTGGGCTGGAACGATAATCCCTCACCTGATTTTGATCACAATTCCATAGGAATGAGAGGACAACTGGGTCAGTGAAAGTGGGGTAGTGTTACAGCCCTCACCCAGGTTAGACACCCACCAGAAGAGTGTTGAAAAGAGGTTGCATATAGGTTAGTTGTCGCAAGATTCCTTACTCATCCACAATAGTACAGTGGTCATTAAAGTGAAGTTGATTTGCCACTGCTTCTGATTCCAAAGGCTCTTCCTGCATTTAAGTTGTGAATTATCAGCCCCTTGTGAGTTTTCATGCTTTGTCTTTCTACTAGACTTCGCCTGTTTACTTTTCTCTGATTCTGATATGCTGAAATCTTCAATGGGCTTAAAGTACCATTTCAACTTCCTCTCAATAAATTTGCCCAAGGTTTCAACTAGACATCAAGTTCTATCATTTGTTGCTTTCCTTTGTTATTTCAACCCTCCACTGGTTCTACAACGAACCCTTCATCCAAATTGACATTCTTGGCCGCTCTCTTTATGAGCTTTTGATCCTTAACATCCCAAAATCAATATGCTTGGACTTCTCATTTTGTATTCTAGGAAAATAACATTTTCAGCTTCGGTCTTCCAACTTATGTCACTTCTCTTCAGGTACATGTGCACATGACATGTTTTACTCCTCTTCCAACTTCCATCAAACTTATGGTGATCAAAGTAGACAACAACCTGCTTCTGACCAGAGCACACTACCAATATTTTTCGGCTTCAACATGTTGTGGACCATGTCCATCATTATCCAATTCTTCCTCAGCAACACTATTATGCTTTGGTGTTTCAAAGTTGTGAACTTCCTTCTGATCCCTTGATCCTTGCAATATTCTCAAATAGCAATGATTTGTAGTCTTTGCCACTCAGCTAAATCTTGTTTCCTCTCTACCTTTTAATTCCACTTATAATCCAATAACAGGCTTGAATGCTTCTAATTCTTGTTCATGAAGGATACCCAAGTCTTCTCACTGTATTCTGATAGGAACAGCTAGAACTCAACTCCGGACCTTCCAAGTACTGTTAGGACGCTCGACCAAGTCAGGGTGCTCTACCCACTGAGCTACTGGCCCACACGTTCGAGCATATTTTTGGAGGGTCGCTTGACCACCGAGACCTCCCTTCATGTTGGCTTGAGCACACCTAGCTGTTAACCTGGTTATGATACCATGCTGAGGAATAACACATGGACTAGCTAGGACTTGAACCCAAACACCATCAGGGCAGTCTACCAATAAAGCTACTAGCCCACAATTTCAAGCACATTTCAAGAGGGTGGCTTGACGGCCAACACAAATGGGATGAGACAGGTATGCGTGCACAAATTTTAAGAGATCATTGGTATCCCATGTCTTTCCTTTAAAAAATGCTCCTCTAGTTGGTTTTCCCAGAGTGAGTCTCATATATTTAAGTCAATTTATGTGTTTCAGGCAAACCATTCACCATTTTAAGCTGACGTAACAAAGTTCACACTTTGGAAGTTCACACTTTGGAAGTTCAGTTGTGCACACAGATGGACAGGAAACTAAAGGAGCCAACCTGGAGCTAACAGGAAAAAGATGTGAAGACCACCATGGTTGCTTGTCAATTTTACAACCACAAATCTTCCTGTAGCAAATATGAGATTGCATACAAGATATATTGCACCATGAAACAAATATCACAATGAAAATTAACTAGCTCTTTCATGAAAACAAAATGAAATATATCTAGACAGAGGAAGGATTTCACCCAAATATAAATGTTGCAGCCGCGAGACCGTAATGGAATTAATTATCTTTGAAGGAGTATTCCAGGGTCTCAAACTAAGACAACAATGAAAGATGGAACAATGAAACCTTGACTGGACAAAATTCCACCCAAAGACAACCTCCCCAAAATGTAAAAACACATCTCCAACCACCAAAATATGTAGGATACCTCCAAGAGATAGTAATGAACTAGAATCACATGGGAGTGGAAACCTGAAAACAGGGAAGGAACTCGGGATAATCCTTGCACTGTGCACTCTCTCTTTGTGCGAATATTGGAAAATGGTTTCTTCCTCAGTCTCCTCGTCCAATCTCCTTTCTCCGTGTGTTCTCTCCCAACCTTTTCCAGACTCCAATTCTATCTGTTACGCCAATCTCACTATGTGTGGTCTGTGAGTATAGCTTGTGTTGGCTGGCTTTCCTCCCCTATTCTTCCACTGCTTTAGATAATTCTTTCGCTTAATTACCTAGCGACGAAGTCGTCCCTTATAGTTCAGATAGCGGCGAAATCGCCCCTTGCAAGGCCTCCATCTCTGGTCTGCACCATATTAGAGCCCAGACCATCTCTGTCTCTATCTCTGGTCTGCATTAGTAGTGAAAAAAATATTAGAATTATTTCTTTCCAGGAAAGACACAAAGAATTATTTGTTTGGTATTGGCTTTTTAAATCGTGACATCCACAAATTATAAACAATTATTTACTTGAGTGACAAATGAATCAAGCTCATCAAAGAGGACAGAAGGTGTTGCCTATTAGGCCCAATCAAAGCATCATGCACATGAGTTCTACGCACATTAAAGCGTAACCATATTTCCACAAGATCTTCCCAACATGTTCATTTGTATTCTTCACAATATGTTCAACATGTAAACAAGAATCAAGAATCATATTATGTAGAGAAAGATATAGTAATAGTATAAAATGACAAATTGATATTTTGAGAATAATAATATAATCATATTTCAATTTACACGTTCAAAAAACTTAATTTTTTTTGTGTCCATGTGAAGAACATTGATTAAACCATTTTATAATTAATAGCCATGCCATTTTAATGATCAAAGATAATAATAATTCTAGGAAATCAATCAATATTATTAGAACTATTTATTGCTTTCATCATAGTAACATAGTCACATGAGATAGATATTTTAAACCATTACTGAACTAATTTTAAATATTTGGATAAAATGTGTCTTTCTACTTCATTAATTCCTATCTCTTTAGAGCTATGGACTCAATTTGATAATTTCAAATAACAAGAAAACATTCCTCTTATTACCTATCTATGTAAACATGTATTCAATGCAAAAAATATTTCAAAATGAGTGCTTTGACACCTAGGTACCAATGTGGACAAAATTTTCAAGGAGAAAAACACATGTCATAACTAATAACACATGATTATGGTGCACCGTTTGCAATTTTTACTCCAAGGGATTCAAGCTTGTTCCATAAAGTTGGGAAAATAGCTTTCAACTCAAGAAAAATCAAATGCATACCTTTGGTTAATGATTCATCTACTCTACTCTATTGGACTCATATTAAAAACAAAGTGATATGGGGTGTTCTTCCCACATCCAATGACCATATGAATGCCATTTTCTGGTTTTAGAAGAGGCCTCTTGCTAAGTGAGGCATTGCATATGTTTTCTATGGACATGCATTTTTTTGAAAAGCATGCTTAAGCACCTCGATACATGCATGGGAAAACTTGCTAGGGAAAAAACACATGCTTCAAGTGATGACATGTGATTCTTCCACATTGTTTGTGTTTTATAACCCTACAGGTATTCCAAACCGCTTTCTCTTAATTGGCCAAGCATGGCTCTAATTGACAAGTCATCTTCCAAATAATAATGGTTCATTAGGGTTCTCTTCTTCATTTCACGTGACCATATGAGAGTGTCAACTTGGTCATTAAAGCATCACATACGTTTCTTGTGGAAATGTTTTTTTTTTTTTTTAAATTAGGCTTGAGCACCTAGCTACTTTTGTGGACAATTTTTTTTTATTTCATATTGTCTAACTAATGTCTCATTAATGTGAGGCTTGATTTGCCTTTTATCATGAGTTGGAACTCGCAACACAACCATTTAGGGACAAAATCAAATGAAGTAGTAAAATTGCATGTTGTTATCTATGGCACATGTGTTTTGCTAAGATTAATATTACCATGATGTCCACCATATTCCAAGGAAATGATTTTCAAATTTCACCTCTATATGAATTTTTTTAAAGCTCTTTCATTGAGAAAAAATGTAGCTTTCAACAAAGTAAAAAAAATAATTGTGTGGCAGAATGACTCATGGGAGAAGGGCACCTTTAACACAATTCCATTGTGATGATTGGAATGGAAATGATGAGTTATTGTTTGGAGGTAGTTTTTTTCTTTTATTCTATGTTGCAACTCACAGTATGGAGCCATTCAAGGAAATATATCAAACAGTTCCCATGTGCAAAAAAATCAAATGGAGAAGCACAAATTCTTGCCAGCTCAAAATGTGTAGTTTTGCTAGCTCGAGGCTAACATGCTTTCCACTAGATTCTAGGGAAACAATTTGCAAAGTTCACCCAAGATGAAATTTTTTGAAAGATTTCTCACTTGGAAAAACCCTAGTTCAAAACACGGTCTAAGAAATTACTTGTATGTTAGGGAAGTACACAGTGTAAGGGTTCCCCTAATTCTAATTCATTGTGAAGACTCAAGCACAATTATCATCTCATCGATAGAAGGCATTTCTCTTTGATCGTGAGTTATAACTCACAATCCCGAGTCATCTAAGGACACACACCAAACTCCTCCAAGGGGAAAAATTGATTAAAGCATCCAACTTAAGTATTTGCCAGCTCTAGAGTATGTATTTTGGAAATCCCAAAGAAACATAGTGTTAAATGTCTTATGAGATAGTAGTGCAAGACAATGTCCTTAAAAACCAATTTTTGCAAGGTTTCCAACAAGTTGCAACTGGTATGCATCAACAAGTTTTCCAGCCTTTGCTTCATGTTACAAGGGGAAATATTCACTTAATATAACAAGAAATAATATTGCAATTAGAGAAAATAAAAAAACTTAGATAAATATAATATGATACAATTTTTTAAGCATCCTTTGGTGGTGTCTATATAAACCAGGAGTCAAGGAGTCTTCTTGATACATTCATGTGTTGTATGACTATCTTTGTAGCTTGAGCACAAAAATGGATAATTTTAGAATTCTCATTTTAAATTTCTTTGAAAAAGACAATATGCACATAATAATAATGTTAAAACTACCATTTCTTATTGCTTTGAAAAAACACTTGTGCCTACCAATAACAATATTGATACTCTCAAATGTAATTTATTTCAAAAGTAAGAATGCACCAATATAATATCAACAACTCACATTTCAAATTGCTTACTAACTTGTGAGAAAATGATGCATGAATTCATTCAAAGGTAATAACTCTTGGTATTTGGGGTACACCAATCTTTCCATATGATAAAAACATTGAAGAAATCACAAATAACCGACTTACTTCATTTTCAAGCAAAACAACAAAATGACAATTTTAAGCAAATCAACAACATCGTACCTAAGAAAATCATATCTAATTTTTTTTACTCAAAGCAAAACCATTTTCCAATACTAACAACAATACCTAAAATAAAGACAATAGTCGGTTAAGAAGAATGCCAAAATACACATTGGAGGCTTCTTATATGCAGTTCTATGCAATCACCATGGTTTTATCTTCATTTATAAACAATTGTAGAGACCGTGACTCAACACCACTACTTATACCTACAATGGAAGCCACAAAGATTGATTACCATATGATTTGATATGCATATTAAAAAGAAAAATAAAATATAAGAACTCAATGAAAACTCTAATCTACCCAGTATATTACATTTCTTATCATTTAATAATATGTTATAGGTTTGTTATTATGTAAATAGGCATATCAATGAAGTGGATTTGGTGGTCCACTTCACGAGAACATCATGAATACATAACATAATTCCATATATCCATAATAAATAATATTTTATTTACTATTCATTTTACACATTTTCTTCACATCATATGAACTACAATACGTGTATATAAATACACGTGGGGAGTGATAAGTCACGTTCTTTCCAAAGGTCATGGCTTATCATTGAATTATCATTTACATGATAATGCCTATTTACATAATAACAAACCTATACCATATTATTAAATGATAAGAAATGTAATATACTAGGTTTATTACAAGTCTTTCTGATCCGTATTATTTTGAGCATGAAATGAGAGTGGAGATATAATAAAGAAATATATCGAGATATTGCAAGAGATCCAATAATGTAACTGAGATATGTCGGATATATATAACAAGAGGCACATATATACAATAATACGCAATTTCTATTAATGAGTGAAATGTACACAACTGTAAAATTACAGGGTGAAAGACTCGCTAGAATGGTGGCAACTTATCTCTGAGAAGAGATGTGACGACTACTCTCATTCACAAGAAGATGAGCACAATGAGGCTCAAAAGGCCCTTTTTAACATAAATGGAAAAACCCTAAGCATCCAAAAACCTAGTCCCCGGAAGATGAAGATCCAAAAGGTTTGCGGCCCCAATGTGGAGATGAAGCGCCAAAAGTCATGTGGGCCTCGATGGGGTAGGTTGGTACAACAAATTCCTGGGGTCGTAACTTTTGCATACGATCTCTGTTTTAGGAAAACGATAGCCCATTGGAAAGGTCTATCTAAGGAATACACATTATGCCATCAAACTCTAACTCCATTGATAGTTTAATTGTGTTAAGCTCCAAAAGCAATGTTTAGGGCCTCAAAACGACCCCAAAAGTTTAGGACTCGAAAATCTAGGAAATAACTGCCATTGATGAAAACTGCATGTGATCCAGTTGGAATAGGTGGGTGGCCACCTATATCCATCTAGATCAATCCTCCCCCCTTAGAAAGCAATGGTCTCCATTGCATTGTGTTCCTGTGGGGGAGGGGGAGCGTTTGCTGAATCTAAACCTTGGTGAGATGCTTGCCTTGTTGGAGATGTTGCACTGCTTGGCTTGTGGAAGGATGTCACAAACCTAATGTTGGAGGGGTTGGAACTTTTTAACCAGTTTGAATGCATGATATTACTGTGTACATAAAAAATCTTTGTGCTTTGTTTCAATTTTGCCGACCTGCTTTTGCTGGATAGAGGGGGCTTGAATCGAGGCCGTAGTGGTCATAGTTTCCTTCTGTTCACTTCCTGCCTGAATCATGAAGAAGCTAAAATTCATCGTATGAGAGACAAATTTGTTGCACTGTTGTGTCGAAACAATAGTCAAAACTACCTCTAGTATCCTGTAGAGATGACCCCCCAGAGTCACAATGACACTATGAGGTTGAGACTCATTGTTGGTTTTATCGACTCCCTTCTCAGGTTATATGAGTTATTGACCCAGGGTTCATGTCATTCGGGGTTCCAACAAAGCCTCTAACTATCGGCCCTCCTGGTAAACTAGAAGGCAACACAACGCCTGGAAGGTACTGCGCAGTCTCACCCGAGATAGCTAAGGATGGTTGACTGTAAGACTCGGGTGTTTACAGCCTAGGACAGAGTAGGAGATAAAGGGTTTCTTGATTAAGGCCTTGTTCTGCAAACTGTTACTATAATCTACTTGTTCCCAGGAATCACATGCATATAAATCAAGATATAAACAGATTCTAATAATGCATTTGGTTATTCATCAATCGTAATCATCTATTGCTTGAAAGAAGTTAAAGATATGCAAACATTCAACACATTACGCAGATGTTACCTTCGTTCACCCCTCCTGGGCTACATCCACAAAGATTTGGCTCTTGGCTCTTTTATTATAGTAGTTCTTGATCTCCCTGCACCGCACGCTTACAGTTCTCAGCAAAAGTGGGTAAGATCTATGTGAGGCGAACTAGATCGTACCATGATCTACAGCCTGCGGTCTAATCCTCAGATCTACCTTCCCTCATATATTTCTTTCTCAACAACTTACAAAACTCGGTTCATACAATTCAAACCCCTCACGTATCGCCAACAACAGTACTCAGAAAGATCACCCAATAACAATCGCAATCTTCATAAGAACTAACATAAAATCAACAATGACAACAACAATAACAACCACAATAGCAACCACAATAGCAACCACACCCCTATATGATACTTTGGTATCTATATTTATACATTTCAGGCTCTTCATCCACTTACAAAATATTACCAAAACCCTAACCCTTCTTACGTTAGGTTTCTCTCTCATGTGCGTGCTGTTCTTCCTCCAGCTGTCGCTTCCCTCTGTGCACGCTTTCTTGCATTCACGCATGCTGATCTTTTGCCAGTTGTCACTTCAGTTTCCTACACGCTTTCTTTCCCATGATCGTCCTTATTTACACTTCGGCTTGGTGCCAATAGGCCCTCAACACTGACATGTGACTTGTCTTGAGTCACCTAATTGCGCCGTGCTTCCTCGATCTCCCTAGTGATCATTTGGAACTTCTCCTACAATTCTGCTGCTTTTGTTAGTGCCTGCGCAGTTTTATCCTTGATAATATCGACTGTTTGCACTGCTACTTCTTCGCTTATCATTCCTACAAATTCCTGCTGAGTCTGTGCTGACTATGTTCTGGCTTCTTCTGCCTGCTCCAGTACTGCTGCTATCCGTTCTCGCAACGGTTCTATTTGAGCCCGACGCTCCTGTTTCCGTGTTTGCGCAGTGAGAAGTTCTGCTTGTAACTTCTTTAACTCTTGTGTCCCCTTGACCCGTTCTGGGATTGGGATGGTTTTCTGTTGCTACTTGAATTCTTGGATCGTTGCATTGATCCTTTCCTCCTCCTTGTCCCATTGTTGGACCTGTGGGTCCTCTTCCATCTTTGTCCAGAGTTGCACTGCTTTATCCAGCAAGTCGGCTACTGTGCTGACCTGTTTTTCCAGCTCCTGTAGTTGCATTGTTGCTTCCTGCTTCCTCTGCTCCTTTACTGCTGGTGGAGTGGTTGGTCTAATCTATCCACAAAGATTCTTGATCTCCTTCTGATACTGATCAATTTCCTGTGCAATCTAATCGATCTTTTCTGCCGCTGGGAGTTCACTTCCTTGTGCAGTAGTTGGAAGTTTCCCAAAAATGTCTTCCACTCTGTGTTCCAACTCATTCCTTCATTCCTTTTCCTCCTTCGTTTTAGATTTGGCCTATGCGCAAGTTGTTTCCAGTGTTTTTAGCTTCTTTGTTGCTTGCTGTAGCTCGACCACGTTTTGATGTGCTCGAGACTGTATCTCATGGTTGACGCTAACCTGCAATTGGTATAAAGCCTTTACTGACATCCATGTTAGGACCAATTGGATTTGATCCAAATCCTTTAGTGGTGTCTGTCCCACAATCTCATCCATTCGTAGCATGCTCGACTTTATGTAAACCGTGGAATGTGGTTTTGGAAGAACTGAGTCGCGTTCTCCTACCTCCATTCTTTCTGTGGTCCGTGCACTCGATGGCTCTATGCCTCTGCTGCTACTTGTAATCTGGGCTTCTCCGAATTTCTTAAGGAGTTGCCCCATTTCTTCCAGCTCCTTCTGTAGTTTATCCCTGTGGTGCGCTGCATGATCAAAGTCCTTTGTGAGACAATCTTGGACCATTCTGGAAATCATCTCGCCATCGTCCTCTGTGATTGTGTATTCTAGTGGTGATCGTTGTGCCTTTGATTTCTTGTGCACACCTGTTTCTTGTACCACTGGTCTCTTAGTTCCCCCTGGTTCCTGTGTGATGGGGTTCGTTGCGGTTTCCTGTGCTCCCTCAGCCGGGTTCTGCTGTTTACTATTAAATTAATGATTGCATTGGCTACCAAGAACAATTGGTAGTTGCATCAGTTAGATGTCAAGTGTCCATGGACTTACAATCCATCATTCCAAACGTCTGAAGGATATTTATTGTGTATTTTCCTTGTCCAAGGAATACTTCACCACGCTTCTGCCATACTTCTAGTCCCAAGTAATAATGCATGAGATCTAGATATTTCATATCAAATTAAGTAGCTAGTTCCTTATTGCACTGGATGATGAGAGACTCTTCACCTGTTATGAATAGATTGTCAACATATAGTAGTAGAATTACGCAGTTTCTATTCTCCCCTTTTGGGTCCCTGGCTGCTCTGATCCGCTCTCTGTCTAAGTTGACTTGATTTGGCCTGTTCTTGGTTTCTTGGGTACTGGGACTTGTGGAGGCTGTGTTTCCAGCTGCGGAGCCTCTCCTTATGCTGTTTATCCATTCATCTGGCCACTCGTGGATGATCATGTCGATGTCTCCCTCAGTGATGCAAAAACGCATCTGTAGCCACTGTTTATGTGGGTCCTGTCTTGGCTGTATCCACATGGCTTGTTGTCTAGCCCAAAAATTGGCGATGTCCCCGAATCACGCGGCAGCCTCTGGTGTTATCCTCCATGCTCGGTTGATTGCTTCCTGCATTTCCCTTAGGTAAGCTTCAAATATAATTCCATTTTCCTTCTTATGCTTGGCCAGTGGCGTGGATTTCAGGACGCGATATCTCACTCCTCTTGGCTATGGTGTGGTACAGAAGATGACGCGGTCCGGTTCTTTCCATCCCATGAAAGCGATGATCGTAAGCAACCATGAGTAGTGAAATTCCATACCTTCTTCTTGCGCGTCTTTACATTCGATTTGGAATAAGTTTGACAGATATGGTGCCCAACTCATGAAGGTGCCTTCTGCACATTGAGCTGTAGCTGCGATAACTCCTGTCGATACTTCATCTTTATGAAATTTTCTTAGCAGTTTGCATGCTAAGATATTTTCTCCCAGTTGTGTCGTGACATCATTAATTCGCTTGATTATAATGCCTCTCGTTCCCTTGTCAGTGTCATATTTCTTATTCATTTCTTCTTCCAATGCTTTTTCCTTGGATTTGTCATCCAGTATCAGCGTTGGATCCATACCTCGAATGGGTAGTCCTGTAATTTGCGTAATAAGTTCAATAGTTATGGGGATGAGTTTGTCCAGCCATACATCCCCTCCATGCGTAATTGCTAACAATTGTTTGACGCATATTGGCCTCTGCCAAAGTGTGGTATCTTTAGCAATCCTAGGATTTCGGTTCTGTCCAGTTTGACTGCTCACTTGCATGGCTTAGTGATAGTTCCTCCGAGAGGGTTCACGGCTATTGTCTCCAAAAAGACTTGTGGTGCAAGCTATGAATAGTTTCTTTCATTCACTATGTCATGGTCGGAAAACTTGAGCTTCCCGATGTGACCCAATAGCCGCGAGTCCACTTGTATGCCTTCTGGTGTGTGAGGTAGCACAATCTCTACAACTGGTTTCTTTCGAGGTGAGCTCGGTATCTGAATCCTATCTTTCGGCTGTGTTGGCTGGTTCGAAGTTTCAGCAGCTTCTGGCTGCTCCTTTGCCATCCATTCTTTCCAAGCTTTGCCCATTTCGCCAATCAACTCGTCTGAAAAAGAAAAGTCTGGGATGGGTATTTGTGGAACATCTGGTTTGAGCTCTACTTTCGAGTTCTTTGTGCTTCCGTTTATTTCCATGGCTACTTCGACATTTTCTGGCTGTCCTTCCTGATGAGTTCCTATTGCTTGATTCTGAAGCTTCTGCATTGCTGCCGACGTATCCTCTTTCATGGTTTCTTCTTGGGGCTACAAGATCTCTTCCTGGATCGATGTTGATTCGACTGGAATATCCTCCGGTGGTGGGATTTTGTCAATATCAACGATCTCCAGTGGTTGCTGCTCGTTTTCTTCCCGTGTTCCTCACGACCTAGTTTGAACCCTAGTTGGTCTGACTATCTGGCCTAGTTCTATGAGCTTTGGTGGTGCCATACTGGTGTCTGTCAGATGTTTGTTTGGTTCAAATAGCTCAGATAAGTTATGCGATCTCGCTCTGTGTGTTCGGGCTGCTATTTCTCTTCCTCCGTTCTTCTTTTGCGAATAGACTAACTGTTTCTATGCTCGTGTGTTGTATGGGTGTGCCATGAAGCTTGTTGAGGGCGCCTCCTACCTTGTGCGATTAATGCACCATAAGTGTGGGTTCAATGCATTCGCGGTGGTTTCGTACCTGCCCTTATGGCTACTTTTCCGTCACCAGTTGGCGCGTTTAGTGCGACATCCCATCCATCCTTTCCTTGCTTTAATTCTGCCTCATGCTGTCCTGTCAGTGTGCTTTTGTTGACTTTCCTTTTCCCGCTTGTTTCCCTTTCCGATATGGCCATTGTCTTTTCCCTCATTAGTTTCGTGTTTCGTATGCGGCTTGTCCATCATGCCGTGTGCTATTTTTAGGCTCTTTTTTTTTTAACTGCGTAGTGGGTAGTTGACTATCTTTGTATAGCTTCAACCAACTCCCATTGATCATTCCTTTGAGGTTTTCACCTGCTAGATATTTCAACTATATAACTCCTCTATTCGTGACAACTTTTACCTCGTATGGTCCTAGCCAATTCATCCTCAGCTTCCCTGGGTGCTGCAGTGATTTACTATCGTAGAGAAATACTAGATCTCCTTCCTTGAACATCTTTCTCTTGATGTGGTGGTCGTGCCACGCTTTGTCTCTCGCTTTCTGTACTTGTTGATGGAATTCTGCCAAGATTTGGTCTTCCTCCATTGACAGTAATTGATCCAGTCATTCTTGGACTATGCCTCATTCTGTCATTTGTGTGATAGCTGCTACACGTAGACTAGGTATTAGAAATTCTAATGGTACTACTGCTTCTTGACCATAGACTAGTTTGAATGGTGTGTGACCTGTCAAATTTTTTCATGTGGTTCTATACGCCCATAGTACTGCTGGTACCTTGAGATCCCAATCATCCCTGTTGACATTACATATCTTCGTTAGGGCATTCTCTAGAATTTTGTTGAAGGCTTCTATCATCCCATTAGCCTATGGGTGATACGGTGTGCTTTTTTTGGTGAACTTCAAACTCTTCAAGCATCACTCGGATGGTGTTGTTGATGAAGTGCATTCCTTGGTCGCTCATCAGAATTCTTGGGCACCCAAATCTAGTAATTACCTGTTCGAAAAGAAAGTGGGCAGCTGTCTCTGCGCTGCAATCTTTTACTGGTGAGGCTTCCGCCCATCTCGTTAAGTATTTCGTCACGGTGATAATGTATCTCGCCCTTGTTCTCTTGGCGGGTGGGTTAATGGGTCTCACAAAGTCTATTGCCCATTTGTCAAATGCTTGAAGTGTCACTTGTGGTCGTAGTGGCATCTCGTCCCTTCTGTTGGGTTTGCCTACCCGTTGAAAGATATCACATTCTCGACAATATTCTTTCGAGTCTTGATGGATTGTTGGCCACCATAATCTTGCGCGTAGTACCTTCTGCGTGGTAGCTTTTCCTGCATAATTCCCTCCTGCTATTCCTTCATGGAATTCTGCTAAAATTCTTGGTCATTCATGGTCTAGTACGTATCGTCGTAAGATGCTATCTGTGCCCATTTTGTATAGATGCCCTGTGATCAGTTGATAGTCGGCTGGGTGGACTACCAGGTTCTTTTTCTGCGCAGTGGTATATCCCTGCGGCGCAGTCCCTGTTCTCAAGTACTGGATGATCTCTGTGAAGTAATCATCAACAATCTGTATTGAGAAGAGCCATTCATCTGGAAACTTGTCTTCCAAATTCGTTGGTTCCTCTCCATTTGTGACCCTTGATAAGTGGTTAGGCCCCGCATTCAGTTTCCCTGGTTTGAATATCACCTCGAAGTCAAATTCTTGAAATAGCAGTAACCATTGACAGATTCTCCCCCCCAACACTGGCTTGTTAACTAGGTATTTCAGGGCTGAGTGATCTATAAACATCTTAAAGTGTTTTCCCAATAGGTAATGTCTGTATTTTTGTAGTGCGTAAACCATAGCTAAGCCTTGTCTTTCCGTCATATTATAATTCTATTCCGAGTATGATAATTTCTTGCTTGCGAACACTATTGGGTGATCCAAGTCTCCTGCTCCTGGTTGCGCTAAAATAGCTCCAAGTGCTATTGCTGATGCATCTACATGTACATGGAATGTCTTCTCCCAGTCTGGAAATACCAATATTGGTACGGTGACCATCTTTTCCTTCAGGGTATCCAGGCCGTGTTAGCACTCATCGTTCCATTGATACTTGGTATCCTTCCTTAACAATTTTTCCATAGGCGATGTAATATGCACGTAGCCTTTGATGAATTTCTTGTAGTATCCCGTATGTCCTAATGTTGCTCTTAGTTGGCAGATTGTTTTTGGTGCTGGTAGGTTAACAATGACTGCAATTTTCTCCGGATCCATTAATAAACCCTATTTGCATACTATGTGTCCCAGTAGTATCCCAAATGGTGTTCCAAATACGCATTTCTTGATATTCAGTGATATCTGGCACTGTCTACATCGTTCTAACATCAGGTGTAAAACTTCCACATGGTTTTTTAACAGGCTATAAACCGTCCAATCATCCAGGTAGACTTCGAGAAATTGGTGGATGAATTCCTTAAATGCTGCGATGACCACTCGGGAGAATATCACAGGTGCATTCTTCAATCCAAACAACATGACTGTGTACTGATAAGATCCCCATTCTGTCACAAATGTGGTCTTGTGTCTATCCTCTTGTGCTATCTTAATATGATGATATCGCAAGAATCCATCGGTGAATGAATAGGCTTTGTGTCCTCCTACGTTCTCGAGTACTTCATCCGTGAATGGTGTGGGGAATGGGTCATGTAAGCAGGCATCGTTCAACTTCCTCAGGTCAACACATATCCTGATCCCTCTTCCATGTTTCTTGTCCTGTACTACCATTAGGATTATCCATTTTGATTCTTCGACTGGTTCGATGATGCCAGCCTCGAGCATCCTGTTGATCTCGTCTTTGAATTTCTATTTGTAGATGGGGTTCAGTCTGTATGGTCGCTATTTAATGGGTCTCACATCAGGTTTGAGTGGTATCTTCATTTCTCCTAATTCTTCGGCTATTCCTTTCATCTCTGTAAAGGTTGTGGGAAAAAGGTCGTTGTATTCGCGCAACAATTCTGTGATGCTTTCTAGTGTCTGTTCGTCCCAATAATCTCTAATGATGGCCATTTTGGGCTGCTCAATAGTCCCTATGTTAACCTTCTTGATCTTGATTGGAAAAAAGATGACCTCTGATTCTAAGGGTGGTCCTTCCACCTCTCTCTCGCCTTTGAATTCTTCGATCTGAATATCGCGCGGATCATCTTCATCTAGTGCTTCTTCCTGTACCTGGTAGCATGACAACAATTCCTCGACTGTCTGCTTATTCCACTATTGTACCTCTATGATAACTTCCACTTCTGATTCTGTAATGAATATGACATCTCTGATTCATTTCATGGCTGTGTCTATGCAGGGGTTCTCATGCTCGAATGAGAAAGTGACTGTAAGGTTCTGTTGGAGTGTCACCCATGTCTTGGTTCCTTTTCACATTTCCTGGTCTATATACCAATTCGCTGGTATGCCTTCTAAAGTATGACTGAAGTGGTGAGACCATTCTTCTGGTGGCGTCATTTTCCATAGTGTTTTATATGCTTCCAAGTGTTCTGCTGGCATTCCTTGTCCATCATATTTTTGTCGGTTGTTCCATATCTGTTCTGCGCCAAACCTTATGTGCAGTAATCGTTTGCATTGGTACCGATATGTGATATTCTCTTTGTGTGCACCCCACCATCTTGCGGGTGTAGCCTTTAGTGCTAAATCTAGTGCTAATAGTCTCTGGTTCTCTAAGACTTCGTTTTCGTATGGTGTCAAGAAAGTTTCCAAATCATTTAGTGTGTGAAAATTGGGTGGTTCTCTGATTTCTGCGCCAAACCATCTTACTACGCGGTCTATTCTTTCACACCTTCTTGTGGATACTTCGTGTAGTCTTTGCTGCCAATTTTCTAGCCCAATGTCTGAGTCTGTTGTGCATGAAGTAATGATCCGCCAACTGAGTATCTAGTCTGCAGTTGGGTTTATATAGTCCGCATCGCGCACAATTGTTCTATACAACTGGCCGATTTCGTCTAGATCCAGGCAAGTGGGTTCTATGAACCTCTCACCTTCTGATGGGTGGAGTAGGGCTATAACCCTGTAGTCTCCTGACTCAAATGTCATTTTTCTGGTTTTCAATTTAATTATGGCCTGGTTGTCGAACGCCCAATCCAGACCAAGTAGTGTTGGGTAAGGTGTTGTACCATCTACTATTTCGATGAATTCAAAGTCTACCTTAGTGCACATCCCATCCAGATCTACGGTTACTCCTTTCAATCTACCTATTGGTAGGACTTTATGTTGATTTGCTAGCTTTAATTGAATAGTTGAGTATCCCAGTGTAGGTTCTCCCATGCATTTCCATGTGGGTTTTGGTAGTACATTCACTTCGGATCCTAGATCTAGTATAATATCTCCCATGTTGAAATCCCCAATATTAACATTGATTCTAAATTCTCTACTTGTTCTTCTTCTTGTGTGTAGGTGGTTGACAGTTTTCAGTTCTTGCTTTTGTTTTGTCTCGCTACTACATTTCCCTAGGATGTTTTGCAATACTTTGATAGGTGAAGGATCACTTAACATTTTGATGCATGATCGCAAAAAGTATTTGATAGTACTCACTTGTTCCTTAGTTTGTATTCTGTTGGTATGGTCCAGTGATGGCAGCATGTCATATTCCAGAGCTTCCTTGTTCTGCTGCGCAGTCAGTGCTATGTCCTCCTTCTGGAATTCTTGTCGGGATTTTGTAAAGATCTCCTTTTCCTTTTGTGCGTCGAACTACTTCTTAGGGTCAGGGTTCTTCTTTACCCATTGGTTCTACACTGGGTCCTGTTGAACTACATCATTTCCTGTTTTCGTTCCTCCTCGAGTGACTATGTTGATGTTCCGTCTGTCATCCCTTGCTTCAGTTGAAATCCACTGAACATTCTGGTTATTTTGGTTCCTTTTTTCCTGAATATTTATGAGTAGTGTCAGAAATTCCTCTGTATCGTGGTCCGAAGCACGAGAATACATACAGGTCGCTGGTGGTAGTGGGAATTCCCATGCATAATATCTTGGTTTCTGGCAATTGTGACATGTGACCAGTCCTCTTCCATGTCCGAAACCTCCTCTGGCTCATCCTGCTCCTCTATAGGCTGCACGATCACCTCGTGGCGCATTATATTGTGGTCCTTGATTATACTGCATGGTATTGTACTGGGGCTGTGCTGGGTTGTACTGTGGCTATACGTTATTATAAGGTTGTTGTGCAATGTTGTATGGTGCTGGGGCTTGACTGAATTGTGGTACTACCTACCCAGTCATCATTTTTTCCTATACCCTATATGCGTCTAAGGTTCTTTCCCACATTAGCTCCATAGTTTGACAGTCTTTGTCATCATGGCCAACCGACTTGCAAAATGTGCAATATGAGTTCATTGGGATTGTTTGGTATTTCTGCATCATCATGCAATGGTAAGGGTCGTGACCCAATTTCTTGCATATTTCACACCATAATCCCCCTTGTGGCAGTGGATTTGGCATGCCTGTTTCCATATACTGTGCGAACATCGGACATTCATTTTTGTGGTGTCCTTCTGTCCTATATGTGGTACACAAAACGACTTCTCGTTTGTCTTTGTTCTTATTCTGGTTCAACTGAAATGTTAAGTTCTTTAGATCCTCTTTTAGTTCTTTGATAGCCAAGTCCGTCTACTAGTACTGATTCTCTTCCAATTGCAAGGTTGCCTGTAGAGCCTCTGCTTGTGTTTGAAACTTCTGTTTTCGTAGTGGATATTTTAAGTGTGGGAGTAGTGAGTTGACAAACAGGTGCCAATGTTGCATCTCGGTCATAAGGTATTTTAAATTCCCTTTTAATCGCTTGAATCTTTGATCAATATCCCATACTGATTCTCCTGGTTTCTGTCTTATCTCAATAATCTCATTCATATATCGATCCTCTGAGCTCGGCTTCTGGAACTCATTAATTAGTAGTTTCTTAATGTCATCCAATGTTCTTGTCGTCCTAGGAGCACTGTTTGTGTATAGATTCATGTACTAGTCTAGTGTGCGGTCTCTTAGCGTGATCTCTAGCTGTGCGAGTTTGGTGTTGTCATCAGTGATCTGCTTTGATTCCTAGATCTTAGCACAAATGAATAGATTCTTCTCAGGGTCTTCTCCTGCTTCTCCTCGAAACTCTGGTAATCTGATAGTAGGGTCGTGTCCTGCCATTCTGAGTACTGAGCTACTGCCTCCTCCGCGCGGTGTGGATACTTGACTAAGATTACCTGAATTGGCTTCTCCAGTTGTCGCTGCTTGTGTAGATGTGCTTCTTGCTGTCAAACTTCCTTTGAACTTTGGTTTCCTAAATGGTGGTGTTCTCTGTGGTGTATTGGTCGCACATGGATTTATGGGTTCTACACTGACATTGATACGAAAGGGGTGGCTGTCTTCTCCTACCGTTCTTGGGTCTCTTTTTTTCCTCTCATAGGTGGTGTGCATGATTTCCTCAATCTACTCCATAGCCTGAAGATCCTCTACCTCTTCCTCATCACTTGCTAGGCCCTCCCTTTCGACTATGGCTCTCTTCTTGGTGTTTATTCTATATTGGTAGGGTGCTTCACTACGTGTCATTCCTGATGACACCAAGATCCACTTGAGATGGTCATCATCCATCGAGATCAGGTCCAAGGGTTCCTCTTCCTTTTTCTATTTATCCTTCCCTCCTTCCATTCCTCCTCTTTCTGTCGTGCTTCCCCCCCTTCCCCCATGCGCACAGGGAAGTCTAACTGTTTGATTCCATTTTCATTACACCTTTGTTATATAGCAATATCTTGATAGAAGTATATAGGGATCAAATGTACCTTCCTCTAGGTCCTCATAGAAATTCTTGCTCGTCTACACTGTATGACTTTATTGTGTCTACCGCAAACTCTGTGATGAATCCTGCCACAATACTGTCAAGCCAAAAGTCCACTACATGGGTGAATTTGTTGTTCACCTGCTGTAGTTGCTGAATCTATACTAGAGTCCAATCTAGTTGTCGAATCCGATTCGTCGGGTGATTATCCGTTAACCTTAAGATCTCTTCTGTAGTAGATGGGGAAAATCACAGAGAAATATTTCATGTAAATCCGTAAACACTTATTTATCCAGGTATCCGCGTGGTGTGATTCTAGGGTTTCTATTGTCTTTTTGTGCAAATTCTAGCTCTTTAGTCCACAACCAACCCTCAATTTCTTCTCTCGTGGGGTTCCAAGGTCTCCACATTCCCTTCTAACGGCTCATTGCTTCTTCGATGGTTCTTGTCCACTCTATCTCATCTACTCAGTCCTATCTTTTTCCTCTTAATATGACAACAGAACCATTTGTTGGTTTTATCGACTCCCTTCTCAGGTTATCTGAGTTATTGACCTAGGGTTCATGTCATTCGAGGTTCCAACAAAGCCTCTAACTATCGACCCTCCTGGTAAACCAGAAGGCAACACAATGCCCAGAAGGTACTCCGCAGTCTCACCCAAGATAGCTAAGGATGGTTGATTGTAAGACTCAGGTGTTTATAGCCTAGGACCGAGTAGGAGATAAAGGGTTTCTTGATTAAGGCCCCGTTCTACGAAATGTTACTGTAATCTACTTGTTCCCAGGAATCACATGTATATAACTCAAGATACAAACAAATTCTAATAATGTGTTTGGTTATTCATCAATCATAGTCATCTATTGCTTGAAAGAAGTTAAATATATGCAAACATTCAACACATTACAGAGATGTTACCGTGGATCACCCCTCCTGGGCTACGTCCACAAAGATTTGGCTCTTGGCTCTTTTATTATAGTAGTTATTGATCTCCCTGCACCGCGCACTTACAGTTCTCTGCAAAAGTGGGTAAGATCTATGTGAGGCGAACTAGATCGCACCAGGCTTTGCAGCCTGCGGTCTAATCCTCAGATCTATCTTCCCTCATATCTTTCTTGCTCAACAACTTACAAAACTCGGTTCATACAATTCAAACCCCTCACGTATCGCCAACAACAATACTCATAAAAATCACTTAATAAAAATCACAATCTTCATAAGAATTAACATAAAATAAACAATGACAACAACAATAACAACCACAATAACAACCACACCCCTATATGATACTTTCGTATCTATATTTATACATTTCGGGCTCTTCA
>ML778262.1:342320-354446 GCA_009831015.1 Picea engelmannii
GTCTGAAAACTTAACAAAAATTACAGAGTGAAAGACTTGCTATAATGGTGGTATCTTATCTCCAAGAAGAGATGTGATGGCTATGCTCATTTACAAGAAGATGAGTACAATGAGGCTCGAAAGGCCTTTTTAACATAAATGGAAAAACCCCAAACATAAAAAAACCTATCCCCTGGAAGATGAAAATACAAAAGGTTTGCAATGCCAATGTGGAGATGAAGTGCCAAAATTCATGTGGGCCCCGATGGGGTAAGTTGGTACAACAACTTCTCGGGGTCATAAATTTTGCATACGATCTCCGTTTTAGGCACACGATAGCCCATTGGAAAGGTTTATCCAAGGAATACAGATTATACAATTAAAATTTTACTTCGTCTACAGTTTCACTATGGCGAGCTCCAAAAATGTTGTTTAGGGCCTCAAAATGGCCCCGAAAGTTTAAGACTCGAAAATCTAGGAAATAACTGCCACTGATGAAAAATGCATGTGAGCCAATTGGAATAGGCCGGCCACTGATATTCATCTGGATCACTTTCCCCCTTAAAAATGTTTTGTCCTCAAAGCATAGTTATAAAAGACTTATCTCTTTCTTTGGCTTGTAATATTGTCTCTTGATTCTTCATTCTTGAGTTAGTAATCATTGAGGACCTGAGACGATAGAATCCTTTAAGCGTTGAGTAGAACTGCCAAATTGTAAAGGATTCTTCCCACCCTAATTCGATCTTCTACGAAACTGTGCATTTATAGGGTTCTTGGAAAAAATGATGTATTTTGACTCGCATGATAGCTTCTACTTTGAGCATCACTTGTAGTGGAAGTAATATTCTTCGAAATATCGATCATTTGTTTCTATTGATACATTGATTGGTTGAAGTATCAACTTTTGTGATTAGGATGTCGAAAAGGAATCATTGCAACTTGATCTTTACTTCTTATACTTGCAACTTTTTCTTGATTAACTTTTGGAATTGAGTCTTCTTCGTACCCCTGGCTTGTTTGTACTTTGACATTTGAAGACCTCTTTACATTAGTTGGATTTTCATTCTTTTGAGTTGTAAGGTTGACATTCTTTTGTATTCTTTTGCATTCATAATTGCGATGTTTACATCTGAAGGCTTCTATAGTTCCATAGGTTTAATCATTGTCTCTTTATCAACCAATGATTCTTTGTTGATAAGTTGATATAACTTGTTATGTAGCGACTTCTTATCACTCTTTAACTTCTTAATTTGTGTGAGTAAACTTCGATTATGAACCCTTAGGTGTAAAAGTTCTTCTTTATTATCTGATTTTTCGACTTCACTTATAATATCTTCATTCTCTGGCTTTTCATTTTTCATCTTTTTAATTTGTTCAATTAATTTCTGAATAAGGTTCCTTAGGCATGAGCTTTCTTCCTCTTTTTTGGTTAATTTCTCTTTGAGACCTTGATTTTTGTAAATTTTAATGACAAAATCAACAAGTACAAATTTTGTCATACACTTAGCAACCTAGAGATAACTGTCTTGTATGAACTCTAAAATATCTAAAACCCACATTCATAAATTACCAAAAGCAGAAATACACATTGCTAAGCAATTTTTGCAGCGGAATAAACATAATGAACAACATTCAATCACCCATGAATAACTCAGAAATTTACGCAAATGCTAGGGAAAACCCCAATGTGGGGAAACCCAGAGAGAGAGAGAGAGAGAGAGAGAGAGAGAGAGAGAGAGAGAGAGAGAGAGATTATTATTCAACTTCATGAGAATACATATTAGTAGCAAAATCACAATTTCCAGCAAGAGAAATCCACTTACAACACGCTAAAAATAGTCCCAAAAATTCTGCCTCGTAATCCATGCCAAGTTTGTACTTTGTACGACCCTCCTAGAAAAATGTACCTCAAAATACGTGCACAAAGTCAGCTACATGGACTGTTCTATACGACCCAACAACAAGTAAAACCATCAACCCAACCTCGAAAATCGTGCCAAACTTCCTTGATTTCCGTGCCCTCTTTCCTTTGCTGTACGAATTGTATGGATTTGTACAATACGAGCTCCAACAATAGAAAAATAACTAAACACTAAAACATCGATGCTCCCTTGGTATTTGTGCCCACTTTGTCTTGGGAAATGTGCCCTCTTTTCTACCCTAATTTTCCTCTCTCAAGCCTACTCAAAACTTATCTTTCAATCTCCTTCTCTTGTCTTGCACACTACCCAATGCATTCTTTTATAAATCTGAAAATGACATTTTCCCTCCAAAGTGTCTTTTCATCTTCTCCAACCCTAAATCCAAAGGCCAAGATCTAATCTTTCCTTTGCAAGATCAAGGGTCATGATTCATTCCGTCCAAAATGAATCACTTAAAATATTAAAGTGTATTTCACTTTATTGCATAAGTGCACTTTATGAAATAAAGTCACTTTAAAATTAGAAGGTACACTTTATTAAAAAGTCACTTTAATAAAAGAACCACTTTACAACTTTATAAAAACCCATTACAAATTTAAGTGCCTAGTAGTGTCAACATAAGGTAACATCCACATACAAGACAAAACATGTGGAGTACCTCCCAAGATAAAAAACTAACACTCCCTCTTAGCGGGGGATGTACTTGCTACCATCTTCGTCATCTGGTCCCATCACAATGTGCTCAGTAGAAGCTCCCTCTAAACCTGGAGCCATCCTAAACACCTGCATAACTCGAACTAGAATATCTTCTCCTGACAGCTACCCGGAACCTCGAGCAACTTGGAGAATCCACTCCACCCTGAGCATTGGTTCGACCACACCAGATGAGCCTTCTGTCAGTGATCAGAAGAGACTCGCTCTCTTCTCTTGGAATGCAAGACTAAATCCTTAGGCCCACCACAGTCTCAGGAGCCTCCTCATGCTCCTCATCCGACGCTGAATCATACACCAAAGGTTGTCCTCGCAACATATACAACCTGTCCACCCAGTTACCAATCAACTGCAGTTCCACCAGGTCCACTCCCTCCCTATAGATAAATACATGTTCCCTCTTAAACAATGTACAATATCCTACGTCCTCCAAGGATGAGACTGAGACAAAGTTAACCCTCAACCTTGGAACAAAGAGAACTCCATCAAGCTCTAGGAATCCTCCATACTCGAGTTGGAATCTAACCCTTCTAACTCCACGCACAACTCGTGCCATACCACCTTCATTTATCACCTATCGGTCATGACCTGTCTCTGTGATATTAAGGAATACTTGCCAGATTTCTGTCATGTGGAAAGATGCTCCACTATCCACAATCCATCTGATATCACCTCCAAATCCTTCACTACCAACACTGGAAACTAGGGTAACCAAAGAAAATTCCATGTCATACTTGGAAGCAAAGTCCTCCATGGTTGCTGTAGCAACTATCTTATCCCCCTTTGGTTCCTTCTTCTTCTTCTTTTTCATCTCAGGACATTGAGAAGAAAGGTGCCCCAATTGGTTACAACAATAACATCTGACTTTACTCAAGTCCCTCCCGGAACTTCCTTTCTTCTTGCTCTTTGCAGTAAGAGAAGAATTCTCTTTAGCTCCATCTGTCTTTAGTCCACTGCTCTGAGATCCTTCCTAGATATCCTCCCGAGTGAAATCATCTCATAGTCTGTTCTAATCTAGAAGATGCTCACGACCCACCACACACTTCACGAAGCTTCCCATTCTTTGGTGAAGCCTTTCAAGGCTATCCTCACCAACTCTAAATCCGATATGACCTCTCCAACAACAACCAACTCATCTTTCACTTGAGCTACCCAGGCAAGATAAGAAGAAACACTCTCCTCCTTACCCATCTTGGTATCATGCAACTTAGTCTTCAAGGCCATCTTCTGGTTCTCATTTTTCTCCTCAAATAAGTTCTCAAGGGCATCCCACATCTCTTTGGTTGTCTTCTTCTCATCCAAGTGTGGGATAAGGTGATCCTTCACCCCATATAGAATAATCCTCTAATATTTGGCCTCCTTGACCTCATGCAAATCCAAAGCAACCTAATCTGTTGCGGGAACCATAACAACAAAACTAACATAGTTCCAAATATTGTTCTCCTTGAGAACAACTGGCATCCAAAGCTTCCACTGCAAATAGTTGGAAATTCCATCCAACAGATCCCCAAATCTAATACATGCAACCATATTCCCTATCATAGCTCAAGGAAAACAATCACAAATTTCCCCCCTTCAACCTTGCCCAAAAATCTCACTGCTCACTGTCACTCAGATCCCAATCTCTGATACCATGTAAATTTTAATGACAAAATAAACAAGTACAAATTATGTCATACACTTAGAAACCTAGAGATAATTGTCTTGTATGAACTCTAAAATGTCTAAAACCCACAATCATAAATTACCATAAGCAAAAATACACATTGCTAAGCAATTTATGCAGCAGAATAAACAAAATGAACAACATTCAATCACCCATGAATAACTCATAAATTTAGGCAAATGTTAGGGGAAACCCAATGAGAGAGAGAGATATCTTATTATTCAGCTTCAGAAAAATACATATTAGCAACAAAATCACAATTTCCAGCAAGAGAAATCCACTTACAGCACGCTAAAAATAGTCCCAAAAATTCTGCCTCATAATCTGTGCAAAGTCCATATTGTTGTACATCCCTTCCATAAAAATGTACCTCAAATTCTGTGCACACAGTCAGCTGTACGAACTGTTCTGTATGGCCCAACAACAACAAGTAAAACCCTCAACCCAGCCTAAAAAATCGTGCCAAAACTACCTCGATTTCTATGCCCTCTTTCCCTTGTTGTATGGACTGTATGGATCCATACAATACGGCCTCCAACAACAAAAAAATAACTCAGCACTAAAATAAAGATTCTCCCTTGGGATTTGTGCCCACTTTGTCTTGGGAAATGTGCCCTCTTTGCTGCCCTAATTTTCCTCTCTCAAGCCTACTCAAAAATTCTCTCTCAATCTCCTTCTCTTGTCTTGCACACTACCCAATGCATTCTTTTATAAATCTGAAAATGACATTTTCCCTCGAAAGTGTCTTTTCACCTCCCCCAACCCTAAATCCAAAGGCCAAGATCTAATCTTGCCTTTGCAAGATCAAGGTTCATGATTCATTCCCTCCAAAATGAATCACTTAAAATATTAAAGTGTATTTTACTTTATTACATAAGTGCACTTTATGAAATAAAGTCACTTTAAAATTAGAAGGTACACTTTATTAAAAAATCACTTTAATAAAATAACCACTTTACAACTTTATAAAAACCCATTACAAAGTTAAGTGCCTAGTAGTGTCAACATAAGGTAACGTCCGCATACAAGACAAAACATGCAGAGTACCTCCCAAGCTAAAAAGCTAACAATTTTCTTGTTCTGAATTTTTATTCTCTTGTTTCTTGTCTTTTGACATCCTGAGTTTTATTAGTAAATTTTGATTATGATTTTTTAATCGTGATATTTCTTCATCTCATTTTAGTAAGTCTTTGTTCATTTTTGTTTTTTGTTCTTTAGTTCTTCAATTTGTGCGATGAATTCCCGATTTCTCTCTTTGAAGTAAAGATTATCGTTCTTTGTTAACCCATTAAAATATTTTTCCATTTTAATTTCCAACTGTAATTTGCTATTGATATCTTTATAATTTCCAATTGTAATTTGCTATTGATATCACTTTGATAAAATATATTTTGACTTTGGTTGAATTAACATTACTCCAAAATACTTAGGTCATTGACTTTTTATTTTGGCTTCAACCCCACATGTAAAAAAGTTGTAAAAATTTACCACTGTGAATTCTTTTTAATATGGTAGGGAAATGCCATGGGCCAATGGTTTACAAAAAAAATGGGCCTGTAAACTACCAACAATAAAATCCGAATTTACTCTTCCTTCTTCTTTGGAACTTTTTTATTTTAAATTATCCTCTGTTTTTTTTTATTCTTCTCTTTTTTTTCCCTTTATTTATTTGTTTATTTTTATTTTTCTTCTTCTTGATATTTGGTACTAACTTCTTCTAATTTTCTTGTAGCCGAAGGATTATTTCTTCAATGGTAATTTTTGAAGATTTTTTTTTTAATGGAAAAATTCCCTAACATGGTCAAAGACATCGATAAATTAGAGAAACTATATTTATTTATTTATTTTATGGGGCTACAAGCCTATATGACCAAAGTTCAGGAACATCAACGAAGCTCTGATACCAAATGAAGTGGATCTGGCGGTCCACTTCATGAAAACATCATGAATACATAACATAATTCCATATATCCATAATAAATAATATTTTATTTACTATTCATTTTACACATTTTCTTCACATCATATGAAATACAATACATGCATATAAATACACGTGGGAAATGATAATTGATGGTCTTTCCAAAGTTCATGACTAATCATTTACATTATAATGCCTATTTACATAATAAAAAACATATAACATATTGTTAAATGATAAGAAATGTAATATACTAGGTATATTACAAAAACCTAATTATAAACTATTTAAGGGTTGATCTCATTAATTGGCTCATGATGTGGTAGTTTCGTTACTACCTTGACTTTCTCTTGGAATTGAGAATGCTTTATTCTCTACTGACTGGCGATGCCAACCATGAGAAAGTAGAAGCTCATATGGCCCCTCCCCCCTCACATCACTCTCGTTTACCCATACCCAATTTAATTATAAAATAATGGATGTACACATAATATTTACAAAGAGACAAAATCAAAATAAGAATATTATATATGCCAATCAAAAGTAACATAAAATATTATTAGATGTACGAATTATATGTCAATTCATTTCAATCATATAACACATTTATGTCTACTACACTATTTCCTCATTTGTTTGGTTTCACAATGTCCATAATTATGATGTTTCCATCTTCTTCTTGTTTCTCTTCTTATCTCAATGGACATCGTTGTTGAGAACATAAAACAAGTCTCCATGTGCACGGTCAAGTAAGATCCAATCTAGAATAAAAATAAATAATTTATAAGTTACCTTGTCCAATTTAGTGTAGTTCATTATATATACATATAATTATTGTAACTAATACCTAGTGTACTAGTAGACATGGTGGTAGGGTCAACCTCTAGTTGATCACCACCAACAACCTCAGGAATGGGTGCATAATCCATAACAACACCTTCATGTACCTGCAATAACATTTATAATTACTTTATAATATCTAAACCCTAAACCCATTTATGATTAACCATTTAAAATATATTTAACTTATTCACCTCCACATTCACAATAGGAGTATTTTGTGCCCTGCCTTTCTTCAATTCCACCAAGGCTTTATATCCCCCTTTAAAGGAGATATTTAGATCATCTTGGGTGGGTATATTGCCAAAGTCAGTTGACTACATATCATAACATAACCTGATTAATTTTGATTTCGATATAAATAATAGTTGAACAATTCCATAATGAAAACTTTTAAATTATAGTACTTACATATCTCCCTTTTACTTCAACATAGCCTTTGAGACCAAGTTTGTGATGCCCAAGCTTGTCTAATCTACCCTTCATTACCTTTGAAGTGTCTTTAATCCTATCAAAAGTTTAAAGTGCATGTTAACGTTATTTAGTTAGTCATTCCAAATGCAAAATTATTTATTCAATGTATATTATATTATAATTACCTTTTCAACTCTCTATTTCTTAGCTTAAATTCTTTTTTTTGTTTCATCTTCTTCTCCTTATAATCTTCCACAAATGCATCCCATTCACTTTTGAGAACTAGTGAAGGATGCTCATAAAGAGGATATAGTACTAGATTTGTGTAGTAGGCGTCCTACACTATTTTCAAATACTTCCCAACCATAGAAGAAATCACCTTTTGGTTGAATACTTGACCAAAAAGGTACACCATGTGATTAATCAACTCTTTTTTCAAATTGGGGTTTTGACGTTTACAACTAGTTTTAATTGTTGACGTGAAAAAACTAAATATATTTTCATGCAATTGTTCATAAAATAAGTTATTCCCTACTAGTGCAATCATATATTACCATTAGACTTACAAAATCAACATAAAAACATTAATTTTGTATAAAATCAAAATAAGTTGAGGGAATATCAATTACCATGAAATTTTAATTCCTTCAATAGGGAAAGTTCATCATCCATCTATCAATAAATAGGCAATTCGCCAAATGTTGTTGACAATTATGGTCAATGAGAGAATCCCAATATTTAAAGCAAGGATATCATAAGAACCAAGAGTAGACACACCAATAGTACTAGGTGCAGTAGTCATCGAGGCACTAGCAAGATGTGCATGAGTAGGGGCACCAATAGGTGGAGTAACAATAGAAGAACTAAGAGTAGATGTAGGTGAACTAGTCCTAATGCCCATGACATCTTGTCCCAATAATAACTATAAAAAAGAAATTTGTAATAGGTATAATTCATCAAAATTAAGAAATTGCATACATTCAAGTAATCGAGTTCATTGAATTTCATAATTTCATATGTAACTTGAACTGACTGACTCTTGAAAGAAAGTATTCTTATCTTTTGATGCTTTCTTTAGAACTATCTTTTATCAAACTTGTCAATTCTTGTATCCATCTTTTAACTTGTTTTCTGATAGATGTCAAACAATTGAGATAATCAGAAAAGTCAAAATCGTCACCATGATGAGGTGGGGTGGAAAACTACAAAGAACCAACAATTAAGATGGATTATAACAATAATAAACATAAATAATAAATATATAAAAGTCATATTACATTACTTGTCCTTCATCAATTTCTTTGTTGCAATCAACCTACAACATAAATGTCATTTTGTTAATTAGATAAAAGATGCAATACAATAAAACTAATGAAAATCACATTCAAACACAATATTAAGTAAGTAACAACTATAAATTGTAAAACATAATTACATATTTCCTTAATTTGTTTCATATTGTAATAGATCAACATGTCATTTTGCAAACACTTGCCTGGAATACCCTGACCATATTACCATGGAAAAGACTTGCCTGGAAAAATTGCTAAAGAGGGAAGAGAATGGTGCAAGCATATACTTTCCAATTATGATAATGTGACATTAAGTTTCGACAAAACATGTTTTGACATTAAGTTCAATGTTTGCAAATTAATTTTGGTAACATTTTATTTATTTGATATATATCAACTTACAATAAATCAAACTTCAAAGTAAGGAAACTTCGTTTCTTCTCATGAATGAATGCAACAAATAGATTGAACTCACTTAATTAACATCAACACACACATATGCAAGGTTAAACATTCATATTTGATATAACTTTTAATGCACATTCATGCACAAATCAACAAAAACATGCAATTTATTCTAAGCATCGATGAAGTAATTTTATTTTTTTCTTAAGCATCATCAGTGAAATGTATACAATTAGTTTTCCCATAGGTGCACCCCAGTGGCCAAAAATATTCATAATATGGCATAGGTTCAAACTGTGCATCTTCTAAAGTGAAATTGATGCCACGATCATAAGTTGGGATGGGTATGACATTCATTGATGTGTTGCCACTTTTCCTTATGATGGAACTTGATGACTAAGCCATTACTTTAATTCAAATAGTTAGGATTAAATTGTAATGTCCCCCAACTTAACCAAGGAACATTACTTGCAGAAAATACACATAAATTCAAAATTATTTTGCTAACTAAATTCTTGTAGCTTACCAGCTACAAATTATACACAGATTTAACCATTGCAAATACCAATTATTTAAATGTAGCTACATCATGTTAGCTAACATGAATTGTACCTTCTCACTGAGACAAACCATGTGCACAATCGGCTTTGTACTGTGCACATAAACTATTTCTTAGTGCACGCTACAATTTGAGCACCACTCCAGAATTTCATTACCGTTACTACTAAAATCGATCAATAGATACATTTAAACACCGAATTACAAACACCATGACAATCAAGCTCATGCAATTTACCTTACTAGTTAAAAATGTAAACACAACTAATAAATTCACCACAACAACATATAATTCATTCTCAAGCACAAAGTAAAATGCACAACAATTAAACTCATAAATTAACTTAGGAAAACAGATAAACACTTATCTTTTAAAATAAATTGTGCAACCAGCTACTTGGGAATGACGTTCCACCCAACCATAGACTTGTTGTTCCAAATCTTAACAACAAGTCACCCCCAAGTTCGGGCTAGGAATCCACAAGAAAAGGGTGTCTCTCACTGTCCCCTCACAAATCAGATATCCCACAAACCACTGGTATTATCCTATAACTATCCCAAATTTCCTCGAACTCTCTTCCTCTTGACCTGCCCAACCCAATGAATGTACCCATTCACTTCTCTAATTCCATCGAGTGTCCCATTCATTTATCAAGGTACATCAGACACAGGTAAATAAGAATCTCTCTACTGGGAACACAAGGGAAATCACTGCTACGAAAACTACTAGAAACAACAACAACACTTGCTGTTACAATCCAACTCACACAAGAGTTCACTCTTTAGGCCTGACAACCTGAATATTCAATATTCAGATCCAAAATGCTCCAAAACACTCCAACATGCTCCACGATTTTCCCATCCTTCTTGCTCTAGCTACAACGCTCTTTTTTCTGCTCTTCGTTTGTTCTTGTAAAACTGAATGTGTCAAAACTGCCTGTAACTTCCCATACAAATTTCCTCTATTTTCCAAAGACAGTTGACTACTGAATCTTCCCAATGTTGATTGTACTTCAGCCCCATGCTCCCAATAACTATGGGATGTGACTTCTCACACTCACTCTCTTACATGCATTCATTGATTAGGTTCTCATACAATCAAACAAAAAAGTATATGGTTGCCCCCAATGATAAAATTGAGAAAACTGGGTTTGTGTGGTGAACCAAGCCGGTTCACCAGGTAAATAACCTATGTAGGTAAGACAATAGGTGATAATCCATAAAGGATAATATATTAAATAATGTATATGAATATAAGATGATTACAAATAAGAATGAGGGCTTGCTTATATACCCACGCATGGGTGCCCTTAATCAATAGTCATGTCCTTTCATTATTAATAATAATTATTTATTAATTATCATTTAATTATTATGTTATTAATATCTATTTTATATGTATATTTATGTTCATAAAATTGCATTCCCCTTAAAAACGCTTTGTCCTCAAAGCATACTTTATGGAAGACTTATCTCTTGCTCTGGCTTGTAATTATTGTATCCCGATTCTTCATTGTTGAGTTAATAGTCGTTGAGGACCTGAAACGATAGGATATTCTAAGTGCTGAGAAGAACTATTGGATTGTAAAGGAGTCTGCCCATGCTAATTCGATCTTCTGCAGATTTGGGTTTTTATAGGGTTCTTGGAAATAACTTGATACATTCTACTCCCATGATAGCTTCTACTTTGACCCCCACTTGTAGTGGAAGTAATATTCTTCGGCATATCAGTTATTTGTTTAGGTTGATACATTGATTGGATTAAGTATCGAATTTTGTGATTACGATGTCGATAAGGCATCCTTGCAACTTGATCTTTAATTCGTATACTTGTAGATTTTTCTTGATTAAATTTTGGAATTGAGTCTTTTTCATACCCATGGATTGTTTCTACTTCGACATTTAAAGACCTCTTTACATGAGTTGTAAGGTTGACTAGGTCTGTATTAATTCCTTTATTTGGGGGATTTTTACATCTAAATACTTCTCTAGCTCCATAGGTTCAGTCATTGTCTCTTTATCGACTATTGATGTTTTGCGATCTAGCTCTTCTTGTAAAGACTTCTTATCATGCTTAAGTCTTTTAATTTGTGTTAGTAAATCCTGATTATGTTGTTTTAATCGTAAAAGTTCTTTTTTTTTTTCTTCCGACTTGTCATCTTTATTTTTTGATTCTAGATTCTCCTTTCTTTAATCCTTTAAGATTTTAATTTGTCCTAGTAAATTATGATTAAGGTTCCTTAGGATTGATCTTTCTTCCTCTTATTTTGATCCGGATTTATGTAGGAACACAATGAAATACATAAATACACATAAACACAAAGATGCAATGGAAATAAGACTTCATTTCATTAATAACAAATGACTGAAATATGCTTACAGACAGAATGGAAATAAACTAGCTAGGGCGCTGGTAGC
>ML778262.1:366402-390030 GCA_009831015.1 Picea engelmannii
TGCTAAAAATAGTAAACTGTGTGAAAACTAAAAAACTGAAAGAAGCAATGGTGGGGGTCCAAGTGGAATAGGTGGGTGGCCACCAATATCCACCTGGATCATCTTTGGTTAATTTCTCTTTGAGTTGATTTTCTTGTTCCATCTTTTGAAAACACTGCTTCTTCTCCTTGGACTTCATGATTTTTGCAAGTAGTTTCTGATTATGATTTCTTAGGCAGGAAATCTCTTCGTCTTTTTCAATGATGATATTGTCACATTCTTTTTGTCTATCTTACAACTTTTGTATTGACTTCTGGTTGTCTTGAAATATCACTTCTAATATTTCCTTCAGGTTTTCTAATGATGGAGCTTTTGAAATTGACTTCATTGTAACGTCCTGTAATGTGATTTTCTTCTTCTTATAAGAGAATGTCAAAAACTTTCTTCTTGTGTTGAAAATAAAAGTACCCAATGTATCTACCCAAGTTGACCCTAGAATTATATCAACACTATCTTGATACATTGATACCACATTGAATTGACCTATGAATTTGTAATCACCAATAGATAGTTGTAGGTTCTTAATTTCATATTTCTCATCAGAAAGACACATGTCATTTTCAATTATATTTGGTCTTAAAACCATTAATTGGTTTGCAAGGTCAACATTAATGTGATTTTTCCTAGCATTCAGAAAAATAGCGATGTTGATATTCATTCCTTGAATAATCCCATTAACTTCTAATAAGTAATCCACATATTTTTTATAAGTATGAGGGAATCTTCCTCCCATTTTTGAATTGTCCTTTTTATAAATTGAATTGGACTTAGATTATTTTTTATCACTTAATCTTAAAAATATCCTTTTAATAATTATAAGACTTAAGCTCCTTGACTTGATAGATTCTTTCTCTAATATTCCTTGATACTCCTTTATGTACTTTCAAAGACACTTTTTGTTCACATAGTAACCCTTTCTTTCTTTTCTTTCTATTCACTTTAACTTTTTGAAATATCACTTTATTCCTTGTACTTTTAAATATTATTTAATACCTTTTTTTCTTAATCTTAGGTTGAAAGATCAACCCTTTTAAATATGATATAACTCAATATAATATAAGGTTATATTACGATATAATTTTTGATGTGGGAGAACATTCACTTTAGAACTCATGTGCTTTAATACTATGTGTATAGTTATATAAGTGTAGTTTTGTTATATGATTTCCTTAATCTTTTTTTTTTTAAACCCTTATGTTATCAATCCACCATGATGGAATCACACTGCTTCACTGTTCTGGGAAACTTTATAATAAAATCAATTGTAAACACTTCCCATTTCCACTCAGGAATGGGAAATGGCTGTAGCATCCCCACTGAATGTCTATGCTATGTTTTCACCTTTTGGCATTCTAGACACCTGCCTATGTAATTAGCCACTTCTTTCTTCATTCTTGGCCAAAAGTATTGGCTTCTTACAACTGCAACTTTTTTATGATATCCTAGGTGCCCAACATATGGCACATTGTGCATTTCCCTCAACACTATATTTTTCAACTCATGGGAATTTGGCACATACATTTTTCCTCTATATGTGAGTATTTCATCCTCTTGCGGCTCATAATAATTAATTTTTTGCTGTAAATTGTCTTGATGTGATGTTCCTTTTATTTTTAAATATTGTTGATTTGAGTTTGTAGCCTATAAAATTTTGTCTTTTAAATATGTGTTGAACATGATGATGGATGAAATATGCATTTCATGAGCTCTTCTGTTGAGTGCATCAACCACCTGATTTCCTTTACTTTTATATGCTTAATTTCAACGTCATATTCACTTAGAAATTACAACCATCTAGTTTGTCTGGCATTTATGTTGGTTGTCCAAACAAATGCTTCAAACCACAATGCTCTATCCTTAGCTAAAATATTCTTCCCATAAGGTAATGTTTCCACATTTTTAATGCATGTACAATGGATGCTAATTCCAAATCACGTGTAGCATAATTCCTCTCATGTTCGTTTAATTTTAGAAACTCATAGTATACCACATGCTCTTTTTGAGTGAGGAATCCTTTGAGCACTTCCTTGCATGCATCAATGTACAATACAAAATCTTCATCTGGATTTGCAATCTTTAATATTGGTGTACTTGTCAAAATATCTTTCAACTGTTGAAAACTTTCTTCACATTTGGCAGTCCATTAAAATTTCACTCCCTTCTTTTGCAAAGATGTGATTGGGCTTGCAATATTTGAAAAATATTTTATGAATCTTCAGTAATAATCGACAAGACCCACAAATTATTTGACCTATGTCACATTTCTTGGCACTAGCCATCCTCTAATGGCCTCTTTCTTCTCAAGATCAACTGATATCCCATCTGCTGATATAATATACCCCAAGTAGTGAATCTTCTTTTGATAAAATATTCACTTAATTAGTTTGACATACAAATTTTGCTCTCTCTAAAATTACAACACCATTCTTAAACATTTCTCATGCTCTTGTTTGATCCTTGAATAGATGATTACAATATCCAAGAACACAATCACAAACTTTTCCAGGTATTCCATGAAAACTCCATTCATCAGGCATATGAAAACAACTGGGGAATTTGATAGTCCAAAAGGCACTATCATAAATTCATAATGCCCATATCTTGTTCTAAACATTGTCTTGCTAATATATTCTTCCTTTATCCTCACTTGATGATAACCTGATCTCAAGTCAATATTGGAAAATATTCTTTCACCTTTCAGCGTATCAAAAATATTATCAATCCTTGGAAAATGATATTTTTTCTTTATTGTGACCTTATTCAGCTATCTAAAATCAATACACAACCTTAAGGTTCCATATTTATTCTTCACAAAGATAATTAGGGCTCCCCAAGGTGACACACTTGGGTGTATATACCCCTTCTTTAATATCTCTTCAATATGCATTTGTAAGTCTTTCAATTATTGTGTGCCCATTCTGTAAGGTGTCATAGACACTGTGGAAACTCCTGGCACCAAATTAATAGAGAAATCAATGTCTTTCTTTGGTGGAAATCCTGGGACTTCCCCCAAAACATCTTCAAAATATTTCAAGGCCGAATGGCCTTCAATACTTGCCACTTTATCTCTAGCTGCCTCTTCCATATGGGCTACAAAATTTTGACATCGCTTCTTGAAAATCTTTTCAGCTTCTTGGCTAAAATTTCTCAAACAACTACAACTCTCAAAACACCTCGAATCTTTCCTTGTTGCCCTCCCTCATAAAGACAAGTTATTGTCTTGTTTTAACAATCTAGGACAACATGGTGTTTGTCCAACCAATCAATTCCAATTAGACAATTATATGAACCCAATGGTATGATGTTCACATCTACCTTTGTTCTGAGTCCATTCATGTCTATCAGACAATCTTCAACCAACTCATTGATCTTTTTCTTAGCCCCTGTGTCTAGATGAACTAACCAAGATTTCTTATGATTACTCTTTTACAAGTGCAATATTTCAACAATGTTAAAGTTTATGTAACTATGGGTAGCTCCAGAATCAATTAAAATTGCTATGGGATGGTTGTCAATCTTACCTTCCACTTCAATCATTGGGGATTGATAATTTTCTTGCTTGTTGTCTAAGGCTACACAAATCCTTGTCATGCTTCCTCCTATGTCTTCAATTGTTTCATCCTCTTGAATGTTGTGTACAATCCTCATTCTTTCACCTTTGTGAGGGAAGACCCTATATAAGTGATTTTTCTCACATCCCCAACATTGTATAGGTTGTTGCCTTAGCCTTTTTCCAAATGAATCTATTGCATTGTGCTCATTTTGGGTTGTTTGTCCTTGTTTATTTTTTAGGGAGTTGTTCTTGAAAAAGGGTGGCTGAAAACCTTTCATACTTTCATTCTTTTTCCTTTCATCTTGTCATTCAAAGATTTTTGGAAGACTGACCTCCCTCTGATTTGCTCATAAATATGTTTTTCTCTCCTCATGGTCTCCTCCAAAGTTCTGGGGTTATCATATTGTATCTTGTCATTGTAGAAGGAAGGTAATCCACTCAAAAACCTTTGGATTTTGACCTTCTCATCGTCTATGAAGCCCACATACTTCAAGAAATCAAAGAACCTCTTACCATACTCATCCATTGTTATGCTTCCCAATTTGAGTTCAAAGAAATATTTCATCTTCCTCTCATAGTGATGCTCAAACACATATTTATCTTGGAAATATCCTTTGAAATTCCTCCATGAGCATCAAGGTATTTTTCTTACTCAATCTAATCCCACCACATGGATTTCTTTCCTTGCAAGTAGTAGGTTGCAATTCTTGTTTCTATCCTGGAGGGATAATCATGCAACAAGGAATATTTCTTCATATCCAACAACTAGGCCTTAGCCTCTTCTCCCTTCCTATGCTCACCATTAAAATTTGGTGGCTCGATTTTTTCGAGTTCACCTTTCAATATGTTTGCCTCGAGCCTTCTCCTATGCCTCTTGATGGGAGACACACTTGGGCTATTCCCTGACCCTAAACTTGCACACGTTTTCCTAGTGGTTTTCCTTGATTTTCCCCGGGGAATGATTGTGCCTGCTCATACTCCTTGATTTCATGTCATTCCCATGCTCATCCCTTCTGCTATGGGATATGGATGGTGTCACTTGTCTAATACTAACTACTTGATTTGTGCCAGAGCCTTTATTGGATTGCCTCTATAACATGTTCAAACTTTGCAGTATCTCTTCTTGAGATTTCATAATATTTTCATTATAATCCCTATAACTATACACTTCTCTCTGCACGCTTCTCACGGTTACAAGCTACTTCCCACCTCTTCTTCCATTAGACTTTGTCTCAACATTTCCCATGATGACATGTATCTTTTTGAATTCTTCTTCATGACTGTAGGACCACTGGGCATCTTCCATGGTTTTGGTTCTCATACATGAACCAAACTGCCTTCCTATACTTCAAAATTATGCAAGAAAATGTGCATGCAATTTTTTTTTTGTTGGAAACAAATATATGCATAGTTCTGGAAAAGAATGCATAAATTTTTCTACTTTCTAATGCCACCAATCATCTTCTTTTGTGTTGGATATAACTTAAACTACCCAGATCAATTTTTTGGGTTGATATATGGATCCTTCTCTCCTAGATATTTCCAAAGAATGATTTCTTGCTCAATTATGAGCTCTAAGCATAAATTTATAATCATCTAAATATTGTTAATTTTCCCCTTTTGTACATTTTTCATTTTGGTGTAATTAATCCAATACACCTACTTCTGTCACTTGTAGAAGTAAATATGTTAAGAACTAGATAAATTTTTGTATGAGACATAGATACTAATGATGACAGGGAATCCATAACAACTCTCATATTGTCAATTTGATCCTCCATTAAAAAACTCCAGCAATCTGGAAATGATAACTTTATCATTTTTCACCATTTTTTTCCAAACTTAGAATTTTTAGCCAATTGGGTATCTCCCAAACTGCACACTTTTGGAAAAAATTCACTAAACCAAAATTTCTAGCTTGATGAGTATACACAATTTTGAGTAAATAATTTTTTCCACATTTGTCATCTTAGGACCCTTTTCCTCTTCTGAAAATCCCCAAAAGGTGGCTTGGAATAGTGGATTTTTCCCTATTTTGGCACCTCCACTCTAAACTCATTAGAATCCAGCCAATCCCTTCACACAATATTTTCATGTATGATTTTCTGACACTTTTTACAACTTTCAACATTAACTGTGTTCCTGCCACTAAGCTTGACCCTGATCTTCGGAAACATGAAATTTTCATTTTCTATAAAATCAAAACATAATTGGCCAATGACCCTCTCTGTAACTTCTGTAGCCCTTGATACTATGCACAAGACCCATAAAATCTTATATTCTTTTGAGTTATTATGCTCATGTTATGGCCAAAATACGATTTTGGATCCAATCTTAGTTTTTTTTAAAGACTATAGGAGAATTCTTCCTTTTCAAAGCCTGTGCATGCATCAATTATGTATTATGCACCAATATTCAACACATGCCAGATCCACAATCCGTAGCACCAATATTTAGTGCACGCCCCACACACTAATATTTAGTATGCACAACTTCTATACCTCACACCAATATTCATTGTGCACAAATTTTTATATTGTGCACCAATATCTAGTGCGCACAAATTTTTATATTGCGCACCAATATCTAGTGCACCCAACTTTTTATACTACACACCAATATCCAGTGTGCACAACTTTTATACTGCACACGAATATCCAGTGTGCACAAATTTTTATACTGTGCACCAATATCCAGTGCACACAACTTTAATACTGTGCACCAATATCCAGTGCATGCAAATTTTTATACCGCGCACCAATATTTTTTGCACCACCAATTTTGCATTGCACAATGCCAAAATTTAGCACACACTAGTTATTTATTTGCTTAGCTGATTTTCCCTATTTCTAGATCGTGACCATCATGACCATCATGAAAATGCCCAACTCTCCTGTCCAAGAAAAATTTAGTCTCTTCAAAGTTGAAATGACCCCTCCATAACAACCATTTTGAATGCAATTATGACTTGAATTTTCTTAGAATTTGGGGATTTTACTCATATTTTACCGTTTTCCTCAAATTCGACACAACTCAAACATTGAAATGATGAAATTACCCACTTCATGTTGATCTCAGACCCATGCACGTCCGATGTTGAACCAAAAATCTCTGATACTAATCTGTAATGTCCCCCCAGCTTAACCGAGAACATTTCTTACAGAAAATACACATAAATTCAAAATTTTTCTGCTAACTAAATTCCTATAGCTTACCAGCTATGAATTATACACAGATTCAACCATTGTAGATACCGATTATTTAAATGCAGTTACATCATGCTAACTAACATGAATGTTTCCTCCTTAGTGAGACAAAATGCATGCACAACAGGCTTTATACTATGCACAACAACTATTTCTCAGCGCACGCGATGATTCAAGCACTGCATCAGAATCTTGTTACCATTACTACTAAAATCGATCAACAAATACATTTAAACATTGAATTACGAACAACATGAAAATCAATCTCATGCAATTGTCCTTACTAGTAAAAAATGTAAATGCAGCTAATAAATTCACCACAACAAAATATAATTAATTCTCATGCACAAAGTAAAACAGACAACAATTAAACTCATAAATTAACTTAGGAAAATAAATAAACACTTATATTTTTAAAACAACTGTGAAACCAGTTGCTTGGGAAGGACATTCCACCCAGCCATAGACTTGTTGTTCAAAATATCAACATCAAGTCACCCTTGAGCTAGGGCTAGGAATCCATAAGAAAAGAGTGTCTCTCACTGTCCCCTCACAACTCAGATATCCCACAATCCACTAGTATTCTCCTACAACTATCCCGAATTTCCTACAAATCTCTTCCTCTTGACCTGTACAACCCAAGGAATGTACTCCTTTCACTTCTCCCAGTCCATCGGACACCCCATTCATTTATCAAGGTCCATCTGTCATAGGTAACTATGAATCTTTCTATTGGGAACTCAAGGGAACCCACTGCTACGAAAACTACAAACAACAAAAAAAACACTTGTTGTTACAATGAAACTCAAACAAGAGTTCACTCTTCAGGCCTGAAAAAATGACTCTTCAATATTTAGCTCCAAAACGTTCTGACATGCTCCAAAATTCAACCAGCCTTCTTGCTCTAGCTCCAGTGCTCTTTTTTATGCTCTCTACTTGTTGCTCATGTAAAACTAAATGTGTCAAAACTTTTTGTAACTACCCATACAAATTTCCTCTATTTTGCAAAGACAATTGACTACTCACTCTGCCTAATGTTGATTGTACTTCAGCCCCATGCTCCTAATAAATATAGAATGTGACTTCTCCCACCCACCCTTTCACATGAATTCAGTGATTGGTTTCTCATACACTTAAATAGAAAAATAGAAGGTTGTCTACAATGATAAAATTGAGAAATATGGGTTTGGATTAATACCCATAAGTAATTCCCCCCTTGGGCCCCTCTTAGACACTCTCTTCTCTTGTGGAAAACTCATCCCCCATCTCTGTCCATATTTCCCAACAACTGACATCACATTTTATTTATTAAAATTCAAAAAATACATTCTACATATTACATCGCTTGGCCATAGCCACATTCATATCTACATTATGCATTAATTAAATAGGGGATAATAGTGGAGATGTTACATAAATGATTCCATGAGGTAATTGTATTCTTCTTAGCCAGAAGCATTTCTATTCCAAGCATGCTCTTTTAGTTGGAGATAGGAAAATAGGTGTCAAGGAAGTTGGTAAAAATTTCATTCGTGGATTCGATGGATCTAGCAATGATGAATATACTAGTTCTTGGAGCATTCAAAATAATGTCTACAATTATACTATTTTTTTGTTCCTATTTTCCATGGTTAATGACAATGGTGAGGATATGGGATAAATAAACATAAAAATCAAAAGGAGGACAATCTTCATAATAGGAATAAAATGGAAATTTATTCATGATGGCTTGGCATATTTGTCTTTTCTTCTAATTTGTGATTGTAAAATGGTTGCAAATATTGCTTGATGTGTTGGATTTTGTCCCAATTTGGTGGAATTATGGAGGAGAAATCCATTTCTCTAGTGAGACCATCAACTAGAGTGTTTCCACACATTCAACTATTGTGATACACAAAAAAACATGAATGGACCAAAAACCATCATATATGCTCAAATTAACAAAACCCGCCTAAATGCTCAAATCAACTTGCAACATAAGAAATCATATGTTAATTAGATAAAATATGCAGAACATAAAATTGTTGTGAAATATATTCAAACACAATCAATAAATAATTACTATAAATTTTATAACATAATTACATATTTCCTTAATTCTATTCAAATTGTCATCAATCAACAACTCTTTCCTCATAGCTCGTAAAATAAAGATTGTGCTGCACGGCTGCCTTGAGATACCCCTGAAAACATCTAGGGTTTTTGACGCCGCCCCACCCTTGCCATGGCCTCTGGCTCAGGGGACCATGATCCCCCTCAATCCCCTCCGCCTCCCGATCTTATAACATTCTAAGCCCTTCTCTCCTCTTACACGAAATCCACAGAAGGAATTCCTCAGTCACGTTTTGTAAAAAATTTGGATGAGATTCTAAAAGTTCCTGTTCACTTTCCTTCCTCGCGACCTTTCACCCTAATATTAGCATAAAATGGCCCAATTGGACAATTTACAGGACTCTGGCCATCCCCAAAATAAATGGCGCAATGGCTGGAGTAGAACTGGAAGAAAACGATAGAAGGGAAGCTTTCAACAACATTATGTGGTAAGGGATTTTATGTTTTCCTCTTTGAAAATAAAGCAGATAGGGATTTGATCTTAATGAATGGACCATAATTCATGGGCACTAGAGGAATTTATTTGAATAAATGGACTCCAGACTTCAGCCCCGAGAATGATATTCCTTCAGTTGTTCTAGTTTGGGTCAGGATTACTTTCTTTCCCCTTCACTGTTGGAATGATGAAACAATAAAAAACATTGGTCACACACTGGGAAGGTTCATCGATCGGGCCGAACCACGAGATGGTTTGCATTCATGCACATATATTTGTGTAGAAGTATACCTATAGAAAGGTATTCCAGAAGCAATCTAGCTAACTCTAGATGGGTGGTCATACACCCAAACATTAGACTACGAACATCTCCCTTTTAAGTGTAAATCCTGCCATGAGTATGGACATTTTGCCAAAAACTACCTCAAGGCTATCCAGGAGAATCCTAAATACAGAGCGCCATATCAATGGCATCCAGAAAAACAAAAGAATGCGATGAAAAAAATAGGAACCCAACAACAAGAAAGGAAAAACAACTCCAGGCCCCCCTTTCCAAGTAAAGGGAAATCCCCGATACAAATCAATGTTGAAGCAAAAAGTAGCAAAAACAAATTTGATCCCCTGGAAAACCTAGAGGAAAAAATGATCAACTCAAAATAAAGCATAGAAGAAAGCCAACCAGTTTCGAATCCTGATCTCACTTTTCCCCCAGTGGAGCCCGATCCCCAACCCTAGGATCCTACCCAAGCACAAGAGGATGATAGCTACGAAGACTTGGAAGAAGAGTTGGATATGGAACTTCTAAAGAGTGCCAAAAAAATAAAAACAGGAAGGAAAACCAATAAATATAGAAGGGAAAAAGAGACTAACTAGGATAAGGAATTAGGAACCAAACCAACACTGGAATAAATTCTTAAAAAAAAAGGAAAAAGTGGGAAATCCACAACAACAAAGGGACAATCTCAACCCATGAAAGGGGGGCAACAAAACACACTAGTAAATAATGAAGGTAGTCTCTTGGAATTGCAGAGGATTGGGATAGAGGGAAAAAAAAGAAGCCATGGGAAAATTAATCAGAACAGAAAATCCCCATATCCTCCTAATTCAGGAGAAAAAACTGCAGGGAGATGAAGCCTTGCGAGAAATGAAGCAAATTTGGAAAACAAGCAGCGGAACAACTTTGAATGCTAGAGGAGCATCAAGAGGGATTTGCACTGTGTGAAACACCCAACTCTACAGAGAAGAACAAACTGTAGAATCAATACACTAGACCCTAGTCAAACTAAAGCATCTTCAATTAGGTATCACCTACCTTTTCTGTAATGTTTATATGCCTAATAATTATTCGGAAAAAAGAGATTGCTCAGATTATTCAATGAAAATCAAAGATCTAGGAGCCCAAAACAATTGCATCATAGAAGGAGATTTTAACACAACCTTACATCAAGGGGAAGAAAAAGGAGGAACTACTGTAAGGGACCAGTTCAGGGAAAAAACGGCGGATCTGTTCGATGTTCAACCCTCTAAAGGGAAATACACTTGGAGAAATAAAAGGCTAGGGGTGGAACACATAGCTTCCAGACTTGATCACTTTCTCATCCATAACTCTTTCCCTCTCCACCCACTCAACATTTCCTCCCAAATTATCCCTCGGGGTATTTCAGATCATCGTCCAATAGCCCTCTCCATTGACAAAGTAGAAAAACTGGGACCCATTCCATTCAAATTCAACCCAATTTGGTTGGAGTCCCCGAACTTCCTCCCCCTAATCTCCTCAATTTGGTCAACTTGGGTGGATGGAACCCCTGTGTATATCTAGGAACAAAAACTAAAAAAGGCAAAACAAGCAATAAAGGACCGGGTTAAAGTCTTCTTCCACAACAAAAGAGGAGAAGTTGAAAGATATAAAAATCATCTTGAAGATATACATGAGGAAATGGACACTAATGAAATTCAAAATAGAAATCTAGTGCCGGAGAAAGAGCATTTTCAAAATTACTTAAGAGTGCTCCATAATGAAGAAAATGAGTGGAGATTCAAATCTAAAGCATTGTGGCTCTAGGAAGGGGACAAAAATATTAGTATATTTAGACACTTAGGATTTAGTTAAGATCTACTTGGTTTAATGTGTCGTTAGGTAAAAGTGTGTTTCTTAGTGTGTTTTTTTAGTATGAATTAGTATGCATTTGTAGTTAGGAAGTTCGACGGTCACGATATGTTCCCGACATATAGTGATCCGACGATTCATATTCTCTTTGATATTAATGACCATTGATCCATGGCTTAACACCCGATTGATCCATGATCTCTATTTAAAGATAATGGAGGTCATTTGCCGATGATTGATTGTGAGAAAATCTCTTGTAAAATCTCTCTGTAATCTTTTTCTTTTGCATTAATAAACTGCTCCAAGTGGCCGTGTTAGCTGGGGTCATGGATGTTTCCCCATAGGGGTTTTACCATGTCAAAAAATTAGTGTGTTGATATTTTATCTAATTGTGTGAGTGGTTACCAAAGGTTTTCATCCTCTGTTGGAATACCTGTGTTTTCTAGCATGGTATCAGAGCCTGTTTGAAGACCCTCTCCTGTTGTAGATCGAGATCGTGAATCCGAATTGAATCATCTACATTTTATGTTATTTTCGTACATTTTTGGGCTCAAAGGACTATTCCATTGCGTCCACAACACTCTTTTCAGTTAGGAACACTTTTTGTTTCATTCGAAAAGGTTTCCGTTTGCCCAATGTATGACCATTTCAGTCAGATCTAGAGGTTTAAAGCCTGAATACACATTTTAAATTTGTTTGCAGAGTATTATTTTGGTTTTATATTATTTGTTTCCAGGTTGCTACTCTTTTAGATCTATGTATACTCTTTGCCCTGCGCCTGTGTGATCTCAGAAAATCAGAAAAATATAGGAAAATGTGCATATTTCGAGTAAGCTAACCAAGATCTAACCCTTGTTGTCATCGAGAAACAATTTTTTTTTTTCTTGTGTGAAAAGAGTTTTTTTTTAGCACACTCTCCAAGGCCATATTTAACAACAACAATAACAACTCCAATCCTCTTGCTAAACAACACAATATGTTTTGCTAGACCATTTGGTTAAAAGTTGCCTTATTAAGTAAGAGGTCTTGAGTTCAAGTCTCTCTTTTGTTACTTTTTTTGAAATATTTCATGTTCAAATTGTAAAGTGTATTTCACTTCAAGTATACAAGTGAATCACTATAAGTAGCTTTAATATTTTATTTTAGAGTTATTTGTTTTGCATGCAACTTTTCTTTTATAAAGTAGCTTCATTGTAAACGTGATCCCCACTTCTCTTTATAAAAGTGGGTCACTTCATAAAACAACTTACACCACAACGTGGTCCTTTGGTTACCGTTTATGTCGTTTTTAAAAAAGGGCATAACTTTCACATCTGAAGTTCGTTTTTAGTGTTGTTTTGTTTAAAACTGCACAATTTTTTGAGATCTTTCCATCCATGTCATTAGGTTCAGTTTTTAAATCCATATTATCTACAGATTTAATATGGCTTCTTCCAGTAATCTTTTGTTTACTAGCACCAACTATTTCCAATGGAAATCTCATATGGAAGATTTATTAAGCAGTAAAGGCTTGTATCGGATTACCTTGGGAAAGGAAAAAGCACCCATTGATGATGATAATAAAGTCAAATGGGATAATAGGAGTGACAAAGCACGTGGACTAATCATAATGTCCATCTCTCTTGATTTAAGGTTCCACCTTAAAGAAATTGATGACCCCGATGAAGCTTGGGAAAAGATTGAATCTTTGTTTGGTAAACTCAATATTATTTGAGCACAATAGTTAGAAAATAAAGTAATGACCTTAATTCCAAATGATTTTTCTTTCCTTGGAGACTATATATCTAAGTTTAAAACACTCAGAAATTTATGTGAAGAATGTGAGATAAAAATGGAGGAAGATCGTTGCATCTATCTTATTCTTTCTAAGCTAGGTAGCGCATATTTTGTGTTTGTATCTACCTTTTTTTCCATGAGAGAGGCTCTAGGGAAAGCTTATAAAAAACCCACTCTTGAGTCCTTTTGTGCTTCTTTGATTAGAGAGGAAGATAAGCTTGTACAAATTGGAGTGATCAACACTGCAGGTACCTCCAACAAAGCCTTAGTTGCCCAAAAGAAAGATAAACCTAAGTATCCCAAGAAGAAACATCCTCACTACAACAATAAGCAACATAAGGGTCCCAAACCCACTCATATAACTTCAGCTCCTAATGGTGACAAAGGAGAAAAATATAAAAATAAGAAGACTGACAGACATTGCAACATTTGTGATAAAGATGGTCACGATGATTCCAAATGTTTCAAGAAGATGACAACTTTAGAAGCCACGATGAAGAAGCACACCATCAATATTGATTCTACTTCTTCTTCTTCTGGACATGCACTTTCTACTTCTGGTTTCTCCTTCAATACAACTTCTACTTCTTCTTCTAATGAGTGGCTTATTGATTCTGGATCATCTTATCATATGGCCAAGGATAAAGACATATTTTCTTCTCTAAATGAATGTAACACCAAGAAAATATTTGTTGGTGATGATAAATCTCTTAGTGTTGTAGGATATGGAACAATTCAAGTAGATAATGGTCATTTCAATGATGTATTATGTGTTCCAAGTATTTCTTGTAACCTTCTATCAGTATATCAAATCACTCATTTAGGTGAAGGTAAAACCGTAGAGTTTTCACCTCACCAAGTTGTAATTAAGGATCTAAAAGATCCTAAGCATGTTATTGCAACTAGAATTGATGATGATCTTACCAGTTTGTACAAGTTTGACAACTTTGGGTCATCATATTTTTCATCAGTTTTTGTTGCTCATAGTGATGACTTGAGCAAACTTTGGCATCAAAGGTTCAATCATCTAAACTATCGCTCATTGCAAAAACTATGTAATCAATAGATGTGACTGGTCTTCCTCATGTTTCATGCAGAGATGGTGTTTGTACCGGTTGTGTTCTCGTCAAACATGATTGGGACAATTTTGACAAACATGCCTCTTGTCACGCCTCAGGCCCTTTGCATCTTGTTCACAGTGATTTGTCTGGTCCACTTTCTACTCCTTTTTCTGGGTGCAATTATTTCTTAACTTTCATTGATGAATTTTCCAGAGGTACTTGGGTTTACTTCTTAAAACTTAAGAGTGGAGTTTTTGACAAGTTTTTGGCCTACAAGGCCCTTGTAGAAAAAAAATCTGGACATCAAATTCAAAGGTTAAGAACATATAATGCAGGAGAATATGTGAAGAATCATTTTACAAGTTACTGCACTACACAGGGCATCCAAATGCAACACACTATTCCATATACACTACAACAAAATGGTGTTACTGAGAGAAAGAAATGCACACTAAAAGAAATGGATAATTGTATGATCCAATCTAAGGGATTAAGTCTAAAGTATTGGGCAGAAGAAATCAACTGTGAAAATTACATAGTAAATCTCACTCCCACAAAGGCTCTTAAAAATATAACACCGGAAGAAGCTTGGACTAAAATTAAACCAGATGTAAGTCACTTTCGTGTATTTGGCAACATAACATGGGCCCACATTCCTGATGAGAAAAGGAAAGCATTACGGCCTAAAAGTGAGAAGTGTATATTTGTTGGTTATTTTGAAGATGTCAAAGGTTATAGAATTCTTCAACCACATTGTAATGAAATTATTATTAGAAGAGATGTTAAATTTAATGAAAATCTCTTGGCCTGTGAGCCTAATTAAACTTTTGTGCCTTCTTCGGTCTGTGAGTCATCTTTGACGTTTGTGTCTTCTTATGTTCCTATTCTAGTTTCTTCTTCAAATTATGACAGTGAGGATGAAAATCCACCTCCGCCTGCTCACCTTCCTCCAGATGAGTCCTTTGAACCTGAACCAACACTAGTTCCATCACTTCCTAGATGGGTCCGTTCAACACGAGAAATAACTGGTGGTCTTGTCGGTGATCCTTCATATCAACATCGAACACGTTCACAGTTCCAACGAGCATCTTCTCTTTTGGCTCAAGTTTCAGAGACTCATGATCCAGGGACATTTGCAGAAGATTTAGGTCATCCAGATTGGGATACAAAAATGAATGAAGGGTATCGTTCTTTAATGGAAAACAATACTTGGGATCTTGTACCTCTTCCAAAAGGAAGAAAACTTGTCAGATGTAAATGGGTCTACAGAACTAAGTATGCATTAGATGGAAGTGTTGAAAGACACAAGGCTCTGTTAGTTGCCAAAGGATTTTCCCAAGTTGAAGGAATTTAATATAATGAAACCTTTTCCCCTGTAGCCAAAATGAATTCCATCTGCCTTGCTCTTGCCCTTGTTGTCTCACATAAATGGGAGGTCCATCAGATGGATGTTAAATCCACCTTCTTGCATGGAGATTTGCAAGAAGAAATCTACATGGAACAACCTCCTGCTATGTCCAGAATGACTCTAGCCTTGTTTTTCACCTTAAGACATCTCTTTATGGTCTTAAGCAAGCTCCAAGCTTGGTATGCCAAAATGGACAACTTTCTTATTGACACCAGATTCTCTAGATGTCATTCTGATCCTAATGTCTATACCAAGAAAGTAGGAATCCATCTCATAATCCTTGTCCTTTATGTTGATGACCTTATCCTTACTGGTAGTGACTCAAAATTTTAAACCAAGTGAAAACCAGCCTTAAGAAGAAATTTGAAATGACAGACTTAGGATTTTTTCACTATTTCCTTGGCCTTCAAGTTTTGCAAACCAATGATGGAATTTTTCTTTCCTAGTATAAGTATGATTGTGAACTTCTTCGTTGCTTTCACATGGACGATTGTAAACCATCCCCTTTTCCCTTCTAGTATGGAGTCAAGCTTACTGCAACCTGTACTTCTCCCGAAGTTGATTCCACCCTGTATCGTCAGTTAGTTGGTAGCCTCTTATACTTGACTCATACCTGTCCTGATCTTTCCTTTGTTGTTGGTCTTGTTTCCCTGTATATGAAAACACACCATGAAAGCAATTGGAAATCAACTAAAAGGATACTTCACTATGTCCGTGGTACAATTCAGTTCGGGATACATCACAGTTCAGGGGGGACTCCTTTATTGGTTGGTTTCAATGATTTAGATTGGGCCAATGACCATGATGATCAGAAGTCTACTACAGGTTATGTTTTCAGCCTTGGATCAAGACCTGTCACTTGGGCCTGTAAGAAACAACAAGCTATTTCACTTTCTTCAATAGAAGTAGAGTACCAAACATCGGTAAATGCAAGTCAAGAAGCCTTGTGGATTCGATAGATCCTTTCAGAATTTGGATTCCAACAACAACATCCGACTAACCTTCGGTGCGACAATCACAGTTCCATCAAGCTCGCCAAAGACCCAGATCAACATCAGCGCAAAAATAACATTGAGCTACACATGCATTTCATCAGAAATCTCATTCATGATCAAGTTATTGAAGTGCTCTTTTTCCCTACAGAAGATCAAGTTGCAGACATTTTCACAAAGTCTCTTACAGGAGCGAAGTTTTCCAAACTTCTATCTATGTTAGGAGTTCAGGAAGTTTTCATTAAGGGGGTGTTATCACTCCAGGAAACTCTCCTAGGCTGTAAGTCGGAGATGCCTGGTAACTCACTCTTTTTGGGAACTATTTTTAAATAATTGATGTGGTTTTTTGGATCAAGATGAATATCTAGGGACTAGACTGTGTCTTTAAGACTGTCTAGTAATATCAAATATCACAAGGCCTTCTAAGAATGCAATCAGACAAGGGTTGATCAAATAGAATCGAATATAGTTGTTGAACTAGATTATACTCATATAAAACAATAAGCACAATGGGTTTAAAAACTAAGGCAATAACTTATGATTCTTAACTTAATCAATCAATTAGTGAGATGACATTCACATGTAGATTGAATAAGCGCCAATAAAGAAATCATTCACTCATAAGATATCATAGAACATAAAAGAAAGGTATGAAAACACAGATGAAGGAAGCTTGCAATATTTCATATATTAAGAATGAGTCTCATTTACAGTAACAACATATAGAACCCAAAACCGAACCCCTGGTTCATATTCTATCCTAAGATTTATAGCTTTACAAAGTAGTTCTGAGATCCTGAAAATAAGGATCAAATATACTAAAGATAGTAACTCAAAATTTAGTTGCAAAAGATGTGGGATGATCCCCAAAAAGGAGGTCAATCCCAGATTTCATGATCTTTCTCTCTTGTTGATTGTTGGTGAAGTGTAGGATAGCCTCCCAAGGCTAAATGATGACTCTCCAAGAGAGACAAATTCGAATCTGTTGAGGTGGCAAGGTGTCCTGATTTTCTGTCTTTGTCAAAGATATCAAAAACCTTTGAAACACTTCCTCTTTCCATAATTTGTCAAAAATAACTGTTGGATTTGTCTTGATAATTCATCAGATGTTCATTCGAAAAGATTTCAAAACTTTTCAACTCAAAAAACTTCGATCTGTGTAAAAAATTGATCATTCTAAACATGACAGGCTTTCGGTGGTTAACTTGGAAAGCTTCTGGGTGGGTTAACTACCGAAAGCAACACTTTTGGTGGTTAATGAACAGTCGTCCTGTTCGCCTAAACCACCGAAAAGGAAGGTTTTACAGAAATAAACTGCCTTGGGAAAAATCAAATTTCTCAGTCATGGAGAGTCCATTTTGCATGCTTAAATAGTCGATAGACATCTACAAATCCTATTCTTTCCAATGGTTCTTTCAAATATGCATTTGGAGCCCAGGAATATTTTCAAATATTCCTTACAAGACTAGGCATCACTCTTTCAAAAATGCCAATGCGTTTTTGATCGCTAACAGGGGGGATAGGCTCTAATGCCTCCTTCCTTCTCCTTTTGTGTCACTATTGTAAACCCTTCAATCCTATACCAAGTTGTTCTTAAGGGGGGATGTTAGGATATTTAGACACTTAGGAGTTAGTTAATATCTACTTGGTCTAATGTGTCGTTAGGTAAAAGTGTGCTTCTTAGTGTGTTTCTTTAGTATGAATTTGTAGTTAGAAAATTCGACGGTCACGATATGTTCCATGTCACACACCCACTATGAAGATTTTCTTTTTCTTTTTGTCTTTTCTTTAAGGGTTAGAATCCTCGAATTTCTATGGGGCCTAGCATAGACCATCCCTTCCCTTATCCTCCTCCATGTGATCGTTGGCTATGACCACAGGCCTTACCAAAAAGGTGCTTTCAGCTTTCGTGATTTGGGGAATTGCGATGCAAGTGTTCCCCTATTCTCTGTCTTTTGAAATGCTAAAACCTGAAAGGGTCTAACAGATCCTTAGCTCCTCCCTTGGGTCACTTTTCATATGACCGGTCCTATGACTTGGTGCTATTCCTCTAAATGATTCCAGGGTTTCACGATTCGGGGAATTGCGATGCAAGCGTTCTTCCTTTCCCTTTGAAATCCCCAGAACCCGAAAGCCTGGTATCATCCGGATCTATGGTCCAGATCATCGACTTGATCAACGACCTAAATTAAATCCAGACATTCTACCTTTCGGGATTTCTGGCGAGGTCTTCACTCCTATTCCTCTGATGTCCAGAACCCCGGTGGATTTAGATATTCGCCACGCGTCCCTACAAATGGGCAGTCCAGATTATTTCGGGACTCCTCCTTCCTACCAAAAGACCTTATCTAGTCACGTAGGGCTTGTCCACAGAGCGCATCATGGTTTCATGTACCGGGATTTCGCAACTGGTAAAGACGAGGGGTCTTTCCCTTGGGTTTCCGAGGTGCCGAAACGCTGAAACCTATTCACGCTAAACCGATTCAGGGTTTTGTATACTAGGATTTCGTGACTGTCAGAAATCCAAAACAGAGAGTTTGCTTACCTTTTGAAACTACGATCCTTAAATTCATGATAAGGAAATTTATATATGAGATTAACGACTGTGAGCCTCCCTTGATCTGACGGTCCATAGAGCTCCGACAGATCCTTCGATCTATGGTCCTCAATCCCATCACTACTTGCGAAGGCTGAAGGGGTCGAGGTATTAACACCTGTGCTCCTCCTCTAGATCCATCGGTCTTGACCAATCTGGGGTAGTTCTGAAAGGATTTCGACTGTTCATCTACCAAATGATGGGGTATTCTCTTTCAATAAATGGGACTCGCTATCCTTTCTGAGCTTGATTCATGAGATTCAACCTCTCGAGGATTTGAACTCCCACAACTTCAAATCCTAAGAGAACTACTCTTTCTTGTACAAGGTTTCCAGACCTAGGTCATCGAGACCTTCAGAGGGTTCTTGGGTAATTATCCCTAGGCTTGGTGACCTGACTAAAAAGCCTCCCTAATTCACCAAGCTATGAATCTGTGATAGGGGTAAAGTAAACTCATGGGTTTACCATAACGATAGTCTTTTCAAGGAACTCACTCCAGCCCTGGAATGCGAAGAAACCTCCCGGGAGGAGGTGCCTTCGAGAAATCAAACCAGGACATAGCGTGAGTCAAGTAGATGGAACAAATCTCAAGGGAACAGACTCATAATCTGAACTTATTCATTCTATACATAAATCTATTATGGTCATATAAGTATAAGCATGCATCCATTATTTCCGATCAAAACACCAAGCAAACACTTCTATACAAAAACCATTTATGAGTGTACAAACATGAGCATGCGTCTAGGATATTCAATTCAAGATACAAGATATAAAAACTTATCAGAAAACACTAGGTGTGACGTGACTGCTGAGAGGGGTGCTCGTTTCCACCCAACCATAGGCTCAGTGACTCCAAACGGATTTACCACTAGCCACCCCCAAGCTAGACCACGATGCTTGAGATCCAGTCTCCTATTTCCAGCTCAACAAAAGTCAAGGACGAAGGTTACTCTCCTTCTCCTCTATTCATAACTCCCTGTATTTTCAGAGCTCCTCTGATTTTCTTCCATGATCCCTGTCGTGCGTGTTCTCCCCCTCCTTTCCCACACTTCCTTTCTTTACTTTTCTGCAAGATTGCATGTGGCACAAATTCCCCCATCCCTGGTCAGGTCTGGGAGCTTCTACGAATGGGCGGTTCACCCCCATCCCCTCATTAACTCTTGAGGAGCCTCCCCACCTACCATCCTAGCTGGTAATTCATTCCAGGGTCATAGAGTTGCTTTGGTCTTTGAGCAAGTAAAAACTAGTATGATATTGGTTCAGTGGAAGTTAACGCAACCATTCCAGGTCCCTTCCACCACCTCTCATTAACCATCGTGGTCTCTTTTAGCACATCTCCCTCCCAATAGTCATGCAACACATATTCATAACACAACTTACATTCATCGACCTTTTATACAAAGGTCCATCAAATCAAACATTCACATCTTTGAGTTTGCCATAGTTCTTGGCCAATATAGTTATTTTTACAGACTGGGGGAAACAGGGTGTTACATTCACGAAATAGAGTGATCCAACGGTTCATATTCCCCTCGATATTAATGACCATTAATCTGTGGCTTAATACCTGATTAATACATGATCTCTATTTAAAGAGCATGGAGGGTCATTTACCAATGATTGATTGTGAGAAACTCTCTTGTAAAATATCTTTGTAATCTTTTTCTTTTTCATTAATAAACTGCTCCAAGTGGTCGCGTTGGCTAGGGCCGTGGATGTTTCCCCGTAGGGGTTTTACCAAGTCAAAACATCACTGTGTTGATTTTTGATATGGTTGTGTGAGTGGTGACCAAAGGTGTTCATCCTCTGTTGGAATACCTTTTTTGTTGAATAAAAAACACTTCCTTTTTCCATAAGTAGGCCAAAGCAAGACAACACAAAAACACAATGGAGGAAATAAAAACATCCACAAGAGAAATAGTCAAATCATTTGAGGAGATAAAAAGTAAGCCTCCTCCCATTTTAAAAATATTTACACCCAAGATGGTGTAGATAATAGAGAGCAGAGTTTACAATTCATGGAGAAGATACCGCATCTGATAAAGGAAGAGGATAACCAAGAGTTGAACAAGGTGGTCACAGAAGCAAAAGTCAAATCAATTATCTACCAATTTGATCCTGACAAAGCCCCTAGGCCGGATGACTTCACTCTCCATTTTTACCGAGATTGTTGGGAAATAATAAAAAAGGATTTACTCCATATGATCAGATATATCAAAAAGACTTGCAAGTTAGTAGGAGCTACCAATACCTCCTTTCTTGCCTTGATCCCCAAAGAAAACAATGAAAACTCCTTTGATCAATTTCATCCCATATCTCTCTATAATGTCTCCTACAAAATCCTAACAAAAATCATAGAGAACAGAATAAAGCAACTTCTCCCATGACTCATTCTTCCCAACCAAGGGGGATTTGTGGCAAATAGGCAAATTTGGGACAACATCATCCTTGTGCAGGAGGAAATTCACACCGATGTTACTAATAGAGAAAAAGGAACAATAATTAAAATCGATATGGAAAATTCCTTTGATCGAGTAAAACACGAGTTCCTTTTTGATGTGTTAAAAAAGTTTGGTTTCAACCACTCCTTTGTCTCATGGGTCGGGGCTTGCATATCGTTCCCCTAGATAACACCCCTGATAAATGGGTGCCCAAATCCATTCTTCCAAGCTACAAGAGGAATTCGGCAAGGCTGCCCACTCTCTCCAATGTTGTATTTCATCATGGCAGAAATGTTGAATAGAAGATTGGAATATGAAAGAACCAATGGAAATATACCAGGGCTGAAAATAGAAAGGGGTGTCAGAAGGTTAAATAATTCACAGTTTTGTGACGACACTCTTCTCCTTGGAGGAGCTTCACAAACTATGGACAAAATATTCAAAATAGTCCTAGACCAATATGAAACAACTTCTGGGGGTCTTATCAATAAGAAAAAATCCAAATACATGCCTAGAACACAAAAGATTGTACAATGGATAGAATTGCCAACATCCTACAATTCTCCTTCTCGATTGAATGGAAGTACTTCAAGTATCTTGACACTTCCTTCAATATAAAATCCCTCCCCAGGAAGGCATGGCATGTTATCCTTTAAAATATCAAGGACCAATTCGAAATTTGGGGAGCAACTTGGCTGAACCCAATTGGCAGGGTAGACTTAATAAAGTTACTCTTATCCTCCTTTCCAATCTTCCAATTTTCTGCTCTTTATTCTCCGGTGGGAATCAAAAAAGAAATGGCCAAACTAATCAGGAAATTTATTTGGCAAGGGGAAAACACAACGAGAGAAAAATCCACATGGTAAACTGGTCTACTGTCTATGCCCCTAAAGAAAATGGGGGTCTGGGTATTCGGGACCTGGAAAAGATAAAGATAGCATCGAGGGAAAATTTAATGTGGCGTTTAATCACTAGAGAAAATGAATGGTGGAAAAAAACGATCTTCAATAAGTATGTGTCAAAAACCAGAAAGAGGTGTCTGGATGAAGTCAATCTTAGTCAACCAGGTTCCCCCATATAGAAGCTAATCTGGGCATCAATGTCGCTCATTCAAAACCATCTTAGCTGGAGTCCAGGAAACGACAAAGAAATTAAGATTTGGGATTATCACTTCTCAGACATGGGTATACTCTCTTGTATCTCTGCTATAAACCCCTTTAGACATTGGCTAACCTTCGAGGGGAAAATCACTCTCTTTGATATATTTGAATGGAAGAGTAATGGTGCTTAGGAAAATTGGAACTTGGGAGAGGTCCCCTCCCCTCTTGCAAAATGAGGCCCATCAGTTCCTCCTAGTGGTCTTTGGGTCCGCCCCAGTTCACCTTAGTCAGAGGGACAATAGAAGTTGGGGAGAGTCCGGTACATAGTGAGGTTGGGATACAAAAATCTCCTCCACGAAAGTGATTTTCCAGATAAATCTTCCATCTAGAAAGAAATTTGGAACCCAAATAGCCTACCAAAGATAAATATATTTGGTTGGCAGTTAGCTCACAACAAGATTTTAATAGGCGAAAACCTAAATAAAAGAGGTTATATGGGTCCATTCAAATGTTCTCTCTGTAACCAAAGCCTTGAAATCACTGACCACCTTTTCCTAAATTGAAATTTCACCAAACAAGTGATGCACAATGTCTTCTCAAAGCTAGTTCCTCACATCTCTTGGCCAACCAGTAGTAGAATCCTGATTGGAAAATGGAGTAAACACTTCAAAGGATCACTCCATAAGAACCCAAATTTAATCTGAGTATGGAAGGCCTCGATTAAATTTGTGTGCTGGAAAATATGCCTAACAAGAAATAAAATAATTTTCAAAGAGAAGCTAGTTCCCCCCCCCCCCC
>ML778262.1:390080-404685 GCA_009831015.1 Picea engelmannii
CTTAGTAGAAACTCTTGCGATTGGCTAGTTGGGGGAGTAAATCTCATCTAGGAAATTAAAAACCCAGGCAAGTGGTCCCATGCTAGTAGAAGAAGAGGTCTAGCTATAAAAAAATAATCTTCCCGCCATCCACCCCATCACTTTACCAAAAAACTCATGCTGGCAGCTTCAACTTCCCCCCCAAGATTTCAAAAATTGGATAAATGACCAAGATAGTCATGTTCTCTATTTTGATGGTGCTTCAAAAGGTAACCCAGGGGAGGCAAGTGTGGGAGTGGTTTTGTTCATCCCTATAGGACAAAGATTTATAACTTACTCTTGGAATCTGTCCATAACTACCAATAACATGGCATAGGCCTATGCACTCTTCCAAGGAGCCCTTCTAGCTCAGGATCATCAGCTCATCTAAATAATTATTCCAGGGGAATCCAAGAACATAATCCGACATTTAATTAAAACAAACCTGAAGTATACAAATTTGAAAAGAATAATTGAAAGGACCAGGGCTATACTATCCACCATTCAGTACTCTTTCTACCACATTCGATGCATAAACAATGGGATAGTATACGAGCAAACAAATCTAGCTATAGTAAGGGGTCCTGGTCACATGGAAGTAATGGGAAGGCTCTATTTCCTTTCCCCCTCCTAGTTCCTTATCCCCTTTCTGTTTAGGCTTTACCTGGCGCCTACTCCCATGTGGTGTCTCAGGGAAAAGGTGTAAGAGGTAAGTTGAGTGTCAAGCTCAGAGGAACTTTGTACTTGTGCATCCTCTGGTTCGTGGGAGCTTGTATGCTCCAGGATGATTATATGGATTTCTTGGTATGAAAGGAGCTGCTCCTCCATGGGAACATGTTGCATTTGTCACTCTATGCCTGCCTTGCATTCAAAAACCTCACCTCCACATTAATTTCACTCGAGAAGAAAGCTTGTGAAAGGATTGCAACCATGCTCCACAACAATTAGATGATGGCAGTACCTGCTGCATCTACGCTTGAATGTAATTCCATTTTTGAGTTTGCACAACCTCCATTCTTAGCCACAAGAGGAATTCGAGATGGCCAATGCTTGATTCAGTGTCTTAGCCAGCTAAAGTGGAACCCGGTAATGCACATTTTTACCTGGGAAGGGAATTTAAAGAGAAGAGGCAGTTTGCGATTAGGACATAGCTCCAAAAGAAATGGTACAACAAACGAAGAAGCAGGGAACAATGACCATCCAGGGATCAACACAGCCATTGTTTTGTTCAAAGATTACAACAAAGGATGCTTCAATGGTGAATTTTTTTGTGGTAATAACGAAAGGCTCCCTACAGTCCTAGGTTTCTTCATCACCAGCGAAGACAAAGGAGGCATAACAAAAGGTAGTATTGACAAAGGAAGTTAAATATAAATACAAAACATAAGAAATCTTAAAGCTAGAAGCACCAATGATAGTGCCAACCTCGAACGAGTCAAAGAAATCAACAACAAGTGGAGGAAGGTATTAATATTAAGACTATCTGCTAATATGGATTAGCGCCCAACTTGTGAAAGGTTGGAGGATGAATTGGTGGAAGACAAATTCTCCACCACACAATAATTGGCACTGTGTTTGCACTCTCATAGTTCCACACTTAACTTCACCCTAGATACACTAGCACGACATCGCACCCGAATCAACTAGCTACAAGATGATTTCTATTTTCTTAGATGTCAAGGGGATCATATGGAAGCAATGTACAAAGCCAGGACACACAATTCTTTAACACAAATCCAGAATGAGGAGACATGAAGAAGGGCTGACACAATTTTGCCCAACCTGAATGTAGCTCTTGAACCACCGCCAGAAGAAGAATGAGATTTAGAGGAAGACCGATTGTAAGTAGATCAGTAAGGCAGTTCCAATTTTGTAAAAATGGCATAAATAAATCTTTTTAGGAGATAGTTTTTTGATAGTATGATAAGCTTATATTTCAGAAGTAGAATTCATGAAAACATCTTTGATGTAATCCTTTGATGAAAATTTTGTATCTAGTATCCTCTACCAGGATCTTCTTTTGTACTATGCGACCTCGGTCGCGCCCTTTGTAAAAAAAAACTCTTTCCTCATAGCTATTGGTTTTGCTATACAAACTAGAACTTTATTTCCATCATGCCCCTGAAAAATGCAATTGAGTAGCTTGTTCATGCTTCCATGAAATGAACTATTTAAAACCTACAACTTGTGCCGAAGTTTTTGGCCTTCCATCAATATTATAAATTATCCTTAATTTTTTATTGATTTCTTTCATTTCATTATAAATTGCACAAATTCCATATCTCCACACAATGAGTAGATATTGGGACATCCATATCCCATATGAACATTTCTATATTAGGCCAACTTACTCCATTAGTTTAAATTCATTGTTGTATGTAACATTTTCACCATCCATAGAAAAGAGCCCTATCCCTTGTAAACTAGATGGATCAATTTGACATGTTCTCTCATTGATACAAAAACCAATGTCCAACTCAAGAAGTGGATTTGGTTCCTACTTTTCTGCATAATGCCTATATCTCAAGGGTACTTCCTTGTCTCCATCAATGTAATTTTCATAAGAGTATGTTCCGATTTTAGCAAGAAACAAATCCATACATTTTTTAAATTTTATTCCGACAATACCACCTATAGTGGATTCAACCTCTTACTTGACATTTCCCCTTCCTCTCATTCTTCATAACTATCATCACTATTTGAATCAAAATTTGATAGATATCTATTTGGTTTTCCATGCTCATGCATAAAACAAACTAACATTGATTCAACATTGTATATTTAGCATGTATAACACATGACAAAAACGAATGATGATGACTCTTTTTGTTGAAAACATTAGCTATATAATTCCCAATACTTCTTATTTACTTCCCCATCATTGTGATAGAGAAAGGAAATGACGATTCAACACTACACTTCCTATCAATTTTCCTTTCAGGTATATATTGGTAAGTTTAATGTTTACAAGAGTTGTAGGAGTATGTAGGGCTATTAAAAGTATATCATGACCATTTGATGAAAGGACGTGAATGTAGGATAAATCGTGTAAAAATAATGGTAAATGTGAGGGAGTGATATTGAATTTACTAGATAAATAAGATCTATGGAACCATATGACACATTCACAATCGCACATATCACCACTTGGAACCATCTCCTTATCGAGAGCATGGGGTCTTCACTCAGTGAGCCCGTGACATAGCGCATGTGTTCATGGAATATTAAAGAATACTCCTAATTTCACTAGATATTGATAAAAACCTCCCAAAATCATTTTTTGAAAACTCCCCCCCCCCATTACATATTTCCAATAAAAAAACATTTATTTTTACTAGATACCCCTTTTTACACCCCTCAATACCTATAAACCCCCCCGGTACCCTGCACCTCCCCCCCAATACTTACAATATATGGAATTTATTTTCCAGAGTTTTAAAACCCCCTTTATGAATGAACGTGATAAGATATTGGTCAACAAGGTGAATACCCCATGATCAAGATAAGCACCAAACACTACAAGATTTATCCTAGATTCACTTCCTTTATGATTCATACATGGAATTTCATATGTCAATTAGTTGTCAATTATTCTAATGGTGAAGAGTTACAAACACATGATTGTTATGACAAATTTGTTTGACCAATTTAGGAAATACATTATAGAAGGATTTGTTTCCTGGTTCATAAATCTACCAAGCTTCAAGGAAGAAATTATTGGCCTTGGGGACATGGAATCCATATTTTAATTGTGTCGAGGTGGAGGGTATGGTAGGGATTGCCTCAATGAATTTAGGGTACTCATTGGAAAAATGTTATCAAATTAGGGTAGTTGAGGAGTGTTTGGCTAAACAAGGTATTTCCACATAGGACAGACACCTTAAGCAACCACTCACACAACAAGATCAAATATCAATACATCAATGTATTATGTTGTTAAAACCCTCAAAGAGGGAAATAGTCCATGGCCCCAACAAACACAACCACTTGAGGAAATATATTAATGCAAAATAAAAATTTGTACATAAGAGTTTATCCCAATCAATATTTTGCAAATGAACCTCCATGCTCTTTAAATAGAGATCATAGACCAATAAGGTGTTAATCCATGGATCGATATAATTTTTAGTATCAAGGAGAATATGAACCATCATATCACTTTATGTATAGAACATATCACGACTGTTAGATTACATAACTACAAATGCATACTAAAAAAACACACTTTTACCTAAAGAAACATTAGACCAAGTTGATCTTAACGAACTCCTAAGTGTCTAAATATCTTAACATCCCCCCCTTAAGAAAAAATTTGGATAGGATTGAAGGATTTACAAATGTGACACAATAGGATAAGGAAGAAGGAATTAGAGCCTATCCCTCCTTAATGGCAACTTCTTAAACTCTTGACATAGATCAACGTTTGGAAAACTTTGCTTCTATAAGAGACTTTGTGAAAATGTCTACAACTTGATCATATGTAAGGAAAATAAGAACTTTAAGAACATGATTATGAATGGACATTTTGATGCAATGCATGTGTATCTCAATGTGTTTTCCATGATGATGTTGAACTATATTTTTGGCAAACTTGATGGAAATCTAATTGTCACACCAAAGGGTGGTCAGATGCTGCTAGTGGAATGCAAACTCTAAAAGGATTTATTGAAGCCACACGGATTATCAACTTGCATTAATCTCTAATCGGTACTCAACTTATGCTTAAGAAAGAGAAAGAGCTTGTTGTTTCTTACAATCCTAAGTGACAGGTATAGAACCAAGACTATGAATATAATATGCAATAGACTTCCATCAGGGTCACTAACCAAATTGGAATCAGTGAAACCATCCAACATAAGAGTCCCCCCTAAACTATAATGTATCCCAAATTCAATTGTACCATAGATATACCAATTTTCCTTTTTGTTACTTTCCAATGGATCTTATGGGGTGTTTGCATATACTGGGAAATAATACCAACAACAAAGGAAATATCAAGATGGTTATGAGTCAAATATTATAGGCTACCAACTAACAACCAATAAAAAGCGACATCTACTTTGGGTGTAATACAAGTGGTAGAAAGTTTGACTCCAAACTAGAAGTGAGATGGGGATGGCTTACAATCTTCCATGTGAAAGAAATGAAGAAGGTCACATTTGTACTTAGACTAGGAAAGGGAAATTCCTTCCTTGGTTTGCAATACTCTAGGCCAAGAAATTAATTAAAGTAACCAAAGTCTATCATTTCAAATTTCTTCTTAAGGATTGATTTCACATGGTTTAAAAGTTTATGGTCACTGCCAGTGAGGATAAAGTCATCAACATAAAGAACACATATTACAATATGGTTTCCTACTTTCCCAGTATAGACAATAGGGTTGGAAGGACATCTAGAAAATTTGGTGTCAAGAATAAAGCTATCCAGTTTATCATATCAAGCCCGAGGAGCTTGCTTAATACCATAGAGATGTTTCTTAAGTCAACAAATAAGGTTGGAGTCATTATGATGATAGCTAGGAGACTGTTCCATGTAAATTTTTTCTTGCAAATTCTCATGCAAGAAGAAGGATTTAGAATCCATCTGATGGACCTCCTATTTATGTGAGGTAGAAAGGGATAGACCAAGGAAAATGGAGTTCATTTTGGCTACATGGGAAAATGTTTCATTATATTCAATTCCTTCAACACAAGACTTATGTCTTTCAACACTTCCATTTGATGCATACTTAGTTATATACACCCATTTTCATTTGGCAAGTTTTCTTCCTTTCAAAAGAGGTACAACATCCCAAATATCATTTTCCATTAAGGAATGATATTCTTCGTTCATTGTTATGACTCAATCTGAATGGCTAGAAGCTTTTGCAAATGTTTATGGATCGCGAGTCTCTAAAAATTGAGCCAAAAGAGAGGAGGCTCATTACAACTGTGAACGTGTATGATGTTGATCTATAGGATCACCAAATAGATAACTAGTTGTTTCTCATATTGTATGGACCCATCTAGGAAGCAACAATGTTGGTGCAAGTTCATGTTCAATGGACCCAATTAGAGGAAGGTGAAAAATTTGAGGTGGATTTGCATCTTCACTGTCATTATTTGAAGAAGAGGCTAGATTAGGATCACTAACAAAAAATTTGGGAAGAGAATATGGCACAGACGTTGAAGATGGATCGCATGCCAAAGATGGCACAAACGTCGAATTAGGCTTGCAGGCCGAGATATTTTCATCAAACTTAACATCTCTCCTAATAATAATTTCATTGGAATGAGGTAGAAGAATTATGTAACCTTTGACATCTTCAAAATATTCAACAAAAATGGACTTCTCACTTTTAGGCCATAAGTCTTTCCCTTTCTCATGAGGAACGTGAGCCCATGTTGCACTACCAAACAAACGAAAGTGGCTTACATCTAGCTTAATTTTAGTCCATGTTTCTTCTAGTGTTATATTTTTTAAAGCCTTTGTGGGAGTGTGATTTACTATGTAATTGACACAATTAATGGCTTCGGCCCAATAACAAAAACTTAATCCCTTATATTGGATCATACAATTTTCCATTTCCTTTAAGGTTCGATTCTTTCTCTTAACAACACCATTTTGTTGTGGTCTATATAGAACATTGTGTTGCATTTTAATTCCTTGTGTAGTGCATTAATATGTAAATATTTTGTTAACATATTTTCCTCCGTTATATATTCTAAATCTTTGTAGTTGATCCCATATTTTTTTCTACAAGGGCCTTGTAGACCAAAAACATGTAAAAGCTTCACTCTTAAGATTTAAGAAATAAACCCAAGTGCATATGAAGAAGTCATAAACTAAAGTTAAGAAGTACCTACACCTAGAGAAAGAAGGAGAAGGAAGTATACCACAAAAATCACTATGAACAAGTTGTAAGGGGCCCGAGGCATGCCAAGAGGCACATTTTTCAAAAATATCTCGATGATGTTTGTTGATAACACAGTCATCACAAACACCATCTCTGTAAGAAAAAAGATGAAGTTTGGTCACCATATTTTGATTACATAGTTGCTACAATGAACGATAATTTAGATGAATAAACAACTTATGAAAAAGTTTCCTCAAATAATTTTTATGAGCAATAAAAAATGATGGAAAAGATGATGACCCAAAGTTGTCAAATTTGTGTTTTGAGGTTTCTTTGGTGGGACTAGTTATTAGAATTGCTCAGAAAATCCATAGTGGTCATCATGAGTTTGTCAATGTTTTGGATCACAAACTAGATCCATCATCAGGAAAATATAATGAACCAAAGTTGTCAAATTTGTACAACCTAGTAATATCATCGACAATTACAATTTCTAGAGCATGCTTAAGATATTTTAAATCCTTGATTACCACTTCGTGAGGTGAAAACTATATTGGTTTACCTTCACTTGAATGAGTGATTTGAAATATTGATAGAAGGTTTCAAGAGAGACTTGGAACACCCAATACACCATTAAAATGACCATCATCTAACTAAATTGTTCTAGACCCTACAACACTAAGAAATCTATCATCACCAACAAATAGTTTTCTGGTGTTATATTCATTAAGAGCATAAAAAATAGATTTATCCTGAGCCATATGATGAGATGTTGTAGAATCAGTAAGCCACTCATTAGAAGAAGTAGATGTTGCATTGGAGGGAAAACATAAAGCAAAAAGTACATGTCAATGAGAAGAATATTTAAAATAAGAATAATCAAAATTGATGTTGTGCTTCCTCATTTCTAGATCTAAGGCCTCCATATTTTAAAAACATTTAGACTCTGGATGACCATCTTACCTGCAAAAATTGTAATGTGCATCGATCTTCTTACTTTTTTATTTTATTCCTTTTTCACCATTGGGAGTAGAAGCTAACTAACATGATTTGGGGCTCAAGTTTTGCTTCTTGTTGCAAGGACGTTGCTTGTCTAGATTCTTGGATTTATCCTTCTATTGGGACACTGAGAATTTGTTAGGTGTACCTGCAATGTTGATCACTCCAAGATGAAAGTGCATATCTTTATCTCTAATCAAGGAATCCCAGAAATATTCAAGAGAGGGTGGTGTGTAAGAATCCCCTAGAGTTTCTCTAGTGGAGTGAAAAGTAGATATGAAAATAGAATACAAATTACCAAGATTAGAAAGAACAACATATATACATCAATCATCCCTCATGTCTATTTTACAATCTTTGAGTAAAATTTTGAGTGTTTTGAAATTAGATAGATAATCTTTAATGCTTGAAATCATTGGGATTTAAATAAACTAATTGATTTTCAAGCTGATGAGCTCAAATCTCATTGTGTTTACCAAATATGGCTTCTAGATTTTTCCAAGCTTCACATGGGTCATTAATTCCTTTAAGGTGAAACCATAAATCACTAGATATGGACATTCCAATTAATCCATGTGATTTGTCTTTTTTGCTATGCCATTTGGCTTTGTTTGCGACATCAGTGGGGGATTTTTCTTTTCCTAAGTCAATATGGTATAATCCTTTACTTCATAGTACATCCTCGATACATGATTTCCATGAGAAATAGTTGGTACTGGTAAGACAAATATCATTTGGACTAGCCATATTAAAATATGCAGGTAATATGGCCTCAAAAGAAAAAAACTGTCTGTATTGATGGAAAGCTCTCAAAAAATTAGGCAGTTTAAAAAAAATTAACACTAAAAATGAACTTTCAATGTCAAATTCATGCCCTTTTAAAGAAAGAAATAAAAGGTAACAAAAGTGCCACATGGTAGGTAGAGGTTGGCCCAAGTGGTGATGAATGTGCAATGAAGTTGCTGAGTAAACAACGCTTTCCTTCGTTCTCTATCTTTTCTTATAAACTCACTTTTTACAAATAAGTTACTTATGAACTGACCTTATTTTATAAAATAAGTGAGAATCTTTTACAATGAAGTTACTTTATAAATTAAAATTTCATGCAAAAAGTAACTTAAAAAAGAATATTAAAGTTACTTTATAGTGATTCACTTTTATAAATATAAGTCAATTGCACTTTTTGCAATAAAGTTATGTGATAACTCAAAGTTGCATGAACTTTTTCAAAAATTAACTTAATGAAAAGGACTTGAACTCAAGACTTATTATTTAATAAAATAACTTTCAACCAAATGAGATAATGCAAAATATATATCAAATGTTTTAAATGAGGGTTTTTATTTATTTATTTATTTTTGAACTCTTTGCCTCAAAGTGTATGCTTACCCCCAAAGCCCTTGTTTTTTCTTGAAAAAAAACTTCAACCTAGCCGCACACAAAAACAAACAGAATTTTGAAAAGAAAAAAATCAAAACTTTAACAATATCAGGGTTATATCTCAGTTAGCTTGCCCAAAAAATGCAATTTTTCTATTTGTTTTTTATTTGTTGAGCTCGCATAAAGTGTAGAGCAAAGAGCATACGTAGAAAATAAAACACTTTCCACTCTATTTTTTATTTTCTGAGATCACACATAGTGCACAACAAAGAGCATATTCAAACTAGAAATAATACCAAACCAAGAATATAAATATAAAAACTAAAATATTAAAATAACAAAAAAAAGGCGAAATGAAACTTTATACCTTTGGATCTGACAAAACTTCTTGTATCGTGGGAATTTTTTTTTTTGAGTGAAATGAAAAGTGTGTCCAATTGAAAGAAATGCTCCAAATGCAATGGAACAACCCTCTTAGCCCATAAATGCATAGAAATAGAAGAGCACATACATATTTTGATCCATGCGGCGACCCATTTTTATGATCTTGATTAACAACATGAACGGGTCTTCAAATGAGCTTTGATACCATGTTCGACAAAATAAGTTATCCCCACATATGACAAACATATTAAGAAACTACTCACACAACAATATCAAATATTAATAGACTAGTGTATTATGTGGTTAAATCCCTCAAAGAAGAAAACAATCCATGGCCTCAACCAACAGAGCCACTTGAGGAAATATATTAATACAAAAGAAAAAATTGCACATAAGAGTTTCTCACAATCGATATTTTGCAAATAACCCTCCATTCTATTTAAATAGAGATCATCGACCAATCAATGTTAAGCCACATAGCAATATAGTCATTAGTATATAAGAGAATATTTACCATCATATCACTTTATGTATAAAACATATTGTGATAATTGGTTACATAACTACAAATGCATACTAATGAATATGAAAGAAACACACTTTTACCTAAATCCATATTAGACCAAGTTGACCTTTTTTTTTTACAGAAACTGGGTAAAATATATATTAAAAATCCGCAAAAAAACGCAGGCAAAGAATATAGTTTTGGTTACAAAATTTGCAGAAATCAAAATGCTCCCGCCTGAATTCTCCAAGAAGGAAATGGAGATCAGGGGTGGCGCTAACTAGAACACTAAATCCTGTTTGTGTAACGATGGTAAAAACCATGCAGAAAGTGCCTAATAAAAACATGAAAAAACACTGCATACATTTACATTCTGTTATGGTCCGATGCAGTGGAGTTTGCCTCTGTTGGAGGCCAGAGGTTGAGGTCTAGTTGAGCGCACGGTCCTAGAGAGGAGGCCTCATCTGAGATGTAGGTGTTCATGGAGGGAGTGGGTGACGCTGGCCCGACCGCGAATTTGAGCGCCTCTATCTGCTGTCTGAGCGCTTCACACTCATCCCTATTTCGTTGCTTCTCGCTCCTATGTTGGATGGTAATTTCTGTGATCGAGAGAACCTGGGTAGAGAGAGCCCTAAGATGTAATTGAATATTCTGGATAGTGCTTACCATCTCTTCATGATCCTCCACTAGAACAATTCTTGGTGGTTTCCTGTTCATCTTGGCTAAATTCCCTGCTTTCCCCAATTAAAGAAACCAGATACCAATGCGCTTACGAGGAGTAGTCTCAGCTCTGTTCTTCACAGGAATGATCTTTCCAAAAAAGTGGACTGCTCCTGCTATGATATGATCCCTCCTCTTCATTTGATTCAAGGAAATTAACCATTTTCCTATGATTTGCCATAAATTCGATCCATGATCGCTTCTAATGCTGGGATCCTTCACCTCACCTAGAATTAATGCCTTGTACATTCTGGACGTCATCCTGAGCATGTTGGCCTCGCTCTAGTTTTCTCTCCCACGCCCCAGAGCTGTCCAAGGTACACTGAAGAGACTTCCCAAGCTTGGGGAGGGAAAGAAAGGAGGCTGCAGGTCACAGACTGGGGAGGAGTGTGTGGCGAGGAGTCTAGATGTAAGGTGGGGGGGGCATGTGGAAGGGGCGTGTGGAGGTGGGGGGGGGGCATGTGGAGGTAGTATGCTAACCCATGTGATGAGGTGAGAGGGAGGATGAGTGGGAGATGCACTATGGATGGAAGGGCGAATGATCTAGATCCTGACCACCACCGTGGCCTAGCCAGTGTGCTGAGTGGGTTGAGGAGCTGTCTGTCGGGTGTTTAGAGTAATGGGATTGGCATGAAGAGAGAAATTCCATTGACAACCAGAGAGCCTTGCTCGAGACCAATTGCTAGGTTCTCTTGAGCATCCGCCAGGTGATTGTTCCGTCTGAGGACGTGAAAAAGAGGGATATTGTGGAAGAGCTTGATCATTACCGCAATTCTTTGAAGAATGGATTTTAAGTGTAAATTTGGGGGGTGGGACCCATTGTGAGCATGCCCTATGATTATCTTGGATTCCCCAATCACTGAAAGGGAGTGTATGTTCCTGCTTTTGGCGAGATGAAGCCCTTGATACAGAGCATAGGCTTCAACTTGATTATTTGTGGCGATGCCCATATTCCAATGGAAATATAGCAGTTGGTTTCCTCATGGGCAGATGATCACCCCTCCCACTCCTGTCACCCCAAGGTTTCCTTTTGAGGTTCTGTTGAAATAAAGGATGTGGTTCTTTTGCTTGTTGCACTAGCAAAGGTAATCAATATCTTCATGAAGATGCTAGGTGGATCTAGAAGGAGGAGGAAGAGGAGAAGTGGGGTAAGGGGGGAGGAAAAAGGAGATGATCCAATCCGATTCAATAGTTGAGGTGGGGGTGAAAGGAAAATCTTTGAATTTGGAAAGAAAAAATTCCACAAGGAGGCCTATATCTTTTTTGGCTACTAGATCAGGGGGGTAGCGAAGGTTGGAGAAGATGATTCGGTTTCTGGCGGGCCAGATTTTTCAGCAAATGAACTTGGGTAAGGCTTTGAACATGGCTTTGAAGATAGGGTTTCTGAAGGTGCCCCGATATCGGGAGGCCTAATCTGAAAAGAGTTCTCTGGGCTGGACCGACCATCTGATTCTCAGATGGAGGCTTTGAAGAGATGTTTTCCACATCGTGATAGTGAATGGGCAAAGAAGGAAGACATACTGAGATGTTTTCGATGTCTTGCCACATAGTTCACATCTAAAGGGCCCATACATATTTCTTTTCAGCAGATTTTCTCATGTTAGCAATTTACCATGGGCTAGAATACAACAAAAGGAATTTACTTTGGGTGGAATATCGTTGGTCCAAAGAGAATTCCACATTTTATATATTTGGGAGGAGGGTCGTTTGGGAGAGGAGTTGCGAGTACCCTTGCTTGACAGAGTAATTTCCATTTCCCCAACCTCACTGGTCTTTTAAGGTGATATGTATGGGGTTACAACCTTTTAACAAAGTTTGTATTTGATGTGCTGCATATTGAAGATTGCTTGGAATGTTTGGTAAGTTCCATCCTATCCAATCTCCAGTATCTATGTTACAGGAGGAAATGTCTGAGATATTCTTTTTTCCTTTCATATCAAGCCAATTGATGATCGATCTTAGATGCATATGGTGCCAGAGAGGTTTCTTTCCGATGATACTATCTGCTCCTATGAGAATATTTTGTCCATTTCCAGGTATCTAGGTGAGCTACCTTTGAATGAGAGGGATCGAGGCAGAGAGGATATTCCCTATCGAGGATCCTCTATTAAGAGAGTGACGCTGATCTAAGCACCTGAGCCTGTCCCCAACTAGATATTTTCTTTTTAAAACTTGCTTCCACCAGTCATTCCTTCCCAGAACAAGGTTCCATAGTTTTTTTTCTCCCATTTCTATGTTGGTAAGCATCGGATCCTTGATGCCCAAACCTCCATTTTCCTTGGGTTTCTTTACTATGTCCCATTTTATTAGGTGGAATTTTTCTTATCTATTTTTCTCCCTTCCCAGAGAAAATGTTGTAGAAGGCTAGAAATTGAAGACTTGACATTTTGTGGAGCCAGTAGAGAGGATAATTGGAAGATGGGGAGAGCATAAAGGACATATTTTATCAACACTATACGTCCTGCCAAGTTGAGACAAAAGGATCCCTAGTGATCCAATTTTTTTTTAAGATTTTCAAGAGTTTGAGGCCAGGCTGAGTTTGGGAGAGAATTAAGACAAATAGGGATGCCGAGATATCTGAAGGTTTTCCATTTTTCAATAAGAGGAAAGTGGAAGACATTTGCTATTAGGTGAGAATTTCTTAGAGGTGTGTTCCAAGCATAAACATTTGATTTGGCAATGTTTATGAGAGCTCCTGAGGCTTGTGTGAAGTTTTCCAGGGTAGTTTTAAATATCTTGGCCATGAAAATGGAGGTTCCTCCAACGAGGAGAGTGTCATCAACAAATTGGGAGTGGTTTATTCTCTTCACCCCTCGAGCTATTTTGATTCATGGAATGACTTTGGAGGTTCGGTCTTTTTCCAGTTGTCTGCCCATAGTTTCAGCCATGATTATATAAAGGAGGGGGGATAGCAGATAGCCTTGTCTTAGCTCTCTGGAGCTTTTGAAGAAGCTTTTCGGGCGTCCATTGATCAGAGGGGATATCCACAGAGAGGAGATACAAGCTGAGACCCAAGCTGTGAAGCTAGGGATAAAACCAAATTTCTTCAGAACTACAAGCAAAAAGGAGTGCCTTACCCTATCAAAGGCATTGGCCATATCAATTTTAATAATCATTCCTTGGTCTCCTCTATCCCTGCTAGAGTGGATTTCTTCTTGCACTATGTTGTCGATAATTTGTCTTTTTTCCATGAAGCCACTTTGGTTTGGGGAGATGAGTTTATGAAGGAGAGGTTTGATTCTATTGGCTATGATTTTAGTTATGATCTTATAAGAAACATTGCAGAGGGAGATGGGTCTAAATCTGGAAAAGGAGGATGGGTTCAAATTCTTTGGGATAAGAGCCAAAAAAGTGGAATTTGTATTACCCCCCAACTTTGTGGATTTCTGAACATACTGTATCATCCTCAGGAGATCTCTTTTTATTATATGCCATCACTTTTGGTAAAAATGCGCACTGAAACCATCTGGTCCTGGAGCTTTGTCTGGATGAAGCTAGAAGAAGGCCTCATGAAGCTCTTTTTCTATAACTTCCTGATTGATCTTGTTGTTATCCTCTTGATTAACAATGCTCAGGATGTTGAGCAATAGATTCTCTTGGATGTTGATATTTGCAGTTTCGTCTTCAGTTAGAAGTCTTTCAAAGTGGATTTTGGATTCTTCTTGAATTTGATGGAAGTCGTCTGTTTTTGTGCCATCTTCTTTTGTGATTTCCTTCACTTTGTTCCTCCAGAGCCTAGATTTAGTTTGTCTTTGAAAGAATTT
>ML778262.1:426554-439527 GCA_009831015.1 Picea engelmannii
TTTCTTGTGTTTGCAAAGGGATATCTAACATTAATGCCATTTTTCGAAATCCATCGGTGTATTCTTGCACTATTTGTCCTTTTCTTAGTTTTAAAGATTTACATTCAATTATTGCTTTTTCTTTATAACCCAAAGGATAGAATTGTTTCCTAAGTGCAGAAATGAAACTCTTCCATGATGGAAATACATTACCCACAGGTTGTGTTCCTTTTTGCGGCTTGCTTTGCCACCAGATGAGAGTTGTACCTGAAAGTCTCAAAGATGCCAACTTAATTTGTGTGGCCTCATCCTTGATCTGTTGCACACTGCAGTATACCTCCATTTGCCTGATCTAATTATCAAGTTTTTCTGCATTTACTTCACCATCATATATGGGCAACTCAAATTTAACATCAAGCTTTAACAATGGAATTTCATTTTTATTCTTATGAACATTTCTTTCCATTAGATTTAGAACTTGAACTTGAAGAAGAAGGAGAAGAAGGAGGTGTTGATGGAGGTGAAGGAGGAATTTGAGGATGGTCCTCTTCGTCTTCACTTTTTCCCTTTGAAGATTTACCCAAAACTGGTCGCTTCCGTTCTAAATAATCTTCGTACAAAACTTTCACCATCTCAGACATAACATGGAATGTTTTCCGGAACTCTTTCTCATCTTGAGAAATCCCTTCTTCCGATGCCATCTTCTCGCTGTGAGAAGCTCTCTTTCTCAATCCAATTAATGGATTCTCTGCAACAAGCTCGCCTTCACCATGCTGTATCTTTTCCCTGGTTAACATGCAAAACTCAAATCCAAACGTCAACTAGCTCTGATACCACTTGATCCGTCAGATATTTTAATGACTTATGGTTGAGTTTTAATTTTGCATGTGTTAATTAACCATTTGAGAAAACTTAGTGAAGAATGAGGAAATAAGAAGAATTATGACAGCCATATGAACATGCAGATCTGAAATGAAATAATAGACAACAAACCATAACATGCAGATTGATAATGGAGTTCGACACAACTTTGCCTACGTCTCCGGGCCTTTGTATCTGTGGGGGAGGCTTCTTTATTTCTGTTCAAAAGCTCAAAAGTACATCACTGCAATGCCAAATGGCTACAATACTGATCTGGTCATGTTCTCCTAGATCTCTAGAACCCTACAAAGAAAACAACACACAAAACAGACATCCGGAGCTCCCAGAAATGATTCGACAACGTCTCCTTCTCAAAAGCTTCTCTGCATCAAAATGGCTTTGGCTTGGCTTCTCTTCAACATAAATCTTCTCTGATTACTGCTTGACTATCCTCCATGGCCTCAAACAGGCCTAGTTTATATAGCTTTGAAGTTGGTTGATCATCTCCAACTTCCTCCCAAAATTTGGGCTCCAAAAATGCCCAATATCTCCCAAAAATGGAGAAAATGCATTAATATCAGGCATAAAATCAAAACAAATCCAAAAATTTAATACAAAAGCCCATTTTATTTGGATTTAGGCACTAAGCCCCCGAGCCTCGGGCGCGCCCCCCCTTTGGCATGGTCATATTGGGCCATGTGGCCAAGCGCTAGCCCATAGGCTACGCGTTGGCCCCCTGTTGGCGCTGACTCCCGGTCGTGTGGTGTTGTAATAGGCCCACGGGCCAACCGTTTTAACTCCCCGCGCATATTATGTGGTAACGGTCCTGGTCCTGTGGGATCTGCCCATGAACTAGGGGCTATCCCTATCCATGCACCGCTGTGTTACTTCCGCGTATGGTCATGGACATGTGGTCAAGTTTAATGAACCGAGGGCTGGGGTTAAGCCCCGACCCTTTTCCCCGCCATTTGAAACTACATTCAAATTCATATAAATTTTATGCCATTCGTATAACAAGAACTAACCATACGGTGGGCGGTTAGCCTAGCCCTACCAGTCCATAGTCGGGAGGGGAGGTCACCGGTTCGACTCCCGTTAAACCCATAAATTTTACACAAAAACCAACAACCAATCACGGGGTGCCACGTGGCAGCCCACGAATGGGCCACGTGGCACCTCAACAACCAACCAAAATATGCCATGTGTCAATTGCTGATTATCCCACGTGCTTACCACATATTGACCGTACTGCCACCTGTCATCCTGCCACATCATCCCTGCCACGTCAGATGCTGACATCATCTGTGCCACATGTCACCCTTAGAGTGGTGACATGTGTCACCCCTGCATTGGTCCATCCGTACACCAAATCATCCTATCACGTTCTGCCACATGTCGTCACCTGAGGCTGCCATGTGTCGTCTCCAGAAGCTGCCATGTGTCACCTTCAGGAGCTGCCATGTCAGCTTGTACGGACTGTACAATCATCCCCTTTTTTTGCCTGTTTGACTTTTCGGACAGAACGCAATATCTTTCTCATACGGAGCCCATTTGACGAAGTAAATATATCGCCGAAATTAGGAAGACGAGACAGACGCAATGACCCTGGTTTCGTCGCATTCTGAGCACTTTCATTTTTGAGCATTTTTAAACCCTGTCAGGCTTCTGGATCCAATTTCAGATCATCAATCTAACTTGATTTCAGAGGATGTGGTTAAACAATTGGGATTAAACACTAAGATGTATCCTAAACCCTAATCACTTAAATGGATACGCAAAAATAATAAATTGCATATAATAAAGCAATGCACTTTAAAGTTAGCAATTTCATCAAAGTTTGTGGATGAGGTAACCTGTGATGTGGTGCCACTTAATGAATGTGGAATGGTCTTAGGAAGTACTTATTTGCATGATCAAAAATCAATATTCTATAGGGAACATAATCAATATCACTTAACTAAAGAAGGCAAGGAATATGTTGTACATGCTCATCACTTAAAGGAAAATCAATCTCTTCAAACAATGGAACAATTAGGGAAGGCATCTTATGCAAGCAACACACCTATAATTGTGCCAAATCAAGCAATTGATCTTAAGCATGAACATGAGATGATTGTAGAATGGAAGTTCAATCATACTTTTCTTCAATATAAGCTAATGTCGTGCAAGCACATCAAACATATTAGCTCATTTGCAGTGATATTTTTGATGTTATCGCTGATAATGTTTTCAAAATGGATGGTAGTGGCTTCAGTAAGATGTGAAAGAGTACAAGTGGCTAACAATATGCTATCAGTTGTCATGGTTGTTTTGCAATTGATCTTGATGAGACAGGTGCACATAACATAGTTTAAAGACAAAGAATAAGTGGGGTGACCTATCCCACACTTGATGACTGATTAATACCCTTTTGGAGGACCAAAAGGTCTTATTGGGGAGGCATGATCCGAAATGGATCCAGGAAGGCCTAAAAATAAAAGTTTTAGGAATCAGACAAAACCAACGCCATTGCATCCGTCTCGTCGCGTTGATTCTAACCATATATTTCTTTTCGAAAAAGGGCACCATATGCGAAGATATCACGTTGTGACCGATTTCCAAAACAAGCAAAAAGTCGACTTGTCAAAGTCAACAGATCGTACTTCTGACATGAGTTGTATGAAAGGTGACATCATCATGACATCATGATGATGTCATGATGCTAATGGGGCATCACCAAGAGGTGACACGTGTCACTCAAATTTGGCATTTTCGGGTTGAGTTAGCACCGGTGTAGATTTGACATGTGGCACTATACGAATGACACGTGCCAGTTCGTACATGATTTGGCCCAATGATAGGTTGTCATGTGGCAGTACAGACAACAACTGGGCTATACAAAAGATGACATGGTAGGGTGATTGGGCTATAGGGAAGGTGATGTGGTGGGGTGACTGAACTGTACGGATGTTGACGTGGAAGCTGGCTGGACATGTGACTGGGTTGTACAAAGGTGATGTGGAAGTTGATTATATGGTACAGATGAATCATAGAGCGACACGAGGCCCAATCATATGGTGCCATGTGGCACCCCAGATTTATCTAATGTTGGATGGGTCAAAACATTTGTTACCCACAAGTTTTGAACCCCTGACCTCCACGGGTGCTAATAGACTAAACTCCCCGGGCTAACCAAATGGGTGAATGGTGTTTCTTGGTAACTATATGGCATATATAGTATATAAGTTGGCGATTGCGTGTGGTAGGGGATAAGCCCCAGTCGGCGGGGGCTAGCCCCGATCGACCAGGAGCTAGACCAGGGGCTCTCGTGATATTGGAGGGCTCATGGAGTATGGGCCATGGCCACATGGGCCATAGCCACAGAACCAAGGTGTGATGATTGGGGCTAAGAAACATATTGGAGCGCATAGGGTGTGGCCACATGGCCTTCACATGACCACCAACACAGACCAGAGGCTAAGGAATAAAAGCACACCCAAACCGTGGGCACATGGACTTGTCCCATATGGATAGAAGCCAGAGAATAGGGGGTTGCACCTTGTATTTTTCCATTTGTGCATTTTTTACCTTATGTTATGATTTTTTTTTATAATTAGCCTATTTTTTAATGGATTTTAGCCATTATTGGGAGATCCGTGGCCCGATTTGAGGCCAGATATTGGGAGGAAGTTAGGAGGTTGATACCAACCCAAAAAATTTATAAACCAAGGGTTCCTAGTAGCATTAAGAGAGGTTGAGAACATGAGAATTGTTGAGGAATTTGAAATCCAAATCCATTTTTATGCAGAGAAGCCATTGAGGAGGCGAAATTTGCAAGCCAATTCCAGGAGCTATGCTCAACCATTTTCAGTGCCGTCAGTTGTGTTGGATCCTTGAGGTTGAGAAGAACACAATCAGACTAGTTTCTAATCCTTTTGAAACTTTTCTGATTTAATTTTGAATCATTGAAGAGAAATAAGAAAGCCTCACCCACTAAGACAGAGGCCTAGAGACGTAGGCAATCTTGCCGAACTCCGTTAACAACTTTGTTGTTATGGTTTTTTGTTCTTTGTGCTTACATTCTGATCTACATTTCTTATTATGGATGCTATAATATCTCATTAATTTATTCTTATTTCATCAATTCCTAATTGGTAAATGAACTCATGCTTAAAAGTTAACCAAGTCTTTAAAACATCGTTTCGAATCAAGTGGATTCAGAGAAGGTTGACAGTTCATTTTTTAGTTTGCATAATTATGAGGGGAAATATTAATCGTGGTGAAGGAAAGATTATAGAAGGGGATCCAGAGATTGGATCGAGAAAGAGGACTTCTCACTGTGAGGAGATGGCATTGAAAGAAGGCATATATCATAATGAGATTGAGTTGCAAAAGACTTTATTCTCCATGTCTGAGATGGTAAAGGTATTTTATGAGGATTACTTGGAATGAAAGAGGCCTTTCCAAGGGGAATATTCTAAACAAGACAAAAGTGAAGAATGAGAGGATCCTCCTAAACCTCCTCCTTCTTCTCCATCAACTTCTTTTTCTTCAATTACAAGTTCAAAATCTATCGCAAGAAAACATTCCCATAAACATAAACATGATATGCCTTTACTTAAGCTTGATGTGAAATTTGAATTGCCCATGTGTGATGGTGAATTCAATGTTGAGAGGCTTGATAACTAGGTCAAACAGATGGAATATTAATGTAGTGTGCAACAAATCAAGGATGAAGAAAATCAAATCAAGTTGGCATCGCTTCGTCTTGCAGACACAACACTCATCTGGTGGCAGAGTAAGTTGCAAAATGGCACGCAACAAGTGGGTAATGTATTTCCATCATGGAAAGATTTTGTTTTTGCAGGTAGAAAGTAATTTTGTCCTTTGGGTTATAAAGAGAAGGATTTAATTGGATGGAAAGGTCTTAAACTAAGAAAGGGACAATTAGTACACGAATACACAGATGAATTTTGTAAGATGGCATTAACGTTGAATATTCCATTACATACACAAGAAACTCTTATGAAGTAGATAGGAGGTTTACCTGCACATATTCGTAATGCCATATTTATGTTTGGACCTACTAATATTGATGAGGTTTTTGTTCAAGCAACATACATTGAACAAGGGAAAACAAGAGTTGGTGTATCAGGGGAATCTTCTTCAAGAAAAGAGGACAAAATAAAGGGGAATGGCAAGAAAGAAAATTCAATGACAATAAAGGAAGAGAAGGTCTATTGCAAGAATTGCAATAAATAAGGGCACGATGATGACCATTGTTGGCAATTGCATCCCGAGAAGAGATCTAAGTGGTTCAAAGAGAGGTAAGGGAGGAAAACGGTTGCAACAAAAACACAACCAACAAAATTGGGATATGATTCAGGTGATGAGACTAAAATCACAACAGTTGGTTTGAAAGGTAAAATTGGTGATGTATATGATTCTAGAAGTAAGTTGTTTCACATAAAGGTGATAATGAAACATACTAAGATCGATACATTGATAGATAGTGGGTCTTAATATAACTTGATTTCAAAGGAAGTGGTTAAACAATTGGGATTAAACACTAAGATTCATAAAAAACCTTACTCACTTAAATGGATAAGCAACATTCATAAATTGCACATAACAAACCAATGCACTTTAAAGTTTTCAATTTCATCAAAGTTTGTGGATGAGGTAACCTGTGATGTGGTGCCACTCAATGAATGTGGAATGGTCTTAGGCAATCCTTATTTGTATGATTGCAAAGAAATCATCTACAGGGAACAAAATAAATATCACTTAACTAAAGAAGGCAATGAATATGTTGTACATGCTCATCACTTAAAGGCAAATCAATATCTTCAAACAATGAAACAATTAAGGAAGGAAGCTTATGCAAGAAACACACCTACAATTGTGCCAAATCAAGCAGTTGATCTTAAGAATGAACATGAGATGATTGTAGAATGGAAGTTCAATCACACTTTGCTTCAAGATAAGATAATGTCGTGCAAGCACATCAAACATATTAGCTCATTTGTAGTCATATTTTTGATGTTATCGCTGCTATTGTTTTCAACATGGATGATAGTGGCTTTAGTAAGATGTGAAAGAGTACAAGTGGCTAACAATATGCTGTCAGTTCTCATGGTTGTTTTGCAATTGATATTGATGAGACAGGTGCACGGGATAGAGTTTAAAGACAAAGAATAAGTGGGGTGGCCTATCCCACACTTGATGATTGGTTAATACCCTTTTGGAGGACCAAAAGGTCTTAGTGGGGAGGCATGATCCAAAATGGATCTAGGAAGGCCTAAAAATTAAAGTTCTTGGAATCTGACCAAACCAACGCCATTGCGTCCGGCTTGTCGCATTGATTTCGATCATTTATTTGTTTTCACAAAAGGATGTCATATGCAAAAGATATCACATTTTGACCGATTTCCCAAACGTGCAAAAAGTCATCTGGTCAAAGTAAACATGCCATATTTCTGACGTCAACAGTACAATAGATGACATCAACATGATGTCATCATGTTGATGTGGCATCACTAGGAGGTGACACATGTCACTCAAATTTGGCATTTTTTGGTTGAGTTGGGACTAGTATAGATTTGACATGTGGCACTGTACGGATGACATGTGGTAGTCCATACATGACATAGCCCAATGGAAGGATGAAACATGGCAGTACGAATGACATTTGATCTATATGGAAGCTGACCTGACAAGGTGAATGGGTTTTACGGAAGCTGACGTGGCAGGGTGACTAGGCTGTATGGATGCTAACATGGCAGCTGACTGGACAGGTGACTGGGCTGTACGGTGGTGACCTGGTAGTTGTCTATGCGCTAATTGTATGGTACAGATGAATCATAAGGAGACACGTGGCCCAATGAGAGGGCACCATATGGCACCCCATATTTATCGAATGTTGGATGGGTAAAAAAAAAATTTACCCGCAAGTTTCGAACCCCCAACCTCCATGGGTTCCAATGGATTAAACTCCCTAGGATAACTAGATGGGTGAATGGTGTTGTTTGTTAACTATATGGAATATATAATATATAAGTTGACATTTGCACGTGGTAGGGGATAAGCCCCGGTTGGCAGGGGCCAACCCTGACCGGCCTGGAGCTAGACCAGGGGCTATCGATATATTGGAGGGTGCATGGAGTATGGGTCGTAGCCACATGACCAAGGTGCAATGAATGGGGCTAAGAAACAGATTGGAGTGTTTAGGGCATATCCACATGGCCTTCACATGACCACCGATGTAGACCAGGGATAAGGAATGGGAGTGCACCCAGCTCGTGGGCACATGGACTTGTCCCATATGGCCAGAAGCCCGAGAATAGGGGGTTGCACCCTGCATTTTTCCATTTGTGGGTTTTTTACCTTATGTTATGATTTTTTTTGATAATTAGCCTGATTGTTAATGGAGTTTAGCCATTATTGGAATATTTGAAGCCTGATTTGAGGCCAGATCTTGGGAGGAAGTTGGGAGGTTGATACCAACCCAATATATATATATATAAACCAGGGGCTCTTAGCAACATTAAGAGAGGTTCATAACATGAGAATTGCTGAGGAATTTGAAAGCCAAAGCCATTTTTATGCAGGGAAGCCATTGAGGAGGGGAACTTTGTGGGCCAATTCTGGGAGCTTCGCTCAATCGTTTTCAGTTCCGTCAATTGTGTTGGATTCTTGAGGTTGAGCAGAACACAAACGAACTAGTTTTTAATCCTTTTGACACTTTTCTGATGTACTTTTTAAGTATTTAAGAGAAATAATAAAGCCTCACCCACCGAGACAAAGGCCCGAAGACATAGGCAATCTTGTCGAACTCCGTTAACAACTTTGTTGTTATGTTTTTTTCTTTTCTTTGTGCTTACATTCTGATATGCATTTCTTATTATGGATACTATAATATCTCATTAATTTCTTCTTCTTTCATCAATTCCTAATTGGTAAATGAACTCATGCTTAAAACTTAACGAAGTCTTTAAAATATCATTTCAAATCAAACAACATATCTAGTTTTACCTAATTTTTTTATATAAACATTTGTTCATACCACACTATTTATCCACATGGGGAAAAATCTTACATTGAATACTTTAAATGTGTAGTAGGTTTAGCTCTCATTTAATTTTTAGGGATCATAAAAATATAAAATAATGTCTTGCATCTATGAACTTTTAACACCTATATTTATCCATTGGAATTCTTGGCATAAAAATTGTATACAAGCTTCTATTTGTATTCCATTGAGTTTTGATCTAGGTTTTTTTCTTTGGATTCCATTCATACTTTAATAGACTTTCTTGTTCCCACCAATCAATATATTTCTTATGCGTTATCCTTTCAAACATGAGAGATAGTGTAAGATATTATTATAGAACCTATTGGGATCATATAAGATCTTTTGACATACTACTCCTTTAGAATTTGTGGGATGAATGTGCATGCTTAATTGCCCNNNCCCCCCCTCCTTTGTGGGATATGTTATGTGGGAATGCATGTTTGAAAAATAAACAATAGAATAATGTACTATTAGATACATCGTGCTTTATGTCTTGTAATAGTTTCTATGAAATTAAAATATGTCCTCCTCCAATGTGATAACCCACATTGGTTATCAAGGAGCATGAATCAAGGATCAAACACATCAACTTTGCACACACCAATGTTGAATCAAGAATCAAATACGATTGATAATTATTATGTACTTTATCATACTTCAAATCACTCGTACAATATCTATGGAATAACTCAAATAATAAGTCCATACATAAACTATTATAGTATTAAAATAATAATATCAATTTGAATAGTTGAGAAAGGCATATCGGTTAAATTAAATAACCAAAAGACAAAGGAATTTTTATAACATTTTATTTTTGGAATGGAATAAATTAACATCCTGATTTGGTCATGTCACGATGAGGATTATCATAGAAAATTCAAAAATCCCATATTCACATCAATGGAAAATCCCTAGGAGAGAAGGATGAGCTCTGGGAATGGCATCTAGGGTTTACAATCATATTTATTTCTCCCCCTTCTTTGGTTCCAACAACAAAAAACTAGAAATTGTTGTCAAGATTGACCTTGGGACCTCCAATGTTCAAACTTCTTCTAAGGCTACATTGGGTAATAAATCAAGGCCATGCCCCAGTTCCATTGATCACCTAGGAGTGCTCATCACAAGTGTAGAGGAAATGGCTCTAGAAAACATCATTGAAGGAATCTTGATGATGAAATATATTGACAAGGAAGAGGTGAAAGGAAGCACAAGAAAAAAAAAAACTAGATAGTTTCTTGTAAGATCTATCAAAGAGCCCTTGTTTTGGGGTTGTATCAAAGAAATGAGGAGGATTGATTAAAAACATGAAATATTATGTTGTCATATGCACGTTTCCATAAAAATCAAACCTAAATGGTTGGTAAGGAAGCATTGGAAGGTCAAAGGAGCAGTGGATTTGAATCTAGGGAGGAAGGATTCTTCACATCTCATTGATTTATGTAGCATTATCACTTTTGTCTCTTCTTGTCACTTTTATTTGTCCGATGAATCAACATTTCTTGATCCCATGTCTCTATCAAGTTGTGGGGTCTACTCTCCTCTATCTCAATTAGGCCCTGGAGGTCTCCTCTCCTTTGTATCTATCGAGATGTGGGGGTCGAATATGCTCTTCTCTATATTTATGTGCACAAAAGAAACAAGAGCAAGGAGTTGTGTGAAAAATGAAAAATAACACACACACACACACACACACATTTCATATTATATATAGCATATATCATATTTAATATAATATTTTCAGTTGTTAATGATGTCGACGATGACAATCATGACAATGATGATGATGATGAAAATGACAATGATGAGGATGAAGATGATAGTGATAGCTATTGGCTTAAGGGTTGTTGACAACTAGCCTAGGATTTGCAGTGGAAACCAGTCAGATTTGAACCTAGCTCTCTCCTTGGTAATCTGAACCAGTCATTGATTCAACTAGATTTTTTTTTTTTAGTGTGTGTATGTGTTTTATTGTAGTTTATTGTTGCAAGTGGCATGGAGAAAATGAGGCGCATTCAAAAAATATGGGGTTTTCAAGAGAATTTCACGATCATCTTCATCATCGTCGTCGTCATGCCATCATTGTCATTGTCATTAACAAACTATAATACACATTGTAAGTGAATATGACAATATCATAGCCACACCACCCTTCCCTTCATTATGGGTCAAATAAAAATCAGCTTTGTTATGATCACGAAGCCAACAAAATTAAATTGTTATAAACAAACAATATGTAAATCCTTTCACATTTGGCACACTCTTCTAATAGTGCCTTTATGGTTGGGTCAGAGAGATCCCTAAATTTCCGTAGGAGTACTTTTATTCCAAATGGGAAAGGGAAATACCCAGCATGTCGCCTTCTCCATCGTCAATATCGATCCATCATCTTGATACAAAGTCGTAAAGGAATTATATAATTTAGTTAATAGAGGAGAGAAAAATTGATCCAAATTTCTAGGTGTCCATGGAGGAGCCTCACCCTCATATAATTTCTCTACAATGTTAGAGTATAAAAAATGAATCGATGTCTAAGCATGTCAGTGAACCCCATTACAAGTTTGTGAACTATGAGGACCATCTTGGGTGATGTTAGTATTATAAGGCATATATTGTTATAGGATTTTTCTACCAAGGTTGAGGAAACAAGGTAAGAGGTTGTCTAAGGTATTATACCTACTGTTCACCCTTTTCTTGTCACAATAGTCCATCCATTGGGAGTTGAAGGGACTTGAGGTAGAAGGTTAATTAGATTTGGCTTGACTATTAATAGACACTCCTTAATCCAATGCTCAAGGGGATTTGATGATGAAGGTGTTGGACACACCTGCCACACTTAGAGGGGGGGGGTGAATGAGTGTGGGGATCTTTTTCCCAAAACTTCCCTCTTACACAAAACTCATTAGTTAGCATTAAAAATTTACTTATTACTCATTGTTTTCATTAATAATCAGTTAGATGCGAATACATATCGGCAACATATATCAACAATATATCATCAACAAATCATCTCCACAAGGAACACAAGGAACACAAGATGTATGTACAATTTTTCTTTTTATTATGGACTTCAATCTGGGGGTTTTTCAGCAACAACTAAATAGAGTACAACTCTACAAGAGCACTAGCTCTATATGAAAGACTCAACTTACATTCTCAACACCAACTAAGATGACGAAACAATCCTCAACATATATCAATCTGTACCATAAACAAGTGCATCAACCATGCACCAACTTGTGCCAAACAACATGTAATCAACCTATACCATAAACAAGTGCATGAAACCATGTACCAAGTATATACCAATCATGTGTCAACCACTCATCAACAATGACTCATCAATATGTACCAACATCATCAACTATACACCTCATGTATGTGCCAACTCATCAACTGCTTGTCTCAACCATGACTAGTTTTGGATTAGTCAACAACCTTAACTTCAAATAATCATAACTTTGTACCTGTAATGAATAAATATCTGAAACTGATACAAAATTTTATTCAATGTGTTTTATGTAATTCCTCCATATTTCACTACTTGGAACCTCTCAGAAAAGGAGTTATAGCAAAAATGACACACCTTGTTGAATTCTGGCTTATTCTAAAGAGCGACCTTGTAGAACGTGCCCCACACAATTTTTTTTTTTGAATCGATCTTAAAATGTTACACAACATAATAAAGATGGTAATATAACCAAAACAATTTGTCTCACTTAATTTGGATATTTTATGAATAAGTTATGACGTTTTTACCCAAAACACATGTTTTAGACTAGTTTCAGGACTAGCCAAAAACCCTATTTTCCACGGAGTGTATCTCCAAAAATACAATGACCCACAAGATTAATTTTTTAACACATATACTTGGATATGTTTCCTCAATGTAATATCAATCTAACGGTCTGAATCATTATATAAAAAAAATTATTACGAAAATGGTGAGATGACCTGTAAATAACATACCTTAGAAAGCATCATGAAAATAATTTATCCTCCCTTGAATTCCGACCCTCTTTTCTTCACCTTCCCTCTGAAATTAGGCTTAGATATCCTTTGGTTACCTTAGTCACCTAT
>ML778262.1:452115-463557 GCA_009831015.1 Picea engelmannii
TTTTTTTTTTTCGTGAAACATTGATTGGAAAATCGTATTTGACCCCAAATGTAGTGGTGCATTAGTAAATTCTAATTGTGTTTCTTTAAGTTAAGGGGGCCCACCATAAACTTGGCAACAAATATCTAATGGAAAAAAATATTTAAGTCCTTTCAATCAAGAAAAATGAATTGACCATCCAAAAAAGACGAGCATCACCAAAATTCTAATCAAGTAAACCTAATGAATCCATCCAATTAAGAAATGGGAAATGGATTTCTAGAAATGGATCGTACTTCAAAAACCCAATTGAGAAAACCTGATGAGAAAAAAACATGTAACTTTCTTATTGAACCTGAAAAATCAGCCATGTAGAATAGAAAGGAGCCTATTTGGAAACTAGAACAAAAGTAAGTAAAGATTTGGGAAATTTCCCATGCAAACTAGAATTCCAATGGGGGATAAAAAATATACTTTGTATTCTTAAAGTGAAAACATAAAACTAAAACCATTAAGTTTAAAGTTTACACCCCCATTTGAATATTTTTCCACTAAGTCACAAATCCCATTAAATCTCATACAAAGAAGATAGAATTCATATACACTTGACTATAAAGAAGATATAATTCATATACACTCGACAATTCAAATTTGAGTAAGATGTACAAAACTAGCCTAGTTCCTATCTTTTTAATTGTAATGAAGTTTATTTTTGAAAAAAAGACATTTATATGGTTAATTTTATCTTTTATAATTTAAACCAAAATAAGGCCTCCAAAGCTAATTTAACCATTTTTGCTAAGTGCTCGTGTGATTCCCATGTTACCCAAAACTTTGAAAGAAAAGAAGAAGTATTGAGGATTTGATAAATATGAAAGAGACATAAAAATCCCTAACAATTGAGAAGGAATGCCATTATAACCACTATGTCAAGAGAACTAAATGAGACTATAAGAAGCTTAAAATATTAGATCCATAGGTATAAGGTAAAAAATGATTGCATTCTACAAATACAAGAAGAATACTAGCTAATCAATAGTTAAAACATGAATCACCTCTCAAATATTCAAATTCAAATCATGCATGTGATAGGAGGAGGATGCTTTGCCAACAAAAGATCAAAGAGGAATTCCTCTTCAACAATAGACTCTTCATCAGGAAGATCCCCCTCCACTGATCAAACAACTTCCTTTGAATCAAGTGGAGAATTTTATTCTGTTAAAAGAAGGGATAAGAGAAATAGGACTCATGTGTATAAATACTTATATAAATTGAACCCACTTGCCTTTGATGTAGATACCAAGATTGAGAAAGAGGTTGAGGTATGGTTTTTTAACATGAAAAATACTCCAATTTGAATGATTCTTGAGAAACATAAAGTCCAAAGTGATGATTTGCAACTTGACTATATGTGCATCCACATAGTGGGACAATCAGAGAAAGCTAAAGAAGTTCCATGAAAAGGAATTGCCATGGTCCAAGTTCAAGAGGTAATTTAGGCATAAGTACTTATCTGAACAATAATATCGGTAAAATTTCTAATTTTACAATTTGTGGTAGGGATAGACAATACTTGGTGAATATGAGGAGGAGTTACCTGTCAATTAGGTTTATCTTGGGTGGTTAGGAGGAATGATTGTTATCCTCCCCACCCAAGTTCAATTCCCGTAAGTGACATGTTAAGATATTAACGAGTATATTGTTTTAATTGCTTCGAGCCCTATTGTTGAATGGCCTTGTGCCTTGACGATTCTAGGGTATACCCTACTTCATATTGAGTCTGCATCCCTTTGTCCCTCAAGTCTGAATGCAGTTTTCATCCCCCAAGATCTTTCCCTATTGTTGAGAGAACCTCATTGACTCTCTCCTATGAGATTGCCTTTGGTGGAGGATTGTGAAAATTGCCCCCAGTCAGATTAGATCCGAACTGGGGGTTGTGAAAATTTCCCCCAACCGGATTGGATCCAGGTTGGGGGTTGCCCAAAGTGTAAGAATGACCTCCTCCAGGTGGGAAACCGGAGGATTGAAGTGGATTCTTCATGCCGAAAGTATTGGTCAGAATCGATGTTGAGGGGGTAGGGATGTAGGACGAAACTTGTCCGCTAGCTAGGTTGTTCCATCCAGCAGTAGAAGGATTAGACCCGGGGTTGAGAATAGGGATACTTCCTACATTAGGATTCATTTGTGGAATATGAGAACCACCAAATGGGAAAGGAGTGTAAGGAGGTGTAGTGCCCCCAAGTCCAAAGCTAGAGTTAGGGCTAGCAACTGGGATGGCAGTCAAAAATTGTGAAGTGAAGTTAGACACACCATAAGAAAATGGAATAGAAGCCATAGGTATGGACTGTATATTGTAACTCGACGAGTGGACGAAACCCCCAAAAGGGTTTGAGGCAAGAGATGAAGCATTAACTACAGGCTGAGCCATAGTTCCAGTATAAGCCTCCGACCCTACAACTGTAGTGGTTGTAGGAGTCGAAGGGGTGCAATTAATTATAGTGGGTATGAGAGTTGAAGAACTCCCAGTGTTCTGAAGATTAGATTCAGTACTCATCCTTGTGGAACCACAAGTCTGAAAGGTGGATGTGTGTGTACCACGCATGTTAACTCTATGCCTTTTAGAAGGCAATAACTCAAAGATCGGTGGTAATTGCAACAACTGACGGGACCTGCGAGGAAGCTGGTCTGACTCCACGATGACTTATGACTCTACAAAATAAAAATACATCCTAAGGCCAACTAGTAGTCAAAGAGCATACCAAAAATTCAAACGACCAATATGCATGCAAACGGGCTAAAGTGGTTGAGTGGCCTCCCTCGCTAAAGAAGGTATGTCTCGTCCAAGAGGGACCTAAGACTCCCCGCTAAAGTTTGGAGGTAACATAATCAATTATAGGGGCCCTCATGGGATTAACAACCAATCGGTTAGATCCCCCCAGAGAGGTAATCCTCCATAAAGGTCATGTGTTGTCCGACCCCTATATGACCCAATGTACAAGAAGAATAACCCCTGCAAGTAACCTATGAGATACCTAAGTCAATAAACTAATAAATCACTGTATAACCGATGCACATGCGAGTAATCGTAATTCTGGATCACCGTATGGGCATGGTATCAAAGCCCAAAACCTTGAAAGTACCACCTCTCACAGAGGTATGGGTACTAGCAATATTTCCAAATATGAATAAATCCACAGAAATATCTCTGATGCTAGGTGAGTATCTAGGGGTTATCCCTTCAACTAACTTTGTGCGACCTCATGATTAACTCCGGTGTGAGCAGAGCCTCCTGATATTACCAATTATACACTGGACTTCTCAACTCCTTGTCTCAGACACATATGTTGATTTAATTGCCTTGGAGAGGTTTACTCACAAAAATCCTATTCCAAGGCACTAAATCGTAGACTAGTTTGTGCACCCTAAAAATAAAATCGTGACTAATCAATTTTAGTTTAAAGAGTAAATTTTATTGGCCGTGATTACTCAAAAGGGTATGGAAGCAAAAATCATGATGTTATGAATTTGCAAGAAAATGAATATGAATGTAATGCAAAGTCTATCTTTAACTTTTCAATGAATGATATGTTAATAAAAACAATGCAATTTTCAATTTCAACTCTACAATTCAGAAGTAAAATGCAATCTTTCGCTAAATGAACTAAGCTAATGATAAAGGTTCATAGACAAAAATGCTAACCAATGAAAAATACCTATTTTTTTGTATTTTCAATATATTAAAAAGAAAATGCATGGACTGTAAAACAACCTGATATATAAATTCTACTGTGTATAAATGAAATAACTCAAGCAGAATACCAAGCAGCCAAGCAAACAACCCAAGTTTCAAGGACAAACAAGGATGAAAAACAAGGATGAGTTCATCCAGCTGGTTCTCTACCACTCCACTTCTGGGTTATTTATATTGTATTTTGGCCATCTCAAATACTCCTCTGATCTCACACATTAGGGGGCATCTGTTATAGAGAGATTTGCCTCACCATTGCTATCTTGTATAGAGGGCCTTTTTCCATTTCCCTATGCAGACTTGTCATCCCTTTTTTGATGAATCCAGAGCCAAAAATATACATTTTTCCACATATACACTCCCTATCATCTATCCAAGATGTGTATATGCGGGCTGCTCCACTACAACCTGTGTACATCGGGATTTGTGCCAGATTATAAAAAAATGAAGTCGGGTTCCCATGTCACGATAGGAGATCTCTGATCCTTGGCCTTCCATATACTAGAAACATTTTGAATCGTCCCTTCAGTTGCATTTTGAAGGCTATAAAAGAACAATTCTGAGCTATGGAAAAGAGGAGAAAGCATTCAACTTTGAGAGCATAGTTACTCTGGAGAAATTACTTCATATTGAGTCTGCATCCCTTTGTCCCTCAAGTCTGAACACAATGTTAAGCCCCCAAGCTCTTTCCCTATTGTTGAGAGAACCTCATTGACTATATCCTATGAGCTTGCCTTTGGTGGAGGCCCAGTTGGAAGGAACTTGGTTTCTTGGTTTCGAACGATGCTGACACGGAAGTCTGTAATGTTGTCACTTCTGTTGATCAATTATTAATAGAAATACTCATTTCCCGTCCTATTGGTATATTGCGAATGTATGATTATTATCTATGGGCATGTTTGTAATGTTTATTAATGGATTATGCTATCTAATGTGCTAACCCCTTTATATCATCACTATATACTTGCACTACTCGTCTATTAAGAACTTATTGCAAGTATAAAGCTTTGGGTCGAAGTTCTCAACGGTGGAACATCATCAAAAGTTGGATTGAGGTAGGCCTCTTTCTTATCTTGCACATTAGTTTATAAAGCATATGTTGGAATTGAGTTGATTTCTGCAGTCATACCTGTATGTTGTGGTTTACCCTTGGCCATAGAGAGTTTTTCCATCGTAACATACCCTGGGTACCATCCTTGAAATAAGTGGAAGTACTCAGGGATTTTTCTCGGGCAATGTAACCTAGAAAAAAAATGAGGAGTTATTAGAGCTAATAAAGTGTGTATCTAGATATAATCAAAATTATACACTGAAATAAACAAATTCATTAGTGGCTCCAAACTAGCCCAGAACTCGCCCTTAGCCTCAACTACTAGCTCACTACCTTCTCTAGCTCAAGCACCCCTCTTGCTCTCACTTGTTCAACCTCACAAATGAGAATGTTGTGTCCTCTCACCCTCAACCCATTTTTTTATTTGATCCTCAGCCACCTTTTCTGCCTTGATATGTGTGCTAATGCAACCTCCAAGGCCCCAAGGAGGTGCACCCCCCCTTGGTTGGACCCCATAGTCCACTCACAAGTCCATGGTGTGTGCCCTACTAAGATTGGGCCCCACAATCCACTCAAGAACAAAGTTTTTTTGCTTTCCTAAGTTAAACTTAGGCTAAGATAATAAGGCTAATGTTGACTTTTTAATGTGTCCATTAACTAGCCTATGACACATAAACATAGTTGAGACCGTGAGATTTTATTTACTTTTACAAAGAAATTAGGTTTACCGGTATATTTAGATATTATTTCACATTATCATTTATATCATGTAATGAAAATAAGATCAACAGTAACAAACACAAGAAGACACAAGAATTTAACATGGGAAAAAACCAACCAACCTTTCTTAGAGAGATTTTGTCCAAACAAGTCCAACCATGAACCGAAAGATAAAACCTAGAACAATGGCTGGCTAAATATACAACCAGAAATGCCACCCAAACTATAGCAACAACACCATACAAGAGTATCACACCTCTACTAAGGATAGCGCATAAGAGAGGGTTAACACAAAGACTGAACAACAAAAACCTTCTACTACTGCAATTGTTATGTCACCTTCTTGAGACTTGCACCTTCCTTTTCTATGGATGAGAGAGTGTGTGAGTATATCAAATGAGCCAAGGCACCTTGTATTTATATTCTTCTTGTCCTCCTTACTCGACCGACTTCTCCTCTGGGATGGTGTCACTTTATTATTCTTTATTCTTCTGGGTCGATTTCTATTCTGGGGTATTTCCACATTTGTTCAATGGTTCTCTTACTTCTGGAATATTATTCTCGTCTAAGAAATATTTTCTAGGAGGGAAAGTTCCTCCTACAGATACCAAACATCAACACTCCCTCTTAGCTAGAGAGGTATCTTTCATGATGTCTTCTTTTGGCAGTCCACTGACTACTCTGCAATCAAATAGTAGCACACAACTACTACCATTCCATCGGTAGCTCAAATACTCCATCAAAATATCCAGTACTATTCTACAATCATCCAGTAGCACACAACTACCCATATTGTGTAGTAGTACACAACTATTTCCATAGTCCTCTTGACTATGATGTGATGTTCCTTCTTCTTTTCTTGCAGTCTTATTCACACCCATCCACCTCAAATGGTATGGGAAAAACTTCCTCCATAGCCCCAATCACACCTAGCCACCTTGCATGGCTTAGTAAATGTTATCTCATGGTCTAATACCATGATCCAAGTCTTATTCGCACCTAGCCACCTCACATGGCATAGGTAAGACTTTCCATAAGTATTATTCACACCTAGCCACCTCGCATGGCATAGGAAAGACTTGTACTGGGATGTGATGTTTCTCCTCCTCCATTAGTCTTATTCTCACCTACCCACCTCACATGGTGTAGGAAAGACTACGAACATAGCCCTATTCACACCTAGCCACCTCACATGGTGTAGGAAGGGCTATGCTGCAAGTCTTAATCACACCTAGCCACTTCACATGGCGTAGGAAAGACTTGATACATATATTATTCACACCTAGACACATCAAATGGTGTAAGAAATGTCTGTACCCAACTATACATTACTCCCTTAGTCACCTCACATGACTGATCTGGGAAACCTTTGGCTAGAGGGGAATTCTAGCTGGAGGAGAAACACCAATCCTCCCCATGAACAAGGGTGAACATTCTACATCACGTCAAGCTTGTCTCTGAAGTACTCATATTTCACTCTAGACATAGGCTTGGTGAGAATGTTCATTGTCCGCTCATCAATGGATATGTAATGGAGCTCCACAACTCCTCTCTACACCATGTCTCAGATGTAGTGGTATTTGATCTCTATATGTTTCGACTTGTCATCAAAAACATGATTCTCTGACAACTTCACACAACTTTGATTATCACAATGTATCAAGGTTGGTTTCAATTCTAGATCAAATAACCCTGTAAGCAACTTCTGGAGCCACACTGCTTCACGACTTGCAACATTGGCTGCAATATACTCTTACTGAGTGCCACAGACATTTTCTTCCTGCTCAACCATGAGATCATGCTTGATCCCAAACTGAAGCAACACCCTAAAGTTATTTTCTGGTCCACTCCACTCCCTGCCCAATTAGAGTTTGTATAACCCTACAACTTCATTTCTCCATCCGAGACATATCTCAATCCATATCCAATCATACCACGTACGCACCTCAACACATGTTCCATTTACATCCAATGTACATGTTTGGGTTCAACCGTGTACTAACTCAAATCATTCACTGCAAAACATATGCTCAACTTGATGTTAATGAGGTACATGAAGGATTTGATCAACTATATGTACATCGTGGGATCCACCAAATATGAATATGAATCAATCAAGAGATTCAGATTCTTTATCATAGGAGTGGCCATGGACATGTAGTCCATCATCCCGAATATCTACAGTATCTCAACAATGTATTTTGTTTGGCTAAGGAATATATCATCTGGACTATGCCATACCTCCAATCCCAAGAAATAGTGCATTGGAACTAGATCCTTCATCTCGAACTCTGAGGTGAGCTCCCTCTTACACCTAACTATGAGATTCTCATCTCCTATTAGAAACATGTCATCCACATATAGTACCAAGATCAACAGGAAACCATTCTCAACCTTGTAGTAAAGGTTGGGATCCACATCACTATTGGTAAACCCCAAGCTTATTAGATAGCTCAATATTACATATGGGCAGAAAAACCGACGCTGTACTCCGACAGTACCAATAAAATCGTCTGTACTATCAGATTTTATTGCAATTTTGGTATTTTTTAAAAAATTGTCTGACGTTCATCGACTATTTGACAAGGGACATACACGTTGGATAAACGACGGTAATGTCTCTTTCCTTGGATATCTAATGTCCTGAGGCACCGTCACATATCTAACGGTTGACCAGGTCAAATATCCCCTTACCAAGGTTTGACAAAGTCAATATTTTTGAATGTTACTCAACGTCTCTCTAGTCATCAATTATTATAAGTCTGACGAAAAAAGGATATGTAATTCAAAAAATTCAAAAAATTAGATACATTTGACGTTGTTGTTATACTAGCGACGATTTGCAAAGGTTATTATATATAGGGGATAATTTTTTGTCAGAATAGAAAAAGTTTTTATTTTTTAACTGCATTACAAATAGTTAAACTATTATGTTGATTTTTGAATATAATCATCACTGAAAGTTTTGTAAGGAAAAATGTCACATAACATTCCTCCAAAAGGACAAGGAGACGCGAGATGTGCATTGGAGGCTTTGGTTGATCGAAAAATGTTACTTCCCTTGTAAAAGTGCTAGGGTTATAATAGAAGGATACTTTTAATAAAAATAGCTAAAAACATTGTACAAAGTATGGACACCTTGAAGGCGGGCATGAATATCATCCCTTGGTAAGTTCTTCATTATATGTCTTTATATTGCAACTTGTTTTTGTAAACGTTTATATGTTAAATGTAGAAGAAAAATAATGAATTCTTTTTTATTTATGGATATATTCTATATAAATAACAAATTGAGAGTAAGTTAAGAATAGAAGAAGTGGAGATAAGATGTATATTTTAATTAGGGTTTAGGGTAGGGTTTATTGGTTAATGGGTTAGGGGTTAGGGGTTATGGGTTATGGGTTAGTGGTTCAAGACTTAGGGGTTCAAGGCTTAGGGGTTAGAGGGAATGGGGTTAAGGTGTTAAGGATTAGGAGGATAAGGTTTGAGGGGTTAGGGGATAGGGATTAAAGGGTTAGGGGTTAATGGTTTAGAGTTTAGGGTTGGGTTATGGGTTAGGGATCATAGGGTTATATAAGTTGATCTCAATCCCCTATAAACCATCATCTCCAAGTTGTGGGAAAGTTTCCATCGACTTAAAAGTTGTGGTCACCAAGTGAAATCAAGGAAGAATATGACATCATGATGAAGGTGAAATAAGAATAGGTTGTTTTTGTTGGTTGTGTCTATATATCTCACAAAGTGTCTCTCTTTCTACATGTAAATAAAAATAACATTTTTCCTATATTTGTTCAACATATTCATAAACATATTGATAAATTTCACAAGTTTCATCATTGCTTTGTTGTCTTTGTTTATTGCTCTCACCTAAGGTGATTGCTCCATATAGAATACCAACTCCTAAGTACCCCTAACCGCTAGATGACCAATAACCTGTTAATGCCTAATCCATTAGCCCTTGACCCCTTATAAAACCCTAAATCATTAAGTACCCCAATCATTGACCCCTAATACTCCCTCAGCTCTCAACCCCATACTCCTAAGCTCTCAACCCCTTATAAATTAAATTGTGATCTCCAAGTTGGGCCTAGGGAAGTTGTCATCCACTTAACACTTGTGGTATCCAAGTGAAATCAAGAAATAATATGAAATAATTATGAAGATGGAATAAGAATATTATGTTGTTTTTGTTGGTTGTGAATATATATCTCACAAAGTGTCTCTCTTTCTACATGTCAAGAGAAGTGTCTATCTTTGTATTTGGTGTCTTTGTTTGCCTATATTATATTAATTTGTCAGTGTTTATATTGTTTTAATATTTGTTATACACACTAATATTACTTGATTGTTTGTAATTATAAAGGAACGATGCCCTAGTGCACTTTCTGTGGAGGAAGACGTGGTTTTACTACAAGCACATGTTCAGAAACATGGAGAAAATATTGAAGATCAAGTTAATGATCCTATGGAAGAAGATGATGATTCTAATAACACAGTTGAAGAATATGGGACAAATATAATGATCCAGGAGACATTTAATAATGTTGGAATGGATGATGATGATGATCAACTTGATGGTGTTTTTTATATACATGTACTGAGAAGGAAACACAATCTCTTTATGAAGGCTCCAAAACAAGTCTTATCTATGCTATATTGTTGTTGGTGAAATTAAAGGTTATGAATCATGGGTTGGGTTGTCAAACACTTGTGTCAAACAATTCCTAAGGTAAGTAATATATTTTGTCACATTTAGTACATGATGATAAAGGTTTTATTTTTTCCTCTATTTTTATTGTTTGTTGATCATCTATTGATCTAAAAATGAAGAAGACTTGTATTCTTGAAAATATTTGCAAGTTAAATTTTATGTGTTAAAATGAAAATGGATCAACTTTGCAACACAAATTTAATAGAATTTACTCATTCGAGATGCATATAAACAACAACATAAACAAAGAATATAAAACACATAACACAACAAATGATAAAGGAGTTCACCCCTCTTTTGGGCTGCATCTCCTGGCCCAACTTCCAATGGACATTTTGTATTATTTGCTCAAATTGATAAAAAAAATGTGCTTTACAATGCTCAAAATGACAAATAGATTGCTCCAATGGCTTCAGAACGTCCAAAAACCCCTAGCTGGGATTTTTTGGCACCTCGTTTGGCCAAAAATTGAAGAAGTTAGGCTTCCTGGAAGTCCCCCTTCAAACTTTTTGTCTCTACATCTACAAATTGTACCCTTGTTGGCTCAACCTAGTTCACATGCATGTTTAAGCGTCAAAACTTAGCACCGGATGCAACCACGCAAATCGTGCAAACTATAGGACGGTTACGGGCGCACCTAGCCCCTGACGGCCAAGGCTATGGTCGTATGACCCATGTGACCGCACGTTTAAATAATAAGGGCCAAGAGTTTACATAACCGTTTGAAACGAATTTAAATCCAAACCAAAACATTACCATCTACTCAAACAGACCTTGCTTTGTTTTGAAAGTTGTCTTCCATGTGTCTCCTTCGACAATCCTGATCTGATGATATCTGCTTCTCAAATCTAACTTAGTTAAATATTTAGCATCTTTCAATTGATCAAGAAAATAATCAATTCTAGGAAGAGGATAATGATTTTTTACCGTAATTTTGTTCAAAGCCCTGAAATCAACACACATACTCCATGTACCATCTTTCTTTGGCACTAACACAATTGGAGATCTACATGGCGATGAACTTGGTACAATAACCCCTTTGTCAAGCAACTCTTGGATTTGTTTTTTAATTTCGGCATTCTCCATGACTGACATTCTGTACATACCAATGTTTGGAAGAGGACAATCTTGTTGCAATTGAATTTCATGTTGGATACCTCTTTTTGGAGGTAATCCCTTAGGTTCCTTAAACATTTCATCATATTGATTAACAACCTTATATAGATCAGATTT
>ML778262.1:492702-507241 GCA_009831015.1 Picea engelmannii
GTAAGGTTGAGTTTGGGAGCCTTGAAAGATGCTTTAATTTGGACTTGTTGTTTCCAAGTGGATCATTTTCTGATGATGAGAAAGCACTACCTTCGATATCACAGGCATACTCCATAGCTGTGGTCTTGCTGGAAGATATCTGATGCCAAAACCCCTCCTCAACAAACTTAGAAGGTAGATTGTCAGTACTAGAAAATTTATTCGTAAATATCTTATTTGCTATCCTCTCATAATAATGAAAGGAATAATGTCTTCCAATCATAAGGAATGTAACTCTATCTTCAGAAATCTAGTTAGCAAGTCTCAAAGGATGAGTTGGTGCGTCTTCAATCAGGAATCTTGCTACCTGTAGAAGTAGAACTATGTTATCTCCTTCATATGTGCACGTAGGAACATATACAACAAATAGCTCTGGAAGCCCACTACTGCACAAGTACCCATGTCCACCACAAAGCTTACGAAAATCTTCATGTTGTAAGATTACGATAATATTACCACTGGAAGAACAACCATCTCTTGATTCATCTGAAATTTTTCTATATTTCTTGGAGGAATTTCTGATGCCTTCAATTAACTGGCACAATTTGTTTGCTACATAAAAATCTACCCACAAAACAAATGACAGAATTTATGCCTCAAAATTTGTGCAGATAATTGCAGAATAATTGCACTTCTTATTGCCAAAATGACAATTCAGAGAGAAATGATGAGCAGAGTCACGCTCAAAAACAAATAATTTGATCTTAACAAACTTCTTGAAAGTGCCAAATGTGCTTTCCTTTTCTTTGCAACTTTTACTAGCCATATCCTAACGAGGAAACACCTCATCTTTACTTCTCATGATAGTGATCTTATCTACTACCTCAGGAGTATAAAGTGATATAGGAAACCAGAGAAGTGCACCTTCAACTATTTTTTGTAAATGTCTGATAGAAAACAAATTGCTTTCATTGCACTCTGCACAATTTGAAAAACTAAACTCCACACCTTTTCCACTTTTATCAAGAAGGTATTCAAAGATATAGCCATTTCATCCATTCACCTACAAATCAAAAGGAATAATCTGTAGCCAACAAGAAATGCCCACTAAATAAATGATAGGGCATGGAAATAGCAATGAAACTGAAATCTAAGAGGTTTTCTATGTACGTGTGGTTGGGTGGGCTCACATAGGTTTGAAAAGTTAAAAAAAATGTCGAGATTAATTAATCCTTACTATTTCAGGTCTAGTTACAACAAACACACCCTTCTCCTCACTGGTTGTAACCATCTATCTTCAGTTACTGCTATCATTGTGGGCTTCACCGACTATCGTTGCGAGATTCACCAAAATCAGTTAGAGTGCATAAGAATCTAGAGTGAAGGTGATATGAGACTTGGGGTGTGTGATAATTTTTGTTCTTAGCTGTATGATGACTCAGTGTTCTGTGAATAGTTGGCTCCAGCGGTTTAAGTCAATTTGGTATCAGGTAAATGGGAACAATCATGCACCTGCAACACCTCTAGGTGGAGAAAACCCTAGAAACTTCTACAATTAGATCTAATGCTCATTGCACATTCTATTGGATCATCTCCAATGAGGCCCCTGTGGCTCATTTTCTGTATGAAAGGAAGCGGGGTGAAGGGTAGCTTGGATACATCTTTGCCTTTGCGTGTTGAGGTGTCCCTGGCCTCGAAGAAATAAATCTATTGGTACTAGCACTGTCAGGAGTGGCTAATCAATATGGATCTAATGGGGTTTGGAGATCAATGAAGGCAGTGGAATGATTAATCACCAGTTGGTTATATCAAACAGATTCAACCACATGCTCTACTAGTTGTGCACCCCAAATCACTCTAGTTTTGATCCTTTAAGAATCTAGTTGCTTCTGATTGGTTTGGGAAAATCGAACCTCTTTCCGATATGGGAAAAATCACTACCAAGACATGTCCCTTATATATGGATATCAAATAGGGAATTCAACAAATCGAAGACGATAATGAGCACGATGGCCACTATGCCCCCGGAAGATCTTGGCTAGTTTCGAATCTATCCTTATTTTTGGTCTTTGATTTCTTGGAGGGGGTAGAGGTATTTAGGGTTTCATGAGTGAGAAGATATTATGAGGAGACATAATACGCCTTCACACACAAACGTTGATGCTAGAGAGATTGAAAATATTATGAGGCTATCTCCATACCTGAATGAGGAAAATGAGAAGACCATCCAGGCGGAATCGATCCTTGGACCTCGCCTTTACTTCACTGAGACTAATACACATCTTCATGTTTTAATAGTTTCATTGTTTTGCAGGTTTCGGAGTGGGCGCAAGCTTCAATCCAGAAATAAAGGCCTTGCACAATACAATCAATCAAAAGCTTAAAAAAATTTCACATTAAAAAAAACACAACTATAATTTTTAAGTTTTGTTTTGGTTTCTTTTTTTCTTTTTTATTTGTTGTATCATTAGTTTAAAAACAAATATTGGAAATTTTAAGAAAAAATTCAGATAAATTTTTTTTAGCAAATGGGGATTCCAAGTCGAAAATGAAAGCAATTTTTTTTTAACATGTTATTTTTCCTAAAAACATTAGATACATCCTACCTTATGATCCTCGAGATCGCACTAAGCGCGGAGGAGACCATACTTATTCAAAACTTCACACAAAAAACTAAAAATAACATCCTACCTATTCTATGCTAATTGAAAGTTAGAAATTACATGTAAAATATATTCACACACAATTTTGAAAATTGAAAACCAAAATGTATAGAGATGTGCAAAATCAATTGCGGTAAATGCTATATAGAGAAATAGGGAAGAAAACATTGAACTATCCTGATACTTGCTTGAAACCACTGTTCAATGAGGCTTTTGTATGCATGATTTTTGTTCTGATTCTACTTACCTACATTCTCTTGTTGGTCCTCCTCGATCTCTTGTTTGAATAATTGTTCTTCATCTGATTATTCAAATGTCGATTCTTCTTTTTCTTCAAGAGGAGAGGCTAAGTCTTTGATTGCTATCAAGATCTCATCTTCTTGAGAAGATGAGATCCTAGATTTTGCTAGGATCTGAGAGAGTTGTTCCAAGGTTATATTCATCATAAAATCATCTTACTTGTATTCAAATTAGATACTATAAATGAAAAATTGGTACAAAGAAGTATGAGACATTACGAAACAATACTAATACAAAAGTAGCGTACAATCATAGATATACAGGTACAAAATCAAAAGCAAACTCATATGAAAGCATAAACTAATTCAAAATGAAAGAAATGAAACTTGCATAAAAGAAAGCGCTCTTGTAGTAAAATAAGCACACTGGCAAGAAAATAAATTGCAGAAAATTAAACACACTGTGCAGGAAAGCAAACGCACCGTGCAAGAAAGAAAACACACTTGTGGGAAAGTAAACACAATGTGTAGGAAATAAAACATGCTTGCGGGAAAGAAAAAACATTGTGCATGAAAGAAAACACGCTTGCAGGAAATTAAATTGCAGGAAAGTAAAAAAATTGAGAAAAGTAAACAAACTAAGAACAGTAAGCAAATTTGCAGAAAAATTAAACACTCTTGCATAAAGGGAACAACAAGGCTTCGAAGCGACCCATTAAAATGGATGCGCAGGTTCTTACCTTTCGTCTTAAAGTTTCTCCTCCCCCTTGTTGTGTAATTAAAGACATATTACCTACCTAATCTCTAATCCCTTTAGCACCTCCCCGAAAACGACACCAAAATGTCGAGTTATTTATATGCTAATGAATTCGACATAAATTATCAACCCAGGGAGTTATTAATCTTACGAGGTGCAAGCACAATATATGTAGGATGAAAGAAATCTAGCCTAATCTAATGCTTGGAAAAGAAACACACAACTGAAGTTAAATCTAATTAGAAAATCATGAAATTGCATGAAATAAATCTAATTAAGAAAGCATGAAATTACATGAAATGAATCTAATTATGAAAGCATGAAATTGCATAAATTATACCTGATTGAGGAAGCATGAAATTGAAATGCATGACATAAAAAAAGGCATGAAATTACATAAATTAAACCTAATTGAGAGAGCATGAGATTAGACAAAGGAAAGATCATCTATAACACAAATAACAAATAACAAATGACAAACATATGTGAGCTCACATAAAATCTATATTAACAACTCAAAATAACAAATCTATTATGGGAAATCGAACTAAAACATCAACTCTATTACAACATGATCAAATCCATGACTAACTCATTATCTCAAGAGCAAAGACTAACTATCTTCCTCTCTACTTTCTCTCTTCCTCTCCTCCTCCAAAATGAGGAGAGAGCCCTCTTATTTATACATGAGTGCTTTGAAAAGAAGATAAACAACTCATAATTACAATTCCACTTTTCTCTCAACCAATTTTCTATATTTACAAAATACTTGTCCTCTCCACTTTTCTCTCAACCAATTATCTATAATTACACACATCCTCCCATGATATTCCTCGAAATTAGCTTGAATTATCTCCTTCAAATTGTGAAAAGATGGAGAAAGAATTCGAGAAAATTTTGAATACTCCTTGGTTGAAAGCTTCAAATATCCCTACATTTCAAATCTCACACAAATCCTTGAGATATATATGAAAAATATGTCAATTTTGTAATATTTTATCACAAATTCTCTTTTAATACTAAAATAAATGAATTGGAAAATAATAAGGCTAAACCCATATTTAATTTATGAAAATGGTATTAATGAATGGTTTATGGAGTGGTTGAATATGGATAAATGTAAAGACTGGTGAAAGGAAAGATGATGAAAATGCGACAATTTTGAGACTCAATAGGGTGCCATACAATTTTTTTTTTTTTTAAAGAACTCTGGCAAAAAGGGTTGGCAGATGTGTGAATGAGTAGGCCAACATCGGAAATTCATAGTAGTGACATTTTGAGTTAGAACAATGCCCCAGGGCTAATACATTTCTTTGGTATGTTATAACGTTACATTGCACTCTAATAGTGTTTAATTTTATGAAGTTCATATCATGCATGTTTTTTAATACATAATCCCTTCATTAATCACACTTCAAATAATTGATATAAAATTTAATCCATCTCTTGCAGGTCTTCAAACAAAGGGTAAATTTGCATGTCCAGTTTGTGGTCCTAAGATGAAATCTCGTCATTCAAGAAGTTTAGGAAAGGAGGTGTTTGATGAGTATAGGCACTTCCTCTCTAAGAACCATAGGTATCGAAGTATCGAAAAACATATTTTCAATGGGAAAGAAGAGACTGGATTAAAACCACGGAGAATGACATCTCGTCTATGGAAGTTGCAATATAATAGAAATAGTCATCGTATGGATCAAAACGTCTATGTATCATATATGAAATGTTTGTAAAATTTTATATTTTTATTACATTTTGTTCATTGTACTAATTGACAATTTTTGTTGTAAGATCTTTAATTATGCTTCACCTTGAAGGTTGTCATGAAGGCATTAATAATGGGGCGCTTCCATGAGGAATGAAAATTTATCCTATACAATTTAGTAGGCTCCCCTACTATGAGCACCTAGAAATTTTCCATTTTTTGATACAATGCACATCGGGGAGAATGTAACAAAAATGTTATGGTGAATCTTAGATGGAAGGAGTGACAAAGAAAAAATTGTAAATATTTGTAATGACATTGAGGTCAATCATGCAATGAAAAGTGTGATTCATTAAAATAGTGATGGAGACCAAAATATAAGCGCCCTTCCATTGTTATTGACAGAGCAACAAAGTAAGGATGTAAAAGAGGTTATTCAAAAAATTAAATTTCCCACTAGATTTTCTTCAAACATAAAGAATATCCTAACAAAGAAAGGCGAATTAGGTGGGGTAAAAGCTCATGATTGCAATACCTTAGTTAAGGTAATTATTTTGGTGTATATGTTTGTATATTGGTGAAACATCTTGTTAGTGTTTTTTTTTCTACTAATTTGGGAATAAATAATGAATTTTTTTTGTTACAATATGTTCTACCTCTATCTCTCCCAGACAACTTTGACAACAATATCAAACACATTATATATGATCTTGGCAAATACATGAGGTAGGTGGTGATTTATATGCAAAGTGTAATTTGTTCAATTCGTTGTACAACTTATATTTCAGTTCATGTTTTTTACTTGTAATGTAGTACTATATACTTTTTTGTTGAAACCTGTGATTTGTTTGCATCATTTGTAGATGGTTTTCATCTAAATAAATCGATAAAGAAGATATAAAGTGTTGGAGTTTTACTCTTCTTGCATTGGTATTTGTCTTACTTGGGATTCTTTATGGGTTGTTATGATTCTATCTTACTATCACAAATTGACCCTGGTTCAGATTTGATAAGCTCCCAACAAAATCCCTTTAAAACTATCGACCCCTCTGGTAGACCAGAAGGTAACGCAACACACAGAGTGTACTACGTAGTCTCACCCAAGATAGCTCTATGGATGGTTGCAATACTCAAGTGTTTGAAACTTGGGAATGAGAGGAGATCTACGAGTATGGTCTGTAATCTTTATTCATTCAGTTTAACATCTAATTATAATGATTATTCTATTCATGCATGTGGAATACCAGATCTACCTAGTTACTTCATTCATATAACATTCAACAATTAATCAAACATAAATATGCATACATTCCTTCAGATAACACAGGTGTTACCATGATTCACACCCTCATGGGCGATGTCCACAAAGATATGGCTCTCAAGATTTTATTGTGGTTCAAAAATATATCATGCCGCGTGTGTTTACAATCTTAGGTCTCACCCTTTTCCACAAGCTCCTTGAACCCTGTGAGGCTGACTAGATCACACCAGGCTCCTCAACCTGCAATCTAACCCTCGAGATCGAGATGCTCATTGCTTCCCTAGCTCACCATATTAATTACTCATACAATTCTTACAACTCTCTCTTCCTCTGTGTATATCTATATATCCCCCCCCCTCTGTCTCTCTTTCACCTAAGTACTATTTATTTATATCCTTGGCTCACCAACCATTACAATACATTACAAAACCCTAACCCTAGTGTCGTTAGGTTTTCCTTGCATGCATGCCTCACCTGCTTCTCTTACACGTGTTGCTTTTCCTTCCAGCTATCCTTCCCTCCTTGCACGCTTCTCCTCCAAAAATAGCCTTTCCTCCTGACTCATTATGCATCCAACAGACCCCAACACTGACATGTGGCTCGTCCTGAGCCACCTAACCTTTGTGCGACTGTTCAACACCTCCTGCGAGAGCCTGGAACTTCTATGTGAGTTCCTTTGCTTATGTTTGAGCCTGCATGGTCTTTTCTCTGAGTGCATCCAATACTTGCACTGTGATCTCGTCACTTATCATTTCTATGCACTTTTCCTGAGTTTGTGCCATGTTCTTCTTTGTGTCTTCTGTCTGCGCAATGACCTCCGCTTGCCGCTCTTGGAGAGGTTCCATTGTAGCTTGGTTCTCCTTCTTCTGTGTCTGCACGGCTATGAGTTCTGCCTACAGCTTCTTCATATCATGTGCTCCTTTGAGGTGCTTAGTGATCGATATTGCCTTATGCCTCTGCTTGAGGTCCTAGATAGTTGTTCTTATCTTCTCTTCTTCTTGGTCTCACTGCTAGACCTGTTAATTCTCCACCAACTTCATCCATAGCTATGTTTCTTTATTGAACAAGTCGATAGTTGTGTTGACTTGTCGCTCCATATCCTCTATCTGTGTTACTTCTTACTGCTTCCTTTGCTCCTTCACCTTTGGGGGAGTGGTAGGGATGAGTTGTTCCTAGAGGTGCTCGATCTCCTGCATGTATTGATCGATTTTCTACACAATTTGATCAATATTATGTGTTTCCATGAAATCTAATGTTTGTGCGCTCTTTGGAATGTTTTCATAGGCTATAACCAATCCCTGATCGAGCCTATCTGTGCGATATTTCTTGTCTTCGGTATCAATCTTGACCTTCTCGAGCACCAATTCCAACTCTTCTATGTTTCCCTTCGTCTATTGTAGTTCTAATGCGTCTGTGTGTGCGTGTGACTATACCTCTTGTGCGACACTGAATTGCAGTTTATACAATGCCTTGGTTAGTATCTAGGTCATTACCAACTGTGTTTGGGCCAAATATTTCAAGGGCGTCTGACCCACAATTTCATCTATGTGCATCATGTTGGGTGTAACATGAAACACCAAGCTCAACTATGTTGTTGTCTGGATCCTATCATGCTCGCTTGATCCAGCCTTGGATCCTGTCTATGGTGTTGCAGGGACTGATTATGTTCCTCTACCAACCCTCTGTGTTTCTTTGATCTACTCGAGGAGTGGCCTCATGTCTACCAACTCATCTTGAATCATGTCCCTTTGGTGTTGAGCTTCATCAAAATCCTCCATTGTTCGATCCTAGACCATTTGGGCCACGAGGTTCGTGTCATCCTCCGTGATTGTATATTTTGGTGGTGTTTTGTGTGCCTTAGATTTCTTGCACGCACCCCCCATTGGTATAATTGGCCTCTTGGTCTGGCCTTTCTCCTGCTAAATAGGACTTGATGTGGTCCACTCTGTTGTCTCAGTCTCTTTTTCCTATTCCTGTGGCTCCTGGGTGTTGTTCTTCTTCCCCTCCTGGGTACCTTTCTTGGACACACCCCCTTTTTTCTTTTGCGTCAGGTTCTAACCTATCTTTGGCTTCTTAGGCATCATTTTGTGTTTTGCGGGTGTATGTTCTTTTCCTGAATCTACCCCCTTATCTGTGAGCATCTCTTGATTCAAGTCTGGAATCCTCCATTCATCGTGTCAATCCTTGATGTCCATTTCTACGTCCTCTTCCTTGACACAATACCGCAATTGTAGCCATTGGTTCTTGGGATTCTTCCATGCTTGGATACACACTGTATGCCTGGTCACTTTAAATTTGTCTATGCCCTAATATTGTGCTACCACTTCTAGCGTAATCTACCAAGTAATAGCCATGTTTTCCTGGAGGTCATTGTAATACCCTGCGAACATGCCTGCATTCACACTTTTTTTCTTGGGGTATGAAGTACTCCCTAGTGATAGGTATTGCGTTGTGAGGAAACGAGTAGATCTCTCAGAAAAGTATGTATACTTAGGTTCCCTCCATCCGACCACGACGATCAGGATGAGTAACCAAAAATAGTGAAATTTTGTCCTAGGTCCTATGCATCCTTGCAGTATTCCAAGAATAGATTCAACAAGTACGGGACCCAGTCAAGTATAGTGCCCTCCGCACACTGCGCTACAACTGTGACGACCCCGGTAGGGACTTCCTCCTTGCAGCACTTCATGAGTAACTTGCACGCCATGATTTTTGTGGCCATCCTTATTATTGCATCACTAATGCGCATAATTATGATTCCACGTGACCCTCTTTCTGCACCATACGTCTTCTTCATTTCCTCGGCTAGTGCCTTCTCCTTTGTCTTTTCATTGAGGAACTGTGTGAGTGTCTCCCCCCATGGTGGGAGCCCTGTAATATATATAATGAGCTCTACATCTATCGAGACAAGATCTTCCACCCATAGGTATCCTCCATGGGTAACTTCCATTAGTTTCTTGACGTAGTTAGTTACGTCTCGACCCCTTCCAAAGTGTGGGATCTCCAATAGGATGAGAATCCCAGTTTTGGCCAGTCTGGCTACCCATTGTTTTGGTTGGTTAATTGGTTCGTCAAAGTGTCCTATACACATAGTATCCAAGTAAAATTTCTTGGAAAACTCTAGAAACTTGTCTGTGTCAGTCACATCGTGATCAGAGTATCGTATTTTTTCGACGTGGCCTAACAGGTTACCTGCGACACGGACCCCTTATGGAATGCGTGGCAATACTATGGCTACAACAACCCACTTGCATGGTGATCTTGCTATTAGCTACTTGCCTTTGCGTTGTGGTGGCTAACTCAAAGTTCCAACCTCCATTGTTCTCTCTTATGCATACTCCTCTGCCCAGTCGATGACATCTTCTACTACACCCTCCTATGGATGATTCGACGTGGTTGTGTGTGACCTTTCTGGTGCAACCATTTTTTCTTGGTTCAGAACCATCCCATTAACCCTCAAGGCTTCTTCAAGGCTTTCAGAGCACGAAGTATTTCTTGTATCCTAGGTCCACTGGATCTGTCCTACTTATGTCATATCAATATCCATGCCCACTGGTGTTGTCTATTAGTTTTCCTCTACGACTGGTGTGGGGATTCCTGGTGCCATATCGGGTGACGAGATTTCATCCAAGTTGACTAATTATGGAGGCTGAGCTAGTTTCTATTCTATTTCCTGTGGTTTATAAGGTTCTCTGAGGTTGCTTCGATTTCATCTACAAGCCTAGATCGATGCTCCTATCTTGGGTGGTTCCATGGTGGTAAAGGTACTCCCCATCGAGCTTAGTTGGATCTGTAACTTCTGCAACCTCACTCTCTACTTCACATACTCTGTTGCTCTGTGCTTTTATCAATTTCACAATAACCCTTTTGATCCCCGCCTGCTTACCTTATATAGGAATTGTGTGAAACTTCTTAGAGACGTTACCCAACTTGCATTTTGAATGAACTGGTGCTTCTCGTGTACTTTCCATTCAATTCCCTCGTTGTCACCAGTTGGAGCGATTAATGCGATGTCCCATCAATCATTCTTGTCATTCAATTTTGATAGTCATCGTTCATTGGCATTTATTTTCTGTACTTGTCCTTTCCATCGTTTTCTCCTTTTAGTGATTGTTAGTCCTTTCTCCATCGTGCTAGCATTTCTATTCTATTTTCAGCACACTACACATTCGTTGTTATCTTTTGATGTTTGATGCAGTAACCCCTATGTTAGTTTCTTTTTTTTTAAGTGTTAGGAGGTCAACTGTCCCTATACAGCTTCAATCAAATCCCATTGATCTTCCCTCCGATTTTTGTTCCTCTTAAATCCTTCAACTATACATCTCCCCCATCTATGATAGTATTTACTTCATATGGTCCTAACCAATGCATTATGAGTTTTCTTGGGTGTTGAAGAGATTTATTGTTGTACACCAAGACTAGGTCTCCCTCCTTGAAATTTTTCCTCTTGATATGTCTATCATGCCAAGATTTGTCCATTGCTTTCTGTACTTCTTGGTGAAACTCTTCTATAATCCTATATTCCTCCATGATCATCAGTTGAATTATCCTTTCCTTTACTACACCCCACTCTGTCATGTTGGTGATTGTTGCTACACACAGACTAGGTACCAAAAACTCTAATGGCACCACTGCTTCTTGTCCATACACCAATCTGAATGGTGTCTGGCCTGTCAATTTTTTGCATGTGGTCCTATATGCCCATATTATTGTTGATATCTTCAAGTCCCAATCATCCCTATTAACATTCCAGATCTTTTTCAGTGCATTCTCAAGGATCTTGTTAAAGGCTTCCACTGTTCCATTTGCTTGAGGATGATATGGTGTACTCTTTTGATGATAAACTTTAAATTCCTCAGTCATAGCCCTAATAGTGTTGTTAATGAAGTGAGTGCCCTGGTCACGGATCAAAAATCATGGGCATCCAAATCTAGTGATCACTTGCTCAAACAAGAAGTGTGTTGTTTTCTCTGCACTGCAATGTTTTACAGGTGTTGCTTCTTCCCATCTTGTTAAGTACTTTATCGCAATAATAATGTACCTCGCTCCTAACCTTTTTTTTGGTGGTTTAATTGGTCCCACAAAATATATTTCCCATTTTTCAAATACCTACAAGGATACTTGTGGTCTCAGGGGAATCTCGTCCCGTCTATTTGGTTTATCAACCCTCTGACATACATCACATTTTTGGCAGTAGTCCTTTGAGTCTCTGTGAATAGTCGGCCACCATAGTCCTACACGCAATACCTTATGCGCGGTATCTTTTCTTGCATAATATCCTCCTACCATTCCTTCATGGGATTTGGCTAAAATACCAGGTCTTTCATGTTCTATCAGACATCTTCTCAAGATGGTATCTACACCCATTTTGTATAAGTGTCCTGCAATCAATTGATAGTCTGCAACCCTGACTACCGGATTTTTCTTCTACGCAGTGTTGAATTATTGTGGTGTAGTCATTTTACTCAAGTATTGGATGATGTTTGTGAAGTATTCATCGACTATTTGGATAGAAAATACCTACGCATCGAGAAATTTGGCCTCTAGATTCATAGGTTCCTCCCCATTAGTGATCCTCGACAGGTGATTAGGTCCTGCGTTCAACTTCCCTAGTTTGACTATCACTTCAAAGTCAAATTCCCAGAACAACAATAACCATATACAAATTCTCCCCCCCAACACCGGCTTGTTGACGAGGTATTTGAGAGATGAATGGTCTGTGAACATCTTGAAATGTTTTCCCAATAAATAATGCCTGAATTTCTGAAGTGCATAGATCATATCTAAGCCTTCTCTTTCTGTGGTATTGTAATTTTGCTCTGATTCTGACAATTTTCTGCTAGCGAATGTTATAGGATGGTCCAATTCTCCTGATCCTGGATATGCCATAATAGCTCCAATTTCTATGGCTGATGCATCTACATGTACATGTAATGTCTTTTCCCAATCTTGGAATACTAGTATTGGTGCGGTTACCATTTTCTCTTTCAGGGTGTCCAATTCACGCTGACAGTCCTCATTCCACTAAAAATTGGCGTCTTTTCTTAGAAATTTCTCCATTGGTGCAGTGATCTGTGCATACCCCTTTATAAATTTCTTGTAGTATCATGTGTGTCCCAATGTCTCTCTCAACTCACGAACTGATTTTGGTGGTGGTGGATTAACAATTACTGCAATCTTGGCAGGATCTACTAGCAAGCCCTGTTTGCATACTATATGGCCCAATAGTATCCCAAAAGGTGTTTCAAAGATACACTTCTTGATATTTAACGACATCTAACACTTCCTGCATCTTTCTAACATCATCCTCAATACCCCATACATGGTATTTCAACAGACTATAGACTTTCCAATCGTCCAGATATACCTCTAGAAACCGATGGATGAATTCTGGTGCATTCTTCACTTTAAATGGCATGAATGTATACTAGTAGGATCCCCATTCTGTGGAAAAAGTGGTCTTGTATCTGTCTTCTGGTGCTATCTTGATCTGATGGTATCCTGAGAATCTGTCATTGAATGAATAAGCTTCCTGTCCTCCTACGTTCTCCAACACCTCATCTGTGAAAAGAGTAGGGAACAAGTCATGTAGGTACACATCATTTAGCTTCCTCAGATGAACACATATTATTACCCCCCCTTGTTTATTCTCTTGAACTACCATCAGGCTTACTCATTCAGATTCCTCTACAGGTTCTATGATTCTAGCCTCCAACATCCTATCGATTTTGGATTTGACTTTTTGCTTACATATAGGGTTTAGTATGTATGGTTGTTTTCTGATCGGTCTTGCCTCGGCTCTAAGAGGTATCTTAATTTTTCCTATCTCTCCTGCTATTCATTTCATTTATGTGAACGTTGTTGGGAACAAGTTGATGTACTCGAACAATAACTCTATTATGCTTTCCACTATTTGCTCATCCCAATAGTCTCCAATGCTGGCCATTTTGGGGTTCTCAACTGTCCCAATGTTGACTTTCTTCACCTTGATCAACGCAGTAAATACTTATGATTATAGAGGTGGACCTTCCACTTCTATTTCTCCTTCATCTTCCTCAATCTGAATATCACGCAGGTCATCTTCATCCTATGCTTCTTCCTGCATGTGGTAGCATGACAATATTTCTTTTATTGTCTGTTTGTTTTGTTGTTGTTGTTATGTCATGAGTTCAACTTACATTTCTTTAATGAATATCACCCCAATGATTTATTTAAGTGTTGTGTCTATGTTGGGTTTCTCATGCTCAAATGAGAAAGTGACTGTAAAGTTTTGTTGTAATATTGTCCAGTTTGTAGAGCCTTTACACAATTCCTGGTCAGTATACCAGTTTGTTGGGATGTCATCTAATGTGTGAAAAAATGATGAGTCTAGTCCTCTGGTGGTGTCATTTTTCATAGCGTTCTACACTTCTCCAAGTGTTCTACTAGTGTCCCATGTCCTTCATATTTCTACAGTTGTTTTCTTCCTTGTTCTACGCTAAACATAATACACATTAACTACTTACATTGGTACCAATCTTTAATTGTTTCTTTGGGTGCACCTCACCATATTGCAGGTGTTGCCTTGAGTTCTATATCCAAGACTAAGAGCCTATGATTTTCTAACACTTCATCTTCATACCATGTTAAGAATACTTCTAATTCATTCACCCCATGGAAGATGGGAGGTTCCCTTATCTCTTCACCTACCCATCTTATTGCGCCGTCTATTCTTGTGCATCTTCTTGTGGAGACTTCATGTAACCTTTGTTGTCAATTTTCTAAGCCCATATACGAGCCTGGCGCACATGAGGTGATACTTCTCCAGTTTAGTACCCCATCTATCGTTGGGTTCACATAATCTTCTTCTCGTGCAGTTTTTTTGTACAACTAGTTAATTTCCTTCAGGCCCAAGCAAGTAGGTTCTACAAACCTTTCCCCTTATGATGGGTCCAATGG
>ML778262.1:523129-542119 GCA_009831015.1 Picea engelmannii
TCTCTACTTTCTCTCTTCCTCTCCTCCTCCAAAATGAGGAGAGAGCCCTCTTATTTATACATGAGTGCTTTGAAAAGAAGATAAACAACTCATAATTACAATTCCACTTTTCTCTCAACCAATTTTCTATATTTACAAAATACTTGTCCTCTCCACTTTTCTCTCAACCAATTATCTATAATTACACACATCCTCCCATGATATTCCTCGAAATTAGCTTGAATTATCTCCTTCAAATTGTGAAAAGATGGAGAAAGAATTCGAGAAAATTTTGAATACTCCTTGGTTGAAAGCTTCAAATATCCCTACATTTCAAATCTCACACAAATCCTTGAGATATATATGAAAAATATGTCAATTTTGTAATATTTTATCACAAATTCTCTTTTAATACTAAAATAAATGAATTGGAAAATAATAAGGCTAAACCCATATTTAATTTATGAAAATGGTATTAATGAATGGTTTATGGAGTGGTTGAATATGGATAAATGTAAAGACTGGTGAAAGGAAAGATGATGAAAATGCGACAATTTTGAGACTCAATAGGGTGCCATACAATTTTTTTTTTTTTTAAAGAACTCTGGCAAAAAGGGTTGGCAGATGTGTGAATGAGTAGGCCAACATCGGAAATTCATAGTAGTGACATTTTGAGTTAGAACAATGCCCCAGGGCTAATACATTTCTTTGGTATGTTATAACGTTACATTGCACTCTAATAGTGTTTAATTTTATGAAGTTCATATCATGCATGTTTTTTAATACATAATCCCTTCATTAATCACACTTCAAATAATTGATATAAAATTTAATCCATCTCTTGCAGGTCTTCAAACAAAGGGTAAATTTGCATGTCCAGTTTGTGGTCCTAAGATGAAATCTCGTCATTCAAGAAGTTTAGGAAAGGAGGTGTTTGATGAGTATAGGCACTTCCTCTCTAAGAACCATAGGTATCGAAGTATCGAAAAACATATTTTCAATGGGAAAGAAGAGACTGGATTAAAACCACGGAGAATGACATCTCGTCTATGGAAGTTGCAATATAATAGAAATAGTCATCGTATGGATCAAAACGTCTATGTATCATATATGAAATGTTTGTAAAATTTTATATTTTTATTACATTTTGTTCATTGTACTAATTGACAATTTTTGTTGTAAGATCTTTAATTATGCTTCACCTTGAAGGTTGTCATGAAGGCATTAATAATGGGGCGCTTCCATGAGGAATGAAAATTTATCCTATACAATTTAGTAGGCTCCCCTACTATGAGCACCTAGAAATTTTCCATTTTTTGATACAATGCACATCGGGGAGAATGTAACAAAAATGTTATGGTGAATCTTAGATGGAAGGAGTGACAAAGAAAAAATTGTAAATATTTGTAATGACATTGAGGTCAATCATGCAATGAAAAGTGTGATTCATTAAAATAGTGATGGAGACCAAAATATAAGCGCCCTTCCATTGTTATTGACAGAGCAACAAAGTAAGGATGTAAAAGAGGTTATTCAAAAAATTAAATTTCCCACTAGATTTTCTTCAAACATAAAGAATATCCTAACAAAGAAAGGCGAATTAGGTGGGGTAAAAGCTCATGATTGCAATACCTTAGTTAAGGTAATTATTTTGGTGTATATGTTTGTATATTGGTGAAACATCTTGTTAGTGTTTTTTTTTCTACTAATTTGGGAATAAATAATGAATTTTTTTTGTTACAATATGTTCTACCTCTATCTCTCCCAGACAACTTTGACAACAATATCAAACACATTATATATGATCTTGGCAAATACATGAGGTAGGTGGTGATTTATATGCAAAGTGTAATTTGTTCAATTCGTTGTACAACTTATATTTCAGTTCATGTTTTTTACTTGTAATGTAGTACTATATACTTTTTTGTTGAAACCTGTGATTTGTTTGCATCATTTGTAGATGGTTTTCATCTAAATAAATCGATAAAGAAGATATAAAGTGTTGGAGTTTTACTCTTCTTGCATTGGTATTTGTCTTACTTGGGATTCTTTATGGGTTGTTATGATTCTATCTTACTATCACAAATTGACCCTGGTTCAGATTTGATAAGCTCCCAACAAAATCCCTTTAAAACTATCGACCCCTCTGGTAGACCAGAAGGTAACGCAACACACAGAGTGTACTACGTAGTCTCACCCAAGATAGCTCTATGGATGGTTGCAATACTCAAGTGTTTGAAACTTGGGAATGAGAGGAGATCTACGAGTATGGTCTGTAATCTTTATTCATTCAGTTTAACATCTAATTATAATGATTATTCTATTCATGCATGTGGAATACCAGATCTACCTAGTTACTTCATTCATATAACATTCAACAATTAATCAAACATAAATATGCATACATTCCTTCAGATAACACAGGTGTTACCATGATTCACACCCTCATGGGCGATGTCCACAAAGATATGGCTCTCAAGATTTTATTGTGGTTCAAAAATATATCATGCCGCGTGTGTTTACAATCTTAGGTCTCACCCTTTTCCACAAGCTCCTTGAACCCTGTGAGGCTGACTAGATCACACCAGGCTCCTCAACCTGCAATCTAACCCTCGAGATCGAGATGCTCATTGCTTCCCTAGCTCACCATATTAATTACTCATACAATTCTTACAACTCTCTCTTCCTCTGTGTATATCTATATATCCCCCCCCCTCTGTCTCTCTTTCACCTAAGTACTATTTATTTATATCCTTGGCTCACCAACCATTACAATACATTACAAAACCCTAACCCTAGTGTCGTTAGGTTTTCCTTGCATGCATGCCTCACCTGCTTCTCTTACACGTGTTGCTTTTCCTTCCAGCTATCCTTCCCTCCTTGCACGCTTCTCCTCCAAAAATAGCCTTTCCTCCTGACTCATTATGCATCCAACAGACCCCAACACTGACATGTGGCTCGTCCTGAGCCACCTAACCTTTGTGCGACTGTTCAACACCTCCTGCGAGAGCCTGGAACTTCTATGTGAGTTCCTTTGCTTATGTTTGAGCCTGCATGGTCTTTTCTCTGAGTGCATCCAATACTTGCACTGTGATCTCGTCACTTATCATTTCTATGCACTTTTCCTGAGTTTGTGCCATGTTCTTCTTTGTGTCTTCTGTCTGCGCAATGACCTCCGCTTGCCGCTCTTGGAGAGGTTCCATTGTAGCTTGGTTCTCCTTCTTCTGTGTCTGCACGGCTATGAGTTCTGCCTACAGCTTCTTCATATCATGTGCTCCTTTGAGGTGCTTAGTGATCGATATTGCCTTATGCCTCTGCTTGAGGTCCTAGATAGTTGTTCTTATCTTCTCTTCTTCTTGGTCTCACTGCTAGACCTGTTAATTCTCCACCAACTTCATCCATAGCTATGTTTCTTTATTGAACAAGTCGATAGTTGTGTTGACTTGTCGCTCCATATCCTCTATCTGTGTTACTTCTTACTGCTTCCTTTGCTCCTTCACCTTTGGGGGAGTGGTAGGGATGAGTTGTTCCTAGAGGTGCTCGATCTCCTGCATGTATTGATCGATTTTCTACACAATTTGATCAATATTATGTGTTTCCATGAAATCTAATGTTTGTGCGCTCTTTGGAATGTTTTCATAGGCTATAACCAATCCCTGATCGAGCCTATCTGTGCGATATTTCTTGTCTTCGGTATCAATCTTGACCTTCTCGAGCACCAATTCCAACTCTTCTATGTTTCCCTTCGTCTATTGTAGTTCTAATGCGTCTGTGTGTGCGTGTGACTATACCTCTTGTGCGACACTGAATTGCAGTTTATACAATGCCTTGGTTAGTATCTAGGTCATTACCAACTGTGTTTGGGCCAAATATTTCAAGGGCGTCTGACCCACAATTTCATCTATGTGCATCATGTTGGGTGTAACATGAAACACCAAGCTCAACTATGTTGTTGTCTGGATCCTATCATGCTCGCTTGATCCAGCCTTGGATCCTGTCTATGGTGTTGCAGGGACTGATTATGTTCCTCTACCAACCCTCTGTGTTTCTTTGATCTACTCGAGGAGTGGCCTCATGTCTACCAACTCATCTTGAATCATGTCCCTTTGGTGTTGAGCTTCATCAAAATCCTCCATTGTTCGATCCTAGACCATTTGGGCCACGAGGTTCGTGTCATCCTCCGTGATTGTATATTTTGGTGGTGTTTTGTGTGCCTTAGATTTCTTGCACGCACCCCCCATTGGTATAATTGGCCTCTTGGTCTGGCCTTTCTCCTGCTAAATAGGACTTGATGTGGTCCACTCTGTTGTCTCAGTCTCTTTTTCCTATTCCTGTGGCTCCTGGGTGTTGTTCTTCTTCCCCTCCTGGGTACCTTTCTTGGACACACCCCCTTTTTTCTTTTGCGTCAGGTTCTAACCTATCTTTGGCTTCTTAGGCATCATTTTGTGTTTTGCGGGTGTATGTTCTTTTCCTGAATCTACCCCCTTATCTGTGAGCATCTCTTGATTCAAGTCTGGAATCCTCCATTCATCGTGTCAATCCTTGATGTCCATTTCTACGTCCTCTTCCTTGACACAATACCGCAATTGTAGCCATTGGTTCTTGGGATTCTTCCATGCTTGGATACACACTGTATGCCTGGTCACTTTAAATTTGTCTATGCCCTAATATTGTGCTACCACTTCTAGCGTAATCTACCAAGTAATAGCCATGTTTTCCTGGAGGTCATTGTAATACCCTGCGAACATGCCTGCATTCACACTTTTTTTCTTGGGGTATGAAGTACTCCCTAGTGATAGGTATTGCGTTGTGAGGAAACGAGTAGATCTCTCAGAAAAGTATGTATACTTAGGTTCCCTCCATCCGACCACGACGATCAGGATGAGTAACCAAAAATAGTGAAATTTTGTCCTAGGTCCTATGCATCCTTGCAGTATTCCAAGAATAGATTCAACAAGTACGGGACCCAGTCAAGTATAGTGCCCTCCGCACACTGCGCTACAACTGTGACGACCCCGGTAGGGACTTCCTCCTTGCAGCACTTCATGAGTAACTTGCACGCCATGATTTTTGTGGCCATCCTTATTATTGCATCACTAATGCGCATAATTATGATTCCACGTGACCCTCTTTCTGCACCATACGTCTTCTTCATTTCCTCGGCTAGTGCCTTCTCCTTTGTCTTTTCATTGAGGAACTGTGTGAGTGTCTCCCCCCATGGTGGGAGCCCTGTAATATATATAATGAGCTCTACATCTATCGAGACAAGATCTTCCACCCATAGGTATCCTCCATGGGTAACTTCCATTAGTTTCTTGACGTAGTTAGTTACGTCTCGACCCCTTCCAAAGTGTGGGATCTCCAATAGGATGAGAATCCCAGTTTTGGCCAGTCTGGCTACCCATTGTTTTGGTTGGTTAATTGGTTCGTCAAAGTGTCCTATACACATAGTATCCAAGTAAAATTTCTTGGAAAACTCTAGAAACTTGTCTGTGTCAGTCACATCGTGATCAGAGTATCGTATTTTTTCGACGTGGCCTAACAGGTTACCTGCGACACGGACCCCTTATGGAATGCGTGGCAATACTATGGCTACAACAACCCACTTGCATGGTGATCTTGCTATTAGCTACTTGCCTTTGCGTTGTGGTGGCTAACTCAAAGTTCCAACCTCCATTGTTCTCTCTTATGCATACTCCTCTGCCCAGTCGATGACATCTTCTACTACACCCTCCTATGGATGATTCGACGTGGTTGTGTGTGACCTTTCTGGTGCAACCATTTTTTCTTGGTTCAGAACCATCCCATTAACCCTCAAGGCTTCTTCAAGGCTTTCAGAGCACGAAGTATTTCTTGTATCCTAGGTCCACTGGATCTGTCCTACTTATGTCATATCAATATCCATGCCCACTGGTGTTGTCTATTAGTTTTCCTCTACGACTGGTGTGGGGATTCCTGGTGCCATATCGGGTGACGAGATTTCATCCAAGTTGACTAATTATGGAGGCTGAGCTAGTTTCTATTCTATTTCCTGTGGTTTATAAGGTTCTCTGAGGTTGCTTCGATTTCATCTACAAGCCTAGATCGATGCTCCTATCTTGGGTGGTTCCATGGTGGTAAAGGTACTCCCCATCGAGCTTAGTTGGATCTGTAACTTCTGCAACCTCACTCTCTACTTCACATACTCTGTTGCTCTGTGCTTTTATCAATTTCACAATAACCCTTTTGATCCCCGCCTGCTTACCTTATATAGGAATTGTGTGAAACTTCTTAGAGACGTTACCCAACTTGCATTTTGAATGAACTGGTGCTTCTCGTGTACTTTCCATTCAATTCCCTCGTTGTCACCAGTTGGAGCGATTAATGCGATGTCCCATCAATCATTCTTGTCATTCAATTTTGATAGTCATCGTTCATTGGCATTTATTTTCTGTACTTGTCCTTTCCATCGTTTTCTCCTTTTAGTGATTGTTAGTCCTTTCTCCATCGTGCTAGCATTTCTATTCTATTTTCAGCACACTACACATTCGTTGTTATCTTTTGATGTTTGATGCAGTAACCCCTATGTTAGTTTCTTTTTTTTTAAGTGTTAGGAGGTCAACTGTCCCTATACAGCTTCAATCAAATCCCATTGATCTTCCCTCCGATTTTTGTTCCTCTTAAATCCTTCAACTATACATCTCCCCCATCTATGATAGTATTTACTTCATATGGTCCTAACCAATGCATTATGAGTTTTCTTGGGTGTTGAAGAGATTTATTGTTGTACACCAAGACTAGGTCTCCCTCCTTGAAATTTTTCCTCTTGATATGTCTATCATGCCAAGATTTGTCCATTGCTTTCTGTACTTCTTGGTGAAACTCTTCTATAATCCTATATTCCTCCATGATCATCAGTTGAATTATCCTTTCCTTTACTACACCCCACTCTGTCATGTTGGTGATTGTTGCTACACACAGACTAGGTACCAAAAACTCTAATGGCACCACTGCTTCTTGTCCATACACCAATCTGAATGGTGTCTGGCCTGTCAATTTTTTGCATGTGGTCCTATATGCCCATATTATTGTTGATATCTTCAAGTCCCAATCATCCCTATTAACATTCCAGATCTTTTTCAGTGCATTCTCAAGGATCTTGTTAAAGGCTTCCACTGTTCCATTTGCTTGAGGATGATATGGTGTACTCTTTTGATGATAAACTTTAAATTCCTCAGTCATAGCCCTAATAGTGTTGTTAATGAAGTGAGTGCCCTGGTCACGGATCAAAAATCATGGGCATCCAAATCTAGTGATCACTTGCTCAAACAAGAAGTGTGTTGTTTTCTCTGCACTGCAATGTTTTACAGGTGTTGCTTCTTCCCATCTTGTTAAGTACTTTATCGCAATAATAATGTACCTCGCTCCTAACCTTTTTTTTGGTGGTTTAATTGGTCCCACAAAATATATTTCCCATTTTTCAAATACCTACAAGGATACTTGTGGTCTCAGGGGAATCTCGTCCCGTCTATTTGGTTTATCAACCCTCTGACATACATCACATTTTTGGCAGTAGTCCTTTGAGTCTCTGTGAATAGTCGGCCACCATAGTCCTACACGCAATACCTTATGCGCGGTATCTTTTCTTGCATAATATCCTCCTACCATTCCTTCATGGGATTTGGCTAAAATACCAGGTCTTTCATGTTCTATCAGACATCTTCTCAAGATGGTATCTACACCCATTTTGTATAAGTGTCCTGCAATCAATTGATAGTCTGCAACCCTGACTACCGGATTTTTCTTCTACGCAGTGTTGAATTATTGTGGTGTAGTCATTTTACTCAAGTATTGGATGATGTTTGTGAAGTATTCATCGACTATTTGGATAGAAAATACCTACGCATCGAGAAATTTGGCCTCTAGATTCATAGGTTCCTCCCCATTAGTGATCCTCGACAGGTGATTAGGTCCTGCGTTCAACTTCCCTAGTTTGACTATCACTTCAAAGTCAAATTCCCAGAACAACAATAACCATATACAAATTCTCCCCCCCAACACCGGCTTGTTGACGAGGTATTTGAGAGATGAATGGTCTGTGAACATCTTGAAATGTTTTCCCAATAAATAATGCCTGAATTTCTGAAGTGCATAGATCATATCTAAGCCTTCTCTTTCTGTGGTATTGTAATTTTGCTCTGATTCTGACAATTTTCTGCTAGCGAATGTTATAGGATGGTCCAATTCTCCTGATCCTGGATATGCCATAATAGCTCCAATTTCTATGGCTGATGCATCTACATGTACATGTAATGTCTTTTCCCAATCTTGGAATACTAGTATTGGTGCGGTTACCATTTTCTCTTTCAGGGTGTCCAATTCACGCTGACAGTCCTCATTCCACTAAAAATTGGCGTCTTTTCTTAGAAATTTCTCCATTGGTGCAGTGATCTGTGCATACCCCTTTATAAATTTCTTGTAGTATCATGTGTGTCCCAATGTCTCTCTCAACTCACGAACTGATTTTGGTGGTGGTGGATTAACAATTACTGCAATCTTGGCAGGATCTACTAGCAAGCCCTGTTTGCATACTATATGGCCCAATAGTATCCCAAAAGGTGTTTCAAAGATACACTTCTTGATATTTAACGACATCTAACACTTCCTGCATCTTTCTAACATCATCCTCAATACCCCATACATGGTATTTCAACAGACTATAGACTTTCCAATCGTCCAGATATACCTCTAGAAACCGATGGATGAATTCTGGTGCATTCTTCACTTTAAATGGCATGAATGTATACTAGTAGGATCCCCATTCTGTGGAAAAAGTGGTCTTGTATCTGTCTTCTGGTGCTATCTTGATCTGATGGTATCCTGAGAATCTGTCATTGAATGAATAAGCTTCCTGTCCTCCTACGTTCTCCAACACCTCATCTGTGAAAAGAGTAGGGAACAAGTCATGTAGGTACACATCATTTAGCTTCCTCAGATGAACACATATTATTACCCCCCCTTGTTTATTCTCTTGAACTACCATCAGGCTTACTCATTCAGATTCCTCTACAGGTTCTATGATTCTAGCCTCCAACATCCTATCGATTTTGGATTTGACTTTTTGCTTACATATAGGGTTTAGTATGTATGGTTGTTTTCTGATCGGTCTTGCCTCGGCTCTAAGAGGTATCTTAATTTTTCCTATCTCTCCTGCTATTCATTTCATTTATGTGAACGTTGTTGGGAACAAGTTGATGTACTCGAACAATAACTCTATTATGCTTTCCACTATTTGCTCATCCCAATAGTCTCCAATGCTGGCCATTTTGGGGTTCTCAACTGTCCCAATGTTGACTTTCTTCACCTTGATCAACGCAGTAAATACTTATGATTATAGAGGTGGACCTTCCACTTCTATTTCTCCTTCATCTTCCTCAATCTGAATATCACGCAGGTCATCTTCATCCTATGCTTCTTCCTGCATGTGGTAGCATGACAATATTTCTTTTATTGTCTGTTTGTTTTGTTGTTGTTGTTATGTCATGAGTTCAACTTACATTTCTTTAATGAATATCACCCCAATGATTTATTTAAGTGTTGTGTCTATGTTGGGTTTCTCATGCTCAAATGAGAAAGTGACTGTAAAGTTTTGTTGTAATATTGTCCAGTTTGTAGAGCCTTTACACAATTCCTGGTCAGTATACCAGTTTGTTGGGATGTCATCTAATGTGTGAAAAAATGATGAGTCTAGTCCTCTGGTGGTGTCATTTTTCATAGCGTTCTACACTTCTCCAAGTGTTCTACTAGTGTCCCATGTCCTTCATATTTCTACAGTTGTTTTCTTCCTTGTTCTACGCTAAACATAATACACATTAACTACTTACATTGGTACCAATCTTTAATTGTTTCTTTGGGTGCACCTCACCATATTGCAGGTGTTGCCTTGAGTTCTATATCCAAGACTAAGAGCCTATGATTTTCTAACACTTCATCTTCATACCATGTTAAGAATACTTCTAATTCATTCACCCCATGGAAGATGGGAGGTTCCCTTATCTCTTCACCTACCCATCTTATTGCGCCGTCTATTCTTGTGCATCTTCTTGTGGAGACTTCATGTAACCTTTGTTGTCAATTTTCTAAGCCCATATACGAGCCTGGCGCACATGAGGTGATACTTCTCCAGTTTAGTACCCCATCTATCGTTGGGTTCACATAATCTTCTTCTCGTGCAGTTTTTTTGTACAACTAGTTAATTTCCTTCAGGCCCAAGCAAGTAGGTTCTACAAACCTTTCCCCTTATGATGGGTCCAATGGCGCAATGACTCTGTATTATCCTGACTCAAATTCCATCTTCCTTGTCTTTAAGTTGATTATGGTCTGATTATCAAAGGCCCAATCCAAGCCAAGAAATGCCAGATAAGGTGTTGTGCCATCCACTATCTCGATTACTTCAAAGTCGGCTTTAGTCTGTACTCCATCCAGATCTACTGTCACTGTTTTTAGTCTTCCAATTGGTAGAACTTTGTGTTGATTTGCTAGTTTCAGCTGAACAGGTGAATATCCTAATGTGGGTTCTCCCATACATTTCCATGTATTCTTAGGTAATACATTTACTTTGAATCCTAAATCCGTTATAATATCTCCCATGTTTAAATATCCAATTTTGGCGTTCATTCTAAATTCCCTGTTTTTTCACCTTCTTGTATGCATATGATTAACTTTTTTCTATTCTATCTTTCCTTCTGCCTCTATGCTACATCTTTCTAGCATATTTTGTAATACTTTAACAGAGGATGGATCATTTAGTAGTCTAACATAGGATTACAAAAAACCCTTAAACGTACTTACTTGTCCTAGTCGTTGTGTTTCTTTGATGTGATCCAGTGATGGAGGCATCTCGTACGCTGGTACTTTCTTCCTTCATCCCTCGCTTCTATTGAAATCCACTAAACATTCTGATTGTTTTAATTTCTCTTCTCCCGGATCTTCCCTAGTAGTGTCAGACATTCTTCCATGGCATGATCTGATGTGCGACAATACATACAGGTCATTGGTGGAAGTGTACATTCTCTTGCATAGTTTCATGGTTGTTGAAAATTGTGGCATACCACTAGTCCTATGCCTCTTTCAAATCCTCCTCTTTCTCTTCCTCCACCTATGTAGCCATCTCGATCCCCTTGTGGCGCGTTGTACTGAGGTTCCCGGTTATACTACACAGGATTATAATGTGGTTGTGTGGTATTGTATTGTGGATGAGCAGTGTTATATTGTTGTTGTGCAGTGTTATACTATCGTTGCACAATGTTATACAGGGTTGGTACTTGGTTAAACTAAGGTGTGGCTTTCCCAGTCATAATTTCTTCCAACACCTTGTACACATCTGATGTTCTTTCCCTCAAGAGGTCCATGGTTCTACAATATTTTTCATCATGGACTACTGACCTGCAAAAGTTCCAATACGAGCTATTTGGTAGTTTCTGGCAATTATGCATAATTGGGAAATGATATGGATCATGTCCCTTTTTCTTACATATCTCACACCATAGTCCTCTTATTCGTAACGGGTTTGGCATTCCTACTTCCATGTAATGTGCAAATGTTGGACATTTGTTCTTATGGTGTCCGTCTACCCTACATGTGGTACACTAAACGACTTCTCTTTTGTCCTTACCTTTGTTCTGGTTTAGATGGAATGTTAATTTCTTCAGATCCTCCTTCAGCTCCTCCATGGATAGATATGTCTTCTGATATTGGTTCTCTTCTAGTTGTAGGGATTCCTATAGAGCCTCTTCCTGTGTCTGAAACTTATGTTTTTGCAACAAATATTTCAAGTGTGGTAGCAGTGAATTGACGAAAAGATTCCTATGTTGCATATCTGCCATGAAATATTTTATCTTTCCATTCAATCGTTTGAATATCTAGTAAATATCACATACAGATTCTCTTGGTTTCTGTTTAATCTCTATCATCTCATTCATGTATTAATCCTCTAAACTAGGCTTCTGGAACTCATTTATCAACAACTTCTTGATCTCTCCAATCATCATGTTTGTCCTTGGTGGATTGTTCACAACTAATCTCATGTACCAATCCAGTGCACGATCTCTCAGCGTGATATCTAACTGTGCAAGTTTAGCGTCCTCATTTGTGATATGTTTTTCCTCCCATATATTTTCGCAGATAAACATGTGCTTCTTCGGGTCCTTCGACGCCTCTCCTTTTAATTCTAGTAACCTGATGGTGGGTTCATGTCCTGCCATCCTGAATGTTGAACTACTACCTTCACGTAGTGTATATACCTTACTAATGCTTCTTGAACTGGCTCCCCCAGTTGTTGTTCCTTGTGTAGATGTGCTTCCTATTGTATTCCTTCTCCCAAAATTCAGTTTTCTAAATGGTGGTGTTCTTCTTGGTGTATTAGTTTCACATGGGTTTATAGGTTCCACACCGAAACTGATATGGATAGGAGTGTTTTCTTCTATTTCTGCTCTTGGACCTCTCATCTTCCTCTCATATGTCATGTGCAAGATTTTCTCAATCTGATCCACAGCCCATAGATCATCTACCTCCTCTTCAGCGCTTTCCAAGCCTTCCCTCACGGCTACGACTCTCTTCTTGGTGTTCACCTTATATTGGTAGGGTACTCCACTGCGTGTATTTCCAGTTGTTGCCATGATTTGCTTGATCTGGTATTTGTCCATCATAATTGGGTCCAAGGCCTCCTCCTTCTTTCCTTTATCCCCTTCTCTTTCCATTTCTCCTTCTCATGTCAGTGCTTCCCCCCTTCCCCCATGCACGCAAGGAAGTTTCGTTGTTTGGCTCCATTGTCATTACACCTTTTTAATATAGTAATATCTCAATGGAAGTATATAAAAATCTGATGTACCTACCTTGAGGTCCCTTCAAGAACTATTTTCCAGCGGCATTGTAAGACTTCGTTGTCTCTACTACAAATTTTGTGATAAATCCTACAACAATTTTGTCTAACCAGAAATCTATTGCACACGTAAACTTATTTTCAACTTGTTGTAATTGCACGATCTCTTCAGGATTCCACTCTAGTTGTTTGATTCGATTTGTAGGATGGTTGTATTTCAATATTTTTATCCACTCCTGCAATACATGCGGGAAATCACAGAAAAAGACTTCATGCAAGTCACTGAATACATACTTGTCCATATATTTGCATGGTGTCAACTTCAAATTTCTGTTATCTTTATGTGAAAAATCTAGCTCCTTTGTCTTTAACCAGCTCTCTATATTTTCCTTCATTGGATTCCACAGTCTCAACATTCCCTTTTAGATTCTCATTCTCTCAACGAATTTTTGTCTGATTCAACATTCTTTTGATGCGTATTCCACAAATCTCACATACTCAATCCCATTTTATTCCACAACTGGCAACAGAACCATTTGTTGGATTTTTACTCTTCTCATATTGGTCTTTGTCTTACTTGGGATTCTTTATGGGTTATTTGGATTCTATCTTACTGTCACAGATTGAACTTGGTTCAGATTTGATAATATCCCAATAAAATCCCTTTAAAACTATCAGACCCTTTGGTAGACCGGAAGGCAACACAACACACAGAGTATATTGCGTCATCTCACCCGAGATATATCTATGGGTGGTTGCAATGCTCAGGTGTTTGCAACCTGGGAATGAGCGAAGATCTGCAGTTATGCTCTGTAATATTTATTCATTCATTCTAACATCTAATTAAAATAATCATTCTATTCATGCATGTGGAATACCATATATACCTAGTTACTTCATTCATCCAACATTCAACAATTAATCAGACATAAAGAAACATACATTCCTTCACATAACACATGTGTTACCATGGTTCACCCCCTCCTGGGCTACGTCCACAAAGATCTATCTCTCAATATTTTATTATGGTTTAGAAATATATCATGTCACGTGTGTTTACAATCTTAGGTCTCACCCTTTTACACAGACTCCTCAATCCTTGTGAGGCTGACTAGATCACACCAGGCTCCTCAACCTGAGATCTAACCCTCGAGATCTAGTCGCTCACTACTTCCCTAGATCACCAGCTTAATGAATCATATAGTCCTTACAACTCTCTCTTCCTCTGTGTATATATGTATACCCCCCCCCCCTCTGTCTCTTTTCGCCTAAGTACTACTTATTTATATCCTTGGCTCACTAGCCATTACAATACATTACAAAAACCCTAACCCTAGCATCTTTAGCTCTTCCTTGCATGCGTGCCTCGCTTGCTTCTCTTACACGTGATACTTTTCCTTCCAGTTGTCCTTCCCTCCTTGCATGCTTCTCCTCCAAAAATAACCTTTCTTCCTACCTCGACCTGCATCCAACATAAATTATTGGAGGAGACAAATTCCTCTTCCAATGTGTGAAATGAAAAAGTATCTACCTCCAACATTTTTCAATGCACAAGAACACTACCTCATACACCAAGTTGAGGAGATTGAAAAGTGTGGACCTGTACACACAAGGTAAATGTGGATGGTTGAGAGGCACTTGAAATCATTGAAGGTTTTGGTTAGACAAAGAGCACGTCCTGAGGGTTCTATGGTAGAGGGATATATGGTATATAAAATAATAGTTTATATATACTCAATATCTTCCTAAAATAACTACAATTATTAATGTGGATCACATTTGGGATGTCATCTCCATCAACAAAATTGAAGGGGAGCACCTATTGGGGAAAGGTAGAATGAGGAAAGTGACAAGTAAGTAGATAATGGTGGCGATTTATAATACATTTGACTTTTTGTTTTTATGTATATCGTACTTATTTAATTTTTAGTCTTCCTGCATAATCCATTATTATGAAGGTGTACCATGGTAATTGATTATATGTGAATTGTTTTATTTTAATACAACTACTCGAGAGTGGGATGTAATACATTTATACATTTCAAAAATTCTTGATTGGATTGAGGTATGCTTTGAACGATGTATACAATCTAATAAAATGTAGGTTATCATGGTATGGTGTGGCTTCATTGGTCAAAGAAGTTGAATGTAAAGGAGGTATCAATCTTACAAAGAGAGAAATTGATTTAGCTTGTGGTTTAAAAGATAAATAGGCAAGCATATATTCACCATACTATTTAGTTTTTTTTAATATTATATTGATGTATATGGCATGTTTTTTTTCTTAATTTTCATAATTTCAAAGCATAAATATGTTTATCAATTGACAATGCATTTTTTACGTGTATGGAATAACTCAGTTGAAACACCACAATGCTATGTGGTGCAATGGCTGCAAATTCCACATCAAAAAGTTGGATGAAAGTATGGAAACTTCTGATAGTGGGATAATTGTAGTGTTTCAGGTTACTAATGTTTCTTCTAGAAGTGACAGACATCCAAAAGTCTCTTAAAATCGATACTATGGGTATTTGGATTACATACTTGAGTGTGACTTTAAATCCTTCAAATTAGTTATGTTCAACGTCAAATGGTATAGGCTACGAATGCATGAACTTGATCCTGATAGAACTATTAATCAACATGATAATGGATTTACCATGGTTAATACAGGGAACGTTGAGCCGAGATCAAAGCCCTATGTGCTTCCAAGCCAATGTGAGAAGGTATTTTATTCATAGGTTCCATGTAGAGGGGGTTGGTCATATGTTGTTAGATATGATCCAAGAGGAAGGTTGGTAAAGTATAATGTAGCAGAAGAAAATGATATTGAAGAAGAAGATTATGTAGAGGAGCAGTTAGTTCATGTGTCAAAGGAATACGTCGAAGAAGTTCAAGGAGTTGTTCAAGACAATGTTCTAGATGAATATGATATCGACAATGTGTTAGATATTGAAGAACTCAAAGAGGTCGAATCAAATGTAGGATAAAATTTTCTTGATGATGATATAGATGATGATATGATTGGAAATGATGACATTGATGATGATGTTTATATGGCCAATCCTTTCAACATCAATTATGAATTGGATGATACAGATGTTGAGTTGGATGAAGAAGAATATTAATGATATGGAAATGTTGAAATGTGTAACGAGGTATGTATTTATATTTTTTCATTTGATGTGTTCTCTTTCATTTACCTTAAATTTTTGTTTTCTTAGTTTCTCTGCTTGATTCTTACTATGTTGTTTTCAAATTAATTTTTTATAGTAGATAAATTGGATATTGGGGAATTGAGAGTGATGTGAGGGGGGGAGAGGGGCCATATGATCAACTTCCCCCTTCACATGGTTGGCCTTGTTCAATAGAGAATATATATTTATTCTTGAAACCAAGATAAGCTCATTCAGGTTTATAGACTCAAATACGACTCACAAAAATAATTCGACAATCAAATGACAAAATTTCAGCATAAATGTGAAGGAGATGAAATTATCCATCATCGTTATCATCGTATTGTGACGAGGTTTCAATGAACATATTCATCACTCCTATAGCGTATTTGTCGAAACTTTACAGAAACAACGACCAATGAAAGGAAACAACATTGATTGTTTTCAAACTATGCCTCTCCAACACATGGATATGGTATGCTTTAAGATCTCATGTACCATGCACAAAGTCTAAAACCAAGAGAAGCTCATTCAAGTTTATACCATATTCATCTCCAATTTTATCTTTGGTTTTTCTAACAATTTTCAAGTTGGTTTTCCATTTTCAAGCTCTTGGAATTATCCTTCTTAATGCATGTAAATGGGACTAACTTGATTATTTTCAAGCAAGTTTACTAGAATTTGATTTTGAAGACATAAAACTTGTCCTAGATTATCCATATATTTTAGGAGGATGCATAAACGTTATATCAAGGGGCCATGGAAATAAAGGGTTTATTTCTAGAAAATCACTTGATTTTGTTTTAAAATTATAGAACTATGGAATGCGGATATCCTAAAGAATGTTTACCTTATACAAAATACTTATAAATAAATAAATGTAATGTGAAAACATTTTGGATATGTTTTCCGAGAAATGATTGACCTTAAAAAAAAAAAAAAAAAATTAGGATATACATAAGATCTATTAGAAAAGGATGATACCTTATTCAAAGACCTTGATGAAATATATAACATAGATGTGATATTTTAAAGGGAAAAAAAATCCCATGGATCAAGGAAAGATATATGAATATAGTTACAAACTACACAAAATGATATCTCCTAATAAAATATAATGTGGTCAAGTAATGGCATGACTTCATCAACAAAGAGGCAAAATCCTATTTCAAGTACCTTTTAACTAATCTTAGAATCTACTCTATACAACCATCAAGTTATGTTAGGCCTCATACCAAATATCATCACTAAGAACATGAATGTGAAACTTATGGCTTCAATTTCAAAAGAGGAACCAAGCTAATAACAAGATGTACATGCAGAGGTTATAGACATCACAAGTGTAAGGAGCCTAAGAACATTGAAGAGGTGGAATAGAGCCTAGATCTCGATGTGTTGCAAATCTAAGTGTACGATTTCAAAGATAGATTGTTTGTAGAATTCAAAAGAGACTTTACAAGGAGGAATAAAGGGTCTTTTTTATTGTGGTCTTAGCCAATGAAATGGTATGTCTAAAAGAAGGATGAAATCTATTGCAAGTCCCAAGATATTTTGGCAAAATAGTTACCCATGGTCATGATGAATTGTATAATCACGAATAACAAATTGGTTTTAGAACTAGACTTTCCTTGAATAAAAATGCCTAGTTAGCAGTTTCACATTATTAAGATATGACTACATTTTTAACTCAAGACATAAATGTAGCATCATCAACCTAGATCATTCAAACCTATTTTCAGAAGTCACCATATATTATTTCCCTTGTAAAATGTCCATGGTTTTAATGTGGAATCATATAGTTAAAAGTGGTTTATTTGAGTAAAGTGCATTTTTAGGGTTTCTCACCCTTCAAACTAGTGATATGACCTTAAGGATAGTCTATCATGAGACTTAAACTAATGAAAAAACACTACCTACCTCTAAACATGTTTTAAGAATGGAGATAGTTTCTATTGGTGTTGGAGAAATTTCTATTTTCGACACACTAGTTCAGTGGGAGTTCACTGACTAGTTCTATTTTAGACTTTCTATTTTTACCATCACTAGTATGCATGCATGCATTCCTAAGGAAAGTTAACTGCTTGATTTATTTTCTTAACTATGGAATGTTTTTCCCTATATATGAGTGTATTCCACTCATTCATTGCATCATACTATCCATGATCTATGTATCAATCATCATCTCATTGGAGTAGTGAATATATTTTCCCATTCTTACATATTGAATCTCTCTTCCTTTTTTGATAAGCTTTGTTTGTACTTGCTTTAGCTAGATCTCCTGTGCAGGTTTCCATGAAACATTGTCATGGTATTAGAGCTATGCTACTTGGAGCAAGCTAGACAATCCAAAGAATAAGGAAAATCGAGGTTTTGACAAGCTAAATCTGCGATTGTACCTTTCAGTAGTTATTCCTCCAAAAATATTACGTTTTTGAGGAAACGACCTGCATGGAAAGTAAATAGTTCCATTTTGGAAGTGGGTTTTCAACCGTTTGGTGAGATTCTTCACCGTTTGCTCAGAAACTAAGCCGAAATATATCCTCCTGAAACTGATACGAATCCGTGGTCATACCTTTCTACAGTGATTTCTCCCAAAAATATTAAGTTTTTGAGGAAATGGCCCGTAAAAAAAGTAAATCGGCCCATTTTGGAAGCGGGTTTTCAAATGTTTGGCGAGCTTCCTCACCATTTTCTCAGAAAGTAAGTTGCAATATCATCTCTTGAAACTGATACAAATTCTTAATTTTTTAATTTTTCACTTGTAGATTGAGAGTAAATTTTTAGAGGTTCTTAGAAACAATGGAAGAGATGGATAGGACAACTATTATACAGTCAAACTTGGTGGTAATCCTCACACCATACAATTATTTTGATTGGAAACCCAAGGCAACATTCCAACTCAAAAGAAAAGAAACACAACCTACATCAACGATTGAGAAGATGAGATGGATGAACCGTAAGGATGAGGCCACAAGA
>ML778262.1:543282-571825 GCA_009831015.1 Picea engelmannii
CTCAAGACCCCCTATTCTCATGGGAGATGACACTCCAGTAGCAGTAGCAGTAGCAGGAGAAGGGAGAGTGGAACTCCACAATGGGAGTTTTGAGAATGTTCTACATGTTCCAAATCTTTCTATAAATCTTCTCTCAATTTATCAGATCACTTAGAAAGGTAAAAAGGTTGAATTTACATCAAATTCAGTTTCAGTGATTGACATGCATGACAATTCCATCATTGCAATTGGTGAGGTGGATCACAAGTCAAGGTTGTATAAATTCACTAAGTTTTTTGAAGATGACTCATCTATTCTACTTACACATAAGGAGAGTACTTTGCATGCACCTCCAGTGCAACATGCATATACTCTTGTTCTTCCATTAGTTTCAGACATCAGAGATGATTCCATACACTCAGATTCTATACATGGAAATAAGAAGGTAGTACATCTAGATAAGAAGCTAGCACCGAAGCTTCAGCAGATGCCCAAGAAGGCACATACCAAACTTTAGGCAACAGGCAACCTTGCAGGGAATCCATTGGATTTGAGGAGGACTCGATCTCAGCATGAGGATCCTTCTCATATATTTTCAGCTTCAGAACCTGCGGTGCCCATGCATTCCTATATGGTTCAATCTATTGATCCACATAAATACAATAGGGTTGTGGGAAATACATTATGGAAAGCAACCATGCATAAGGAGTATGACTCACTCCTACAGAAACAGACTTGGAATCTGGTTCCACGTCCACCAGAAAGGAATATTTTCAAGTGCAGATGGGTCCACAGGATCAAGAGGTACAAGGCCTAACAGGTTTCCAAAGGACTTCATCAGATTCATAAATATTTCTACATCTTCATGAAGACTTTCAGTGAGAAGAAGTTTTAGACTTTGCGGGATCATCTTGCAGTGAAGAACACACTTGCCTAGCAACTGTCATTTTCTTCTTTTGATACATTATCTTTTGAGGGGGGGTTTTGTTCCCATGTGGTTTTCCCTCTTTCCTCACTTTTATTCAGTGTTCATTAGTTGCATTGTACATGAGTACCTAAAATGTCCTAGTAGTCGGGACTCATTTTTTACTCCATAGTGATGTTCAAAGGGGGTGTTGAAGAAATTTCCATTTTCAATACACTAGTTCAGTGGGAGTTAACTGACTAGTTCTATTTTAGAATTTCTATTTTTACCATAACTATTATGCATGCATGCATTCCTAAGGAAAGCTAACTGCTTGATTTCTTTTCTTAATTATGGAATGTTTTTCCCTATATATGAGTTTATTCCACTCATTCATTGCATCATATTGATCGTGATCTATGTATCAATCATCAACTCATTGGGGTAGTGTGAATATATTTTCTCATTCTTCCATATTGAATCTCTCTTCCTTTCTTGATAAGCTTTGTTTGTACTTTATTTAGCTATATCTCCGGTGTAGGTTTCCATGAAACACTGACAATTGGGAGGTTGGACCCATTATGTACTGTAGGGAATTTGAAGATTCATGTGCATATTCTTTGACATAAATACATAAGGTGGTGAATGAAATTAAGTTTAACAAAATATGGCAATGTTAATAGTGCATATACAACCTAAATGAAGTATCCAAAAATTACAGATAGGATTTATTGTGTAAACATTAAATGTGACAAAACCTTTACATTGTCCTAAATACCAAACCATATATTTAAAAAAAAGGATGTACATGTAAACTATGAATAATATGGAACAAGTCTTGACTAGTTATCCTCATCATCTATGTAAACCTATTTGAGTCTCTAAAATAGAAAAACCTACTTAGAAACAATAACCATACAACAATAGAGAACCAATCCAAGTGGAGGTTGTTAGTAGCTAGCCATGTGTTGTTAAGGGAAAAGTTTCTTACTCAACACCAAGGTGTTGATCCCGACATAAGGTAATTTTCATCATCATCGTCATTGTCATCATCGTCCTCATCACCATCATTGTCATTGTCATCATCATCATCATTTTCATTGTCATCATCATGATCGTCATTGTCATAATTTCCATCATCATTGTGATCAATATTGTCATCGTCATTTCCATCATCATCGTCATCCATTTTCATCATCGTCATCATCATCATCATCATCATCGTCATCGTCAACGCCAACGCCATCATCATCGTCATTTCCATTGTCATCATCGTCATCGTCATTGTCATCATCATTGTCATTTCCATATCATCGTAAACATGTGACCTCCAGGGAGTAAACACATGTTCTTAACCGTTACGCCCACTATATAATATATATTAATTATATCATATTTTAATTATTATAATATATTTATTATATTATTATATAATATATAAATTATATAATTATAATATATATATTGATTCAAATAACAAACAATAAAACATATTACAATACACTATTAATGTTTATTTGAAACATGCGCCCACGTGGAGACCAAAAGAGCCCGACCGCGAAGAGAAGGGCAAGACAAGGAGGCACGCCCTACCCAAAACAAAGAGAACGATCGTGAACAGAGGAGGACCTACCCATAACAAAGAGCCTGACCCTAATAAAGGAGTGTTAATTTAACCATAACCTTTAAAGTTGCAGCAACCAAGATCACAAGAAGAAGCACCATGCACAAGAACACAAGAAGTATCCTGGGAAACCCTTATCAACAAGGGAAGAAAACCCAGCCAAATCCTTTGCTATATTCTTCAAGAAACTACCTTCACCACCAAGAAAACCTATCACACAAGAGGGTGCTCAAACCCTAGAATACTAGTGCCCAAGAGAGGTGCACACTTTTCCCAAGAAGGTGTACTTGCTGAAATTTCCAAACTCACATGAAATATGTGTTCTCAATGGGGAATCTACCTTTACTTATACTAGACTGAACCTGTCAACATAAGTGTCTATTGGCACAACAGGGCCAACCTCACTAGCTCATAATATAATTAATATTAACTGGATTAATTATCTTTTACATTAATTACAGTCACATTAAGGTGGAGTCRACMTGTACCCTTTACATTACAATTAGGGTTACAGGAAGGTCTAACTCTTGAAMAATATATCAARGGGTCTTATACACCCACTAGTGCTCATCCACTAGGGGCACATCCATAGGGATTTCCATATCTATGGCTCACTGCATTACATAGAGGAACCACTTCTTCACTAGTGCTCAGCCACTAAGATCACGTTCACTTGTGCTCATCCACRTGTACRTCCACTCAACATRTCTTCTTTCCCAATTCATTACATAGGAGAGTCATCTGGAGTTTCTCGTTAACTCTTCTRCTCAGAGGAGGCTAATACATCATCTTCAGTTCTTTTCTCATGACGACGCACCCAACACTTTGGGATTTCACACGTTCACCTTGTGCTCAACCACAKGCACGTCCAACTCTGTAGATCACCTTTCTCAYTGCGTTACACAGGAGAATCATCTGGGTTTCTTCTCAATTCTCTATAAGGAGGAGTTCATTTCTACGTTCCAGCTCTGTCTCAGATAGGAACCACAYGCCCCTCTTAGGGGATTTMTCTCAGGTTTGTAAGATGGAGAATATATCACATAGATGCAATGATCAACATCTCTCAGGTTTGTAAGCTGGACAATGTCTCACATAGATGCAATTATCAACACTTCCTCTCAGCTAGGGAGGCATTCTTCATCATGCCAAGTCTCACACAGATGTACTTTGAACTTTTGTCTTGGCTAGAATCATCAATACTCCCTCTCAACTAGGGAGGCATTCTTCACCAAGTTGGTTTGGTGAAGATGTCTGCAATCTTCTCATGTGTAGGAAGGTACTACATGTGTACAATTTTCTTCTGCATCATATCTCTGATATAAGGATACTTCATCTCATTGTTTTTTCGATCCATCAGGAAACACTGGGTTCTCAAGGATTTTTACACACGAATTGTAGTTATCATCATAGGATCCATATCATGGTCAAGTAAATCTATCAGAAGCTTGTGAATCCACATTGATTCACACACTCAATGCTATATGCTCTGTCTTTGTGGTACTCAAGGCCACAGAGTTTTGTTTCTTGCTACATCAGGAAATCATGGCAACCTTCACGATAGAACAACAACCGGATGTGATTTTCCGGTCCACTGTATTTTATGCTCAATCTGAATCGGCATATCCTGCAAACTCAAGTTCACATTGAAGACATATATCAGGCCATATCCAACAGTGCCTCGTATACATCTCAATACATGTTTTGATGTTTGTCTAGTGATTCTGTCTTGGTTGACTCATGAAATGACTAGGCACATCCACTGCATGGCATGAATCATGTATGGTGTTAACTAGATACATCAATGATCCAATCAGCTGTGGATCAGTCTTGTCGGAATCATCATCAATATTTAAATCTATCACAGTGGATTTTTCATTCTATCATACTGGAATTCTTTAATATTTTCACTATATATTTTCCTTGACTCAGGAAAATCTCATCAGTCTTATGTCATACTTCTTGTCCCAAGAAGTAGTGCATCATACTCAGATTCTTCATCTCGAATTCAAAAGTCAGGGATTACTTGTATTCAACGACAATGCTTTCTGAATAAGTCATCAAAATCAGGCTCTCGTCACCAACACTGTAATAATATGGGTTTTGGATCAACAATGCTATTTTCTTAGATTTAACCTCATCAAGAATTCATCCATCTGACATTTTTTCCAACTCATGGATGGTAGTACAGATGTTAATGTAATTATCTCATTGAATCAAGTGTCTCATCATAGACAACTCCCTCTGTTTGTGAGAGTCCTTTAGTTTTGTATTCCTTGAAACTTCCTATCAATTGCATGCTTTCTCTACTTGGAATTTTTCACAAACTTCCCTTCTGGTTTCTGAATAATATCTTATAAATCATTCTTTAATATATATTGGTATTCTTTTGTTATGGCATCTTTCCATATTTATTTCTCATTTTGTTTCTTCAATGAAATGGCTCATGACTGAAGGATATTTTTCAAAACTCTTTTGCTTTCTCAAGGTGTCCCTTGAGGGACTTGTGTGTCTCTCTATCTTCTAGTAGAGTTTTGCATATCTTTGGCATGCCTTTTATGCCCCACTATAATATCTCAGGTTATATCAACTGGAGCAACCGGATTGGTTGGGATAATGTTTGTCTCCCTATGAACTGTTGAAGGGGAAGAAGGTAATGTCTCACTATCAATCTCCATATGATATTTTCTAGGTTTGTTTGAATGGGTATCTCTTATCTAAAGACAACATCTCTTCTTGTCTCTCATAATAATCAATTAAATATGGTTTGGACTGCCGTACCAGGGATAATGGTCCAAATCTTTGAGGGCTCCCATACTAGGGATAATATCCTTTGTTTATTCAAAAATGCAATCAACTATGAATTTAGAAATCAATTGATTTACCTAGTTTGCAGTCATGCTTTAGTTTTTAGAGGAAGTAATTCTCCTCTCTCTTCTCTTCATTATTTTGTGGTGGGTCTGGATCAATGTCAATGGTAGAATCATATTGTCTTCCCTTCTTCCTAGTTGGACAGTTTCTTGCATAGTGTCCATATTTGTCACATATGAAAAACTGGATTTTTGAAACATCTCTTCTTTGATAACCTGGATTTGATGAAGACTTTTCATATTTAAATGTATGCCTGAAATTTCTTTTGAATTTTCCTCCTTTCTTTGTATGGAGTGCAAGAGCATGATTTTATTCTGAGGAATATTCCACTCCTCTATTTCTAATTCTAAGTTCTTCTTGAGTACAATCTGTCCATAGATGATCAAAGGTTGGTAGAGCTTATCTTCCACTGATACTTTGAAGAAAACGTTCCCACATTTTTTGAAGGTTATTGAGAGCGGTTAATACAAGTTCTCTATCATACATGATTTATCCAATGATCTCTAGTTGTTCTTTAATCTATGATATCTTCATAAAGAAGATGGAAGCTGTGTCACCTTTCGTCATCTTGGTACTTTGAAGTTGGATTTTCAAGGTAAGAGATTTGAGGGTGTTTTCACTTTAAAACGTTTCTTTTAATGATTCATACATATCATAAGTTGTTTTTAGGTTGGGAATATGAGGTAAGAGATGATCTCTTATTGAGTAGATGATTAATTTTCTTGTTTTGACATCTTCTTCCTTTCTTATATTCTTCTCTACATATGTAGTTGTGTCTAGTAAGGTTTTAGTTACCACATCCAAGAGTTCATATTCTTCAAGGGTGACCTGAAGCCTTTATTTTAGGAGCTGAAGTTGCTTGCTCCATCAAGCCTATCTTCTATTAAGGCTTTGTTCTTCATTTGTTTGGTTTCTTCAAACTCTCACCAACTGGATTTTGAAAACCTAATGATTAGGTTGAATTAGTAGCCTTGGATTATGTTGGACTTATGACATCCAACAATCAAATTGATAGTGTCACATAGATTCTTGTTGATTTAAGAAAAACATTTCTTCAGAAATCTAGGATTAAGATTCTGCAAGAAATTTCGATATCCTAGAAACCCTAGGGCCAAAAACTCAAAATTCTCGGAATTTGATTTTAAGAGCTTCTGGAGATGCACTGGAAGAGGTTGTACTCTTCTATTCCAAATATATCCCCAACTTCAAAGTATTAAGGGATAGAACACCATAGAAAGGAGGGTCGTACGGATTTTTCTGGAAACCCTAGGAGGGTCGTACGATTATGCAAAAGTGAGAGGAGACTTGGTAGATGCGTGTGCAATGGGTTCTTTCAATACCTATGCTCTGATACCATGTTAATTTTTCAATGAGAAAGTTTAAGCATGAATTTCATTCCATTTTTAGCATTTAACTATAACCTTTAAATTTGCATCAACCAAGATCACAAGAAGAAGCACCATGCACAAGAACACAAGAAGTATCTTGGGAAACCCTTCTCAACAAGGGAAGAAAACACAACCAAATCCTTTGTTATATTCTTCAAGAGAAATACCTTCACCACCAAGAAAACCTAGCACACAAGAGGGTGCTCAAACCCTAGAAGACTAGCGCCCAAGAGAGGTGTGCACTTTTCCCAAGAAGGTGTACTTACCGATATTTCCAAACTCACATGAAAGATATTTGTCCTCAATGGGGAATTTACCTTTACTTATACTAGACTGAACCTGTCAACAGAAGTGTCTATTGGCACAATAGGGATGACTTTACTAGCTCATAATATAATTAATATTAACCATATTAATTATCTTTTACATTAATTACCAGTCACATTAAGGTGGGGCCAACATGTACCCTTTACATTAAAATTAGGGTTACAGGAAGGTCTGACTCTTGAACAATATAGAAAGGGATTGTATACACCCACTAGTGCTCATCCACTAGGGGCACATCCATAGGGATGTCCATATCTCTAGCTCACTACATTACACAGAGGAAACACTTCTTCACTAGTGCTCAGCCACTAGAATCATGTTCACCTGTGCTCGTCCATAGGCACGTCCACTCAACAGATATTCTTTCTCACTGCATTACATAGGAGAGTCATCTGGATTTTCTCGTCAACTCTTCTACTCAGAGGAGGATAATACATCATCTTCATTTATGTTCTCATGACGATGCACCCAACACTTTTGGATTTCACACGTTCACCTTGTGCTCAGCCACAGACATGTCCAACTCTGCAAATCACCTTTCTCACTATGTTACATAGGAGAATCATCTAGATTTATTCTCAACTCTCTATAAGGAGGATTTCATCTCTACATTCCATCTCTGTCTCAGATAGGAACCACATGCCCCTCTTAGGGGATTTATCTCAAGTTTGTAAGTTGGAGAATATCTCACATAGTTGCAATGATCAACATCTCTCAGGTTTGTAAGCTAGATAATGTCTCATATAGCTGCAATCATCAACAAGGAGTCCCTACCCACAACAAAGATCTTGACCATGAACAAAGAAGGCCCTACCCACAATGCACAAGGCTAAGACAAGGATGCCCTAGCTACCCACAGTGTGGAAAATAAAAAAGGAGACCTAAGCACCCTTAGAAGAGATAGAGATGCTCAAGGGATCACCAACAATGGGGAAAAAAAATCAGTATGTTTCTTCCATAAGTCTAAATGGTTACCCTCCTTCTCTAATTTCTCTAATTTCTCTAATATCTTGTCTTCCCTGTTCAAATAACCCAAACTCTTATCAAATTTCTTCAAAATAGTATAATGCACAACACCCATGAGATGAAGAGACATGTCATATGTTTAAACTTATTTGAGCCCCTTACTCTAGGGATAAGATAATGTTGTTTCTTTGATTATATAGGACTCCTCTGGCCCTGTGTTTTGTCAGTTTTTATTTCCACGTTCAACCTTCAACTAATGAAATTCATGTTACATATCAAGAGTTGTATTTTGGAGTATTGGAGGTTGTCAAATTGGAGGCGTGTGGTTAGGAATATTGAGGGATTGTCTAGTTGGAACTTATCACTCCTCTTGAATTTACTGATGCAAAATTTGAGACTCACTAGACATTCTCTAGAGAGGTTGGTGGCATTCTCTAGATGGTAAGATTTTTAAGAAATATCACCATCCTTATGAGGTGTGGTTGGATGTTGAGATGAAGTTGGTTGGAGAGTATGGCCTCCACAGAATTTTTGAGGGTTCAATATACACTAAATCACATTTGAAATGTTGCAAGAATGCTTCTTACTCTTATGAGAAGAATCCACAATGGATTTTTTGGGGTGAGGGCATGCCACATTGCATGAATAAGTATATTGAACTTCTTGATGAGACTTGGAGAAAGCTCGATTATGTCTTCACCTTTATAGTTGAGAATTTCCTTGAGCAATGAATTCAAACCATGGTGTTTAAGTTTGGGATGGTCAATTCAATGCACCATGCTTGTGTACTCATCAAGCAATAACACATTAAGTAACTTTAATATTGCTACATTCCATTGCCAATTTAAATTTGATAAATTTGGTATGATAATTGTTGAGGATATTTGGTATTATATTACAATAATAAGCAATATGGGCTCCTTTTTTTCCATTCATATACTATCTTGAGATTATTCACAACATTCATCTCATTGGCATTCACATCCATATATGCATTTTTTTGGTATGTCTATGTGTTAGCCAATATGTGTGTGCATTCTCTCACAAACATATACCTTAACATAATATCATAATTATTTTCTCGTATTTTAGTTAATTTATATTCTTTAGCATTATGTGCAAACATAGTTTTGAAAATACTACATTCTTTTTTCATCATCTATTGAGTTTTTTTCCTCATTTATTCCAGATAAATTGCTAGTGTGTTAATAAGATTTTTTCATAGATTAGAAGCATATTGTAGTTTCATGTATGTGAAGATATGCATTAGAGTTCCTCTGGTTGTTCATTGTTCATTTTGGTTATTATTGTGCCTCTGGTCTTATTTTGATAATTTAACCTAATATCTTTATACTATTTATGATCAGTATTTTGAATTTTCTCTTTGGCATCTCGTAAGATTATGAAATTATATTATACTCTCTTTCTTCTTTAAGATAAATTAAATTCTCTCATATAAACACTCATAAGATAACTTGTCCATGAGTTTTATGATGAATCAATAAGTTTTCATGATTCTTATGAAGCATCATCAGAGTCTTTTAAGGAAAACAACTATCACTGCATTGAGATCTATGGAAAGAAGGGATTTGATTGGAAGTGAAAACATAGGGAAAAAAATTACTTGCCACTGAAATATCAATGTAGGCCAAACCACCATTTCATTTCCATTTAGGATGGTATTCTTTAGAATTCCTTGACAGATGAAGAAGAGAAATTTGTCAATGGTCAATTGGATGCAAGATTGATGACTTTGCAATGAATAAAGAACATGGTACTACATTCAATGTTATAAACTTTGAAAGAAACTTATTCAAAAGAGATATATATTCCTTATTTTAGTAAAAATGTCTAGTAAATAAATATGACAACTAGTGATGTTGTCAGTGAGAAACAATGTTTGAGTAGTAAGAAGCTCATGAATTCCATGTTTAGGTATGAATTGTTGCTAGTTATGTTTGAGAATGCACTGAAAGGGTTATTTTTTTCCATTCTGAGAGAGTTAGGAGGTTCATGCATACATCTAGACCAATGTAAATTGCAATACGATAGTTGCATCGGGAGTACACAATGACCACATTGCTTTATTATTTTTGCAACAAGGATGAATTGTTTGTAAGGTGAAATTCATACCAGTTACCAAGCTTGACTGGAAACAAGTATTGTTACCTATAAGCTAAGAATTGTGCTACAAGTTTTCATCCACTCTTTATTATTGCAAACCGTGAAAATTGGATTAAGTCTACTATTATGTTGGTAACATATTGATAAATAGAATCCATATAAAACAAGTCATTTCTATTAAATATTTTGTTATTTTTCTCCGTTATTCTCTTTCTCTATTATGCTATGTCATTCAACATTGAGAGTCTCCTACACAGCTAGTGACAAGAATCTCCTCTTGAAGGACTTCCAAGTTCCAAACCAAGATACAATTACAAGACTCTACTGAATTTGTATAGCCTTGTGCTTAAGTCACCTGACACGATGACACGAGACACAAGGGACACGAAAATACAAGTATCTGACACGTGAAATTTTGACCTGGAAATGATAGTATTTGGCATCTGTTTCAAATATTCTAAGTGCCCTTTTGTCATAAGAAAGAACAGTTTCAGGGCCCATACCTACCGATTTGAACTCTTTCCCTATTCAAATAACCTAATCTATGGTTAGTATCACTATTATATTTATGGTTAATATCAATTCATTCAAAATCCTTTGACCAAAGCCATGTGCTCTCTTTTTTATTAGATACTCACCTCACAATTATAGCATAAGTGAGAATAATCTCTCTAATTTGTCCCAAGCCAATGTCATTGATAATTTAACATGATAACGATGTTGTATTTGACTCAAATTGGTGATTTTATAAGTTGATATTCAACATTCCACCTTTGACATCGACTTGACAAGTTGGCAAATGAATTAAGAACACATGTTACCCAATTGAAAGTTAAACCACAATAACATTTAACTTTGGACATCCAACATTGAATATGATAACCTCACATCAAAGTTAATTGTTTAAAATGGTCCCCTTGGTGAAGTGGATGCATATAGAGAAGTATCAAGAGGTGGATTAGAGGGAAAACATCATGACACTACTATTTTTTCCATATTGATTATGGGGGTTTCCCCTCTTGGGAAGATATGAGATATGATGAGAGAACATGATAGTGTTTTTTAAAATGAGAGCTCTCACATATACCTTATCATTGTGAAAATTATACAGAAATCAAATGAAAAGGAGTAAATTTGCTAACAACCACTCAACACAGAGATACCCAGAATTTTTGCATTCAACATTAATGAGAAAAACATATAGTACATTTTATGACAATACAACTTGCTTTCTTGTTATTGACTATACGATTATTGTTTTGTCGTAGGATTATTATCCTTCTGTAGGGAATGAAAATTTCTTGTAGAAAACACAGGCCCTAAACTTGACCCTAATCTCTTCTCTTACTTAAGGTAGTTTCCACAGGCCGTAACTTGGCCTTTCTATGTCACCCGAATCTAGGGTGTCCTCATCCCACTTGTGTTATAACCGGGATTCTCGTACACGACTGTACAAAGGTGTACGGGGTGCACCTACCCATATCATTCATGATTCAATGAGATAACTCGACTCTCCTTTATATCATAGGTGGATCCATGTGAGGTTAAAGTAATAGATCCTAGCCATTAGATCTTGGATTAGATCAATGGATGGGATTTGTTTATTCATTGAGAGCACTTTATCCCTCACTATATGGTTTTAACAATCATGGTGGCATCATTTTTTTGGCAGAGTACTTATATTCATCTCTTCTAGGGAGTTTCAAGGGGATCAATGAGGTGTCTATAATCAATTGGGGGAACATCCTTTCTACTCCCTTCACCATCCATTTTACATTTTCTCATTAAGGAGGTGAACATTGACCTCCTCATCCTTCATCTCATTCAAACGTAGTGAAAGGAACTTGGGGATCACTTGAGAATATTACCATCTTTTGCCTCCTCAATCACTCAAAGACCATTCTCGAGAGGAAGTTATCAACAAAGAGAATTACTCTGAAATTGGGAGTGTAGCTACTAATTTGATGAACATAGTTTTCATGAAGGTTTTGTCCCTCCTATAAACACACCTTTAACAATCCCTCTCGGTCCACTTCTTGTAAGAGTAAAATCTTCAGGGGATATGAAATGTCCCCTGAAGCCTTTCCCCTAGTTGGAAGTACTTTATATGTAGTACTTCCTTCCACTATGCATTACCTCCAAAAATTAGATTCTATATAATCTTTGGTCACATAGCCTTGTTCACATTGTTGGTCTCTCTAATATTAAGACAACATGTTGCTTAGGCCTAATATTTGTCACAATTGAGTGAATAATGTTTTTCTTTGTTTATTATAGATAACTAGGAGGGATTACTTTATCTATCTCCAAATTGAGGGATTACTTTATTGATGAATGCACTCATAGTTCATTGGGCTCCCCTTGGGAAGACAAATTGAGTTTAATGGTAAAATTGGGTTGTTATTGGGCCAAATTCGTTTAATAGGTACAAGTGGGCTCTTGTTATCATCGGTTCTTTATAAGGGTATCCTTGCACCTAATTTTCCAAGGTTTCATTCGAATGCACTCGCAAATTCAAGTTTATATGTAGGATGGAAATACATATTAATCACAACAATGGAATAAACTTTAACTTTTTCAATCTTAAGATAATTAAATAAATGAGACTTTGCATAAAATGTAGAAGTCCATGATCATCATCATCACTTTCACTATTTACAGAGATTGACCTTTTTATGTTTTGTAGCTTTTGATCTAAATATAGAATCCAAAAAAATAAAATGTTATAGTTGTTCCCCTCCGATAATTTTTAATCAACACCCCTTATATAGAAGCGTATCCTTTGAGAGTGGGGGTCTCCCTACATGTGTGATAGAGCCCTCGATACATGAAGAAAAACCTTCAACAAGGTCAACTAATCCCTCTTTCTAAAAGAATCCTATAGTAACTAGAACACAAATCTCATCAAGGTCGATTCCCTCTTTCTGAGAGAATTTGTACTCTTCAATACTCCCATCAATTAAAAGCTTGGAATCTATCACTCGTTTAAATTTTCAAAGAAATGAGTGTGTTGAGAATTTTATTGTAACAAAAAAATTCACTTGTAATATTATGTTCTTGTGGTTTCCTCAAGAGTTTCATCACATCCCTTATGACACTCGCTGATTGTTTCTCTCATTTAATGGTGTTATAAGATGTACACGGAAACAAGTATTTATCATATATATATTCATAGAGTGAGGGAAGTTCAAGTAGAATAGAAGAAAGTGAGACATCTAGTATGTCTAATAGGGGGATATAAACTCCAAAGAATGTAGAGGATGAGGCTAGACAAAAATATGAACATATGGCCATATCCCAAACTACTCTACTTGCCTCCACTACTCACACAGGTATAGATAACTCTAATACACTTTTTATTAATGAAATGCTTGTAATAATAATAACTTCGGATACCAATTTAATGTTTTTTTCTTATTGCAATTGATGACCATCGCCCCTCCTTGCAGTAGCCTCAACGTCATGAGTACACGACCATGTCGTCAATAAGGCATGCAAAGGCCAAAACAACTAAAGGGGAAGAAGGATCCGATGAAATCCTTTCTCAATTCATGTAAAAAAAAATAAACCAAAAAAGAATTGATTGTCCTAGCTATATAATACAAAACATCATGTACCATATTCTAAAAACATATTTTTAATGATAAAATTTATTGAGATGAAGCATTTTGTGTCTTTGATTAATGAATGAATATATTAATTTTATATGTTAATGAATCATTGTTATATGTTTCTTTATGCACATATGTTAATGAATGAATACTATATGTTTCTTTATGTCTCTTGTAGATAGATTGGGTACTAGGGAATTGAGAGTGATGTGAGGGGCAGGGAGGGGCCATAAGAGCAACCACCTTCACGTGGTTGGCCTTGTTCAATAGAGAATAAATTAGGATTTGGATAATCTTGGAGCAATCCTCCCTAAATCCTACAGAGAAACAACGAAGTCAATGTTGACTTCACTGCTACTCTGTCAAAATGAGAGAGGTTTGCTCCAATATCAGTCTTCTCCAATAACTTATTCTCGAAACCAAGAGGAGATTATTCAGGTATTCATCCACTCAAGTCTTTTTACTTATTATTTATTCATAAAAATGTTTGTTAATTTATTTTATTATTTTGTTGATTCTTCGTGTGATGATTAAATTTCTAGAAGATCTGTTGGAGGAGATCTATTGGAGCAGCATTAAACGAATATCATACAACCATCGAATATCTAGGTATTTGAGTTGTTATTCCATTTCTAATTGCAATTTATTTGTATGATTCAAATGATGATTTATATTGTGATTATGGTTCTTGTCACTCACATGCATTCCTTTTATAGTCCTCACTTCCCATAACTATTTCATAAAAAATTTGTCACAAAACTTTGGTTGTTTGGTGATTTGCATAGTGATTTTTAAAAATATAGGAGATCTCCCAAAATATAAACACTTGGTTCAAAATAGTAAAGGTTTTCATTAGTGCCCAAATGATATCAATTAAGATTTTTTGCTTTATTGAACAAGTGCCCAAGGTTAGAATAGAGATGCCTTCCAAACCCAAAATAAATTCTAAGGAAATGTAGACATCACTTATACATGGCTTCCTCATATAGAGAGGACAATTGTCTACATAAATAAAAGAAAATGAATTTATCCATAACATACTGGGGAAAAGGGGAAGGGTGCATTGGAGAGCCATAAATCCTAATTCAACAATATTTTTCGTCCACAAAGTAATATACTTTTCCATCTAGAAAAATAATCGCATCCTTGGTAATGTGGATAGAGGTATGATGTGTGATGTATATTCTCATTGTAAATATAATTTTATTTTCAACCTTATAAAAAATTCCATACTTGTTTTCCTTTGTGAGGTTGTGATATTGGAATTTCACTAGATTTTGTTCATGCTTCGCTTGCCTAGATTTTGGAAACCCTAGGTACTAATTCTAGAAACATAACACAATTGAAAAGAAAGCAATGGCATGGAATTTTTTAGTTTCTTGGAAATTCCTAAGTGGATGGTCCACAACATTCGATATGAAAACCCTCAATCAAATATTATAGTTTTTCCCTCCTTAGCGAGCCAATTGATTATAAAGAAAAATTTACTTGAGAACCTAGAAGTGGTTTCTTTCCCCCAATTTTACATAACATCCAAACCAAATATTTATATGGGAAATATAATATCTCTAGGTCATACATGGGGGTAAAATATATGGGCTCTCTGACCCATCTGATCAAGAAATTATTTCCCTCTATTGGATTGTAGATTCTCCCACCAAAACATAAACAAAACATTGAATTGAAAGAAACCGAATTTATGAAATAGGGTGTCTTACCTAGTCTCTAACCAAGATCAATCATTGTTCCCTAATGATATAATGATTTTTAATACACTATTAAATGATTTCCCTTGAATTAATAACTTTTAGGAAACATGCATCCTTCACTAGCTTGGGTATCCATGTTACTTCTATCATTGACCTACTTTGAGATATGTGATTTTTTATCCATAGGAATCTGTCATTTATAATGATGAGGGAATTATGAGTATCTATAACAACAAGGTTTCCTATTCAAGTAAGGATAGAACAATGTTGAATAACCCAAACCTTGCATGGTATATTTGTTGGGTATATGTGGCCAGCATTGAAGGTGTTTGTTCATGGGCTTGTGCATTTGGTTTCAATTTGTTAATGGAAGTCAATCCCACCATGTATTCAACACCAAATCCACTAAACCCAAGTGAAATGGACAAGGTAAGCTCTAAGCAAGGAATAATCTTGCATTTCCTTTCCATTGTGTGATGTTTGCATGGTAATTAGGTTGATATGAGACTAGGGTAAAACTATTTGTGCATTTCCAACCTCCATTAAATGATTAATTCATTATTTTCTATTTTGGGTAGGAACCCCTTTTCTTAACCTCTCTATATATCATTGTTTTGCAACAAAATGCACAAAGTCCAAGTTCTACTTGACCTCTTGCACTTCTTTGTTTATGATTATGAGCATTGAAATATACAACTCTAATACTTGATATTTGTGACATGTGTACAAGAGAGAAAGTATGTGAGGAAGATTAAACTTGAATATTTTTAAACCCAAATATTTGTTTCCTTACTCTGTTGCAACATATATGTTGAGGTTGATTTAAACCTATGTATGAATGGATTAGTTATGTTTTGAATGGTTATCCACTAAAATCAAGGTGTGCATACATTTATGCACAAATTGTGGCAGAATATTAGCCTTGAGGGTAGAGCTGGGGCATAATGGGTAACATATTAGTATTGTTCATTGCTTGTTGAATGCATTCCTAGGTGGTGTTTGAATATTGATATGGAAACCTCTTTGAACAGGTCAAAACCCAGTTCAAGACATGCATTGAAAACATGTTAAAATGATACATTTAATTGTACACTTAGTACAAGAGCTATGATTTTGTGCCTAGATGCATACTAGTGGATGTACCCTTTTGAAAGGTTAGTGAAATTTTACTATGTATACTTAGGTCCACATGAATTTGAACATATTATGTTCATGATCTAGTACATCACTAACAAATGCTTATTCAAACTTCTAATTTGATTGCAAGTTTTGTGTGTATTTTCTTTAGGAACATGAAAGTTTTCAAAAATTATGTCAAGAATTGGAACAATCATAAAGGGTGCATAGATGAAATCTACACCATGAAGTAATCCATCAAATTTTGTGTTGGATATGTGGAATGTATGGAATATATTCGAAGCATGCCTAGTAGAAATGAGGTTTGGGATGATGAAGAGGGAGAGGTTGTTCATTATGGGACGGTCTTATCTACTGAAACTTCAATTGAATTAGATGATATCAGTTTGTTATAATCCCATAGGTGGGTTGTGTAAAACACAAATGAACTTCAACCTTAGATAGAGTAAGTAATAAGAATGACCTTATAAAACCAGTTTTTAGTAGATTATATCAAAATATCTTGAAGACAATGTCCATTGACATGAATGGAAATTACAATGCAATTGAGTGAAATCTCCAATACAAGCATCCAAGCCCAAAAGGATGAAGCTTTGTTACAAAACCTTGACAACTAAAAATTTAGTGATTTGTATCATTGAACAAGACAATTATGATATAGTTTTAAATTGCATGGTTTTCTAACGACATTTAATAATTTACAGGTTGAAGGAAAATAAAATATTTTCAATACCCCTAAATGGTTGGCACATAGACCATGGAAATATGCAACCAAGTACAAGGGATACTTTATCAATGGGTGTATATTTCATATTAAAATCATAAAGAATGTTAGAACCACCCAAAATAGTGGCATGTGCATAGATGCACAAAATTTAATAAGGTCAGGTGCAAAAAAAAATAATCCTATACATTAGATGATAACATATTTTGGAGTGATCCAAGAAATAATCATATTGGACTACTATTGTATGGAATATCCCTTCTTCAAATGTTATTGGGAATATGTATACAAGAAGAATGGAATGAAAACTAATGAAATTAGTTTCACAATGGTGAATCTAAATGGATGCTCAAGAAATCATTGTAGAGTGCAAGATGATTCAGTAAATATGATGAAGTTGTAGTTGATCGTGGCATGGATTATGTTCGACTAGATTGTGAAGGCACATGTTTAGATGTTGATAAATAAGTAGTAGTCATGATCTATTTATCCATTCTAATTTAATTTGTATCCATGAAAAATAAAATTACATTTTTATACTCTTAATTTTTTTGAATGTATCTACCAATTAATTTACTATATGTTTACTTGAATTCCATTCTTAAGTTTTATGAAAATATGCATATTGAAAATGTTTTTGACATAACTTTTGAATATTCTCAAAGCCCACCCTAATGTCCTTCAAATTTTAATGTATATGAAAAAAAAAACTATTGAAGATGTTCAAGGAAAGTCATGGGGTGGCTCTATTTTTGTTCTCACTATAGTACTAATGGCTTGTAATATCTATTGTTTTCAGTTTGTTATGTGGTTATTAGAACTATAAAATAAAATAAAAATCAAAGGATTGTATAAGTGGCAGTTTTAAAATGTTCTGATTTTTACCCTTTTGTGAAAGATAGTGGTAGTTTTTGTATAGATAAAAAATGATATCTTTTGTGTTGATAGTTGGTTATTCTTAGGGTCATTGAAATATGAGTTTGAAAGGTGTTTCGTTTATCCTCCTTCCCTATTACTTTGTAAGTGCATAAGAACATTATGAATGTGATTTCTATTCTCCTTGAATAGATGTTCAATATTTTTCAATTATATATGTTGAACTCAAATATACTTTTTTTAATTTATTTGTTATTATTTCCACCTACACGGGTGGTTACGAAGTGCCCTTAATGTCACTTACAAGGTACTTAATAACCACCTCATTAAGTGTATGTAAGGAAATTTTTAACATGCCCCTACACAATATGTTTTTAATGCCCATCATAAACTAGCATTGTAAGGGATTTAAATCTAGTTTTCCACTACCTATGTAAGTTTCTATAAGGGAAGTTTTCAACCTCCTTTGTAGGTTACTATAAGGGTGGTTTCAAACCACCCTTGTAAGTTTCTATAAGCATGGTTACAAAATGCCCCCATAAATTTCTAAAAGGGGGTTTCCAACCACCTCCACAAGTCTTAGTAAAGGTAGTTTCAAACCATCCACATATGTTTCTATAGAGTTTTTCCACTTGCCCTTGTAAGTTGCTATAAGGGGGGTTTCAGAAAACCCCTGCAAGATTATATTAGGGGGGGGGGGTTCCAAACCACCCTTGTGCGTTGGTATGGGGGGGTTAAGTTTTCCTTGTATGTTTCCATGATAGGGGGTTTAAAATTTGCTCAATGACTTCTATAAGGGGGATTTCAAAGCATCCTCGCAAGTAGCTATGAGTAGGATTTCAAAGCATCCTCGCAAGTAGCTATGAGTAGGATTTCAAGCTACCTCTATAATTTTCTATGGGGAATTTTCAAACCATACCCATAAGTTGTTATGAGGGGGGTTTCAAACCACCCCCATAAGATACTATGAGGGAGGTTTCAACCCGCCCCTATACCAACTTGCTATGGGGGAGGTTTCAAATTTCCCTCATAAACTACTATGAGGGGGATTTCAAACTACCTCAATAACTTACTATGAGGGGGGTTTCAAATTTCCCCTATAAGTTGTTATGAGGGAGGTTTCAAACCACACCTATAAGTTGTTATGAGGGGGGTTTTAGACTACCCTTTACATTTTATGAGGGATGTTTTATACCACACCAATATGTTGTTGTGAAGGTAGTTTGTTTAAAATTTCATCTAATATTTATCTTTACTATAAAGGATTTTTTTTAAACCACCTCTACTAGTTACCTCCTTGGATAGGGTTAACAAATTCCTCCAAAGAAAATTTTGGGGGTGGTTCAAAATCACCCCCAAAAGTGAATTTTGGGGGTGGTTCAAAATCACCCCCAAAAGTGAATTTTGGGGGTGGTCCAAAATTGATCTTAAACTATTGTTTAAAGGCCTAGATTTTAACACTAGTGCTTTTGGAGGCAATTTTTAACATAACCCCAAGTACAACTATTGAGTTAAAATATCCAAATTTATGGGAGTATGGCCACATGCTTTATGGATACGATGGTATTGATGAAGCATATAAAAACATGGCCCATTTGGTGTCCCCTTGTTCATTTGCCTAGGTTTCTCACTACATAAACCTTTTAATATGTGCACCAAACATTGTTTTGGCACCAAAAATGGTGCATCGAGTATTATTTCTAGTACTCTTGCACATGCATTATTTCTTTGTTATCCACCCAATCCTATAGTCAGTCTTTCTTTTGTTGCATAGTCTTGGAGTTGTTTTTCTTCCCCTTGTTCATCCTCTTTTTTCCCTTGCCCATAATTTTTTTATGTATTTGATAGTATGCAGATTGTGATTGTTTTAAAAGCTTGTCACAATAGGGTCATCTATGCCACGAAATTTCTAAGGTTACCATCCATCTCAATGGGAAATTCAATATCTCTAGGGACACTAGTTGTTGCAAAGCAAGTGGACACTATTTATTCCAAAAAATGGTGGACACTTGTTTTTGTAGTATGGCATATTCATGGTGTTACATTGCTATTAATTTATACCTACACAACTAGTAATCCTGCTTGTGTTTGTAAACACAATAAATTGATCACAAAAATTTGTTCTACCACTTGTTTTCATTATATGCAAGGATTTGAGTATTTTTATGTGTATGTGTTTGGGTTTCAAGATATATTTTGCATTATATTTCATGGTATATAGAATACTAGGGTTTATCCCCGAGGGTTATCTCAACTGGTATTGAGCCAATGTGAGTTATCTCCCCCAATGATCATTTGGGGAGGTCATGGGTTCGACTCTCTTAATCCCCTAAGGGTGAGGATTTGTAATCAGGGTCGACAATTTACCCTGTTTACCATCCATGAAATGTGGGGAAGTACTCAAAAAGTTTACCATGATTTCTTCCATAGGAAAAAATATAGAAAATTAGGGTTTTATTTTTGTTCTACTTTCCATATTACTTCATTCTCAAAATCACTATTTTTTTAGCACACCAATGTTTAATCTCTTTCTATTTACTTCATAAGTAGAGAGAATATGCATGAATCAATGGGTGCTTCAAGAAACAATATTATTATTAGTGCCTTCATGTTCATCCTTCCTTTTGATTTTAGGCTCAAATCCATAGGTGGAATGATGTGGAAGTTATTTTTTCTTAAATCACCATTGATATTGTGTGTGACATTCTTTGTTGGTGTGTCATTGCAATGAGAGAGAGAGAGAGAGATATTTTCATTAGATATCCGATGCAGTAACATCGAATGTCCCATGTTATGACCATCGGATATCCGACAAACTAAACTATCAGTCTCATAGCACCATGTTCAGACGTGTTGTTGGACCATCGGATTTTTTTACGTCCATAGTCCTTGAGTTTTCATCGGATCATCGACACAACACAATGTCGAATGAAGAGAAAGGTCGTTGGTCTAATTGTGTTACCATCAGCAATCCAATGAATATAACCAACAAATGTACGTCGAATTACGGATGCATATCGAGCATCGGACTGTCGAACACATCATCAGAAATCCTACTTTGTAGTTGGATTTGCGATGGTCATTTTTTTCGGACTTCCAATGCCTAGATGATAGAAATAATAGAAAATATGAATGATGTTTAGGTCCTTACGATTGTTGGTATACCAAATAGAGTCTATCGAATATCCAATGACCCCATTTTCATCGAATAATTCAACTAAATTACACCCACGGATCTGATAGCCACGTTTATTCGAAGTACCGACGAAAGGTCATTGAGACACCGATGTACAATCGTCAGATTTCATTAAAGTTCCTGTAGTGGATGTCTGTTTTGTCATACCATGCCCGGGGTGCCTCCTTGAGCCTGTACAAATCCTTCTTCAATTTGCACACATGGGAATCATTTCCATGGATTACAAATCCTTGTGGTTGCTCTATGTACACTTCTTCTTCAATTACACCATTCAAGAAGGTTGTCTTGACATCCATCTTGTGTAGTTTCCATCCCATCACGAAAGAAATCGCAATAATTGATCTAATGGAAGTATAATTTTCTATCAGAGAAAAGGTCTCGTCATAATCTTCTCGCTCTTTCTGGGAGAATCCTCTAGCCACAAATCTCGCTTTGTAATTCTCTATGATGTTGTCTGCGACATGCTTGATCTTGTAGATCCACTTGTAAATCACCACTAACTTCCCTTCTGGTCTCGAGACCACTTCCCACACATCATTCTTCATGATGGACTGATACTCCTCCATCATGGCATCCTTCCATTCTTGATGTTTGGAAGCCTCTTCAAAAGTGGAAGGTTCTACATCAATGATTTTTCTCATCAACACCACATAACTGGAAAAATTATGTGGTCTCTTTCTCTCTATGAAAGATCCCTTAGGAGTTGCATGTCCTTCAGATTCCTCCGAAGTGTCCTCTAGCCAGGTTGGTATATTTATGGTAACAACAATTTATCTGGGTGGATCTACCAGTCTTCTCGACTCTACCACTTCATTCTAAACCTATGGAACATGTTCCCTTGGATTAGATTCAACCATGGAAACATCCCTTGGAGCCTCCTTCTCTTCTTTTTGCTCATCTAAGTGAGACTCCCTAGATCTTCTGAAGGCTTCATGTTCATCAAATGTCACATATCGACTGATCTCAATTTGTCTCTGACCGAGAACATATATTCTATAAGCCTTCGAAGTCTCATTGTATCCAATGAATATTCCCTTCCTTCATGAAGGTTCCATCTTTGTTCTCTTCTCTTTGGGAACATGCATATACATTGGACAACCAAATATCCTTAAGTGGCTGACTTCTAGTTTCTTTCCAATGAACAAATATTAAGGTGTCTTGTTCCCCAATATCTTGTGAGGACTTCTATTCTGCACTTACACGACTGTACTAGATGCTTCTACTCATAGGTACATGGGTAAGTTATGGTCATGGATCATTGCTTTAGAAGCTTCAACAATATATCTATTCTTCCTTTCAGAAACCCTATTTTGTTGGGGGTTGTAGGGAGTTGTCAACTCCCTCCTAATCCATGCTTCTCTGCAGAAGTCCTTAAACTCATTTGAGGTGTACTCTTATGATATATCAATATTTTAATATTTCTTTCAAAGAAATTCTCAACCAAGGCCTTAAATTCTTGAAACTTACTGAATACTTCATCCTTCACTATCAAGAAGTAGATCCATGTCTTATGTGAGTATTCATCTATGAAAATGACATAGTATACAAAATTTCCTAGGGATGGAACCATCATATGTTCACATACATCTAAATGTATGATGTCGAAGATTCCTTGGGATCTACTATCACTATTTGCAAAAAAATTCTTGGCATTCTTACCAAGTGTGAATCCTTTGCAAACCCCATCAGGTTCTACCTGCATATCTGGTAGAGTTGTAACCATCTTGCTCAATATTGGTAGTGCTCTGTAGTTTAGGTGAGAAAGTCTCTGGTGCCATAGATCACTACAGCTAACATCATTATGTACAAGGACTTGTTCTTGGTGTCCCTTCAATTTATATATTCCTCCCTCTCAGACAGCAATCATGGTAGAAAAATATATGCTTGAATTCTTAGGCCATAGTAGAACTTGGCCATCCACAAATGCTACCCTAAAACCTTTATCTTCTAAAGCAGAAATGGAAAGAAGATTCTTCTTCAAGCCTTGTACAAACAACACATATTTAATTGAAATAGGATTACCTGAGTCAAGTTGAAGCGAGGCTTCTCCTACTCCTTTGACTGCATGTTTGGAATCATTCCCAAGCTCCACTTGAAGGGATGAGCTATTTTCGGTCAAGTTTGTGAGGGAACTTCTGAATCTGGTCATGTGCTTGGAAGCACCACTATCCATGAGCCAAGTATCACTCCCCTGAGTGATAATACTTGTAAGTGTTGAGACAAATACATATTCTTCATCTTTTGACTCCTTTGTCTTTGTATCTTCTGCATGTGCATGATGCTTTCCTTTCTCCTTCTTATGAGGACATTGAAAGGAATAATGTCCCAGCTTCTAGCAACTATGGCATCTAAACTTTAAAACATCCTTCTTGTAACGTGGTCTTTTAGTTCTATTCGAATTGGCTTCTCTTATATCCTTCGTTTTCTTCACATGGGTGGCAAGAGATTGATTTTCGTCATCATTTGTCTTTAGTGTTTTGGATATCAACCTAGACTCTTCTTGGGTACATTTTGTCCACAACTTGTCAAATTTGGGAAACTTAATCCTTCCACAGATTCCTTAAACAAATGGGTCCCAAGAGGATGGAAATCCATTGAGTGTATTGGTCACAATATTTGCATCGTCTATTGAGTCTCCAATAGCTGCTAACTGGTCCTTGATATGCAAGATTCTTATGAAATAGTTGGAGATTGTTTATGACTTGTTCATTGTCACATTTTTGTGTTGATGCCTTAGAGCTAGATTTTGGTTGGTGTTCTTTCTTTCATAAAGTATGGTTAGGGAATAAAACATTTATTTTGTTGCCTTTAGTTATGATACATTTCATATCAGATGATCCTTAATCAAGTCTGTCAAGATCCTCTTGGCCTTGACTTCATTCTTCCTAAACTTTTCTTTGGCTTCATCTTCTTATAGTTCTGGAAGTAACTGCTTGACATGATCCAATAACACATTCTCTTCTAGAATGAGGACTACACTATGCTTCCAGAATATGAACTTATCTTCTCCATACAGTCTATCTTCAACTCTCATACTAGTACTCATTTTCGTTGATAGAAACCCTAGATCTGAGAAATTTCAAATTTTTGGACTTCACCAAACTGCAAACTAAAGGTTGCAGGGGGTACGCTAGGGTAGGGAGAACTTCTCAGTGAAGGGATTAACCCCAACGATCATGGGATAGTACTCAAAAATCTTGACAAAGAGAGTGTGTTGCAATGACAAGGTCACTACAACTATAGCGGTAAGTGACTGTGGCAAATATGATCTTCCTTCCATTCTTTAGACTGTTCTGAAGGTAACCAACTCTGATACCATATTAGATTTTATTCACTTTTACAGAGAAATTAGGTTTACCAATATATTTAGATATTCTTTCAAATTAGAATTTATATCATGTACTGAAAATAAGAGCAACAGTAACAAGCACAAGAAGACACAAGAATTTATCCTGGGAAAACCCTGGAAAAACCCAACCAACCTTTCATAGAGATATTTTGTCCAAACAAATCCAACTATGAACCAATAGATAAACCATAGCACAATGGTTGGCTAAAAATACAACCAAAAATACCACCCCAGCTATAGCAGCAACACCATACAAGATTACCGCACCTCTACTAAGGATAACACACAAGAGAGAGTTACCACAAAGACTAAACAATAAGAACCTCCTACTATTGCAGTTGTTGCATCACCTTCCTCATACTTGTGCCTTCCTTTTCTATGGATGAGAGAGAGTGTGTGAGTGTATCAAATGAGACAAGGCACCTTGTATTTATAGTCTTCTTTTCCTCCTCTAGGATGGTGTCACTTCATTATTCTTTATTCTTCTAGGATGACCTCTTTTCTAGTTTATTTCCACATTTGTTCAATGGTTCTCTTTCTTATGGAATATTCTTCTCCTCTAAGAAATGTCGTATAGGAGGGAAAGTGCCTCCTGCAACTACCAAACATCAATAAAGACACCAACCTGGCTAAAAAACTAACACTCCCTATTAGCGAGGGAGGTGTCTCCACCCGGATCAATCTATGATCCCACCAAATATGTTGGTGTTGTAGCTTCTCCCTCTGAACTAGAAGAAATCCTTCCTACCTCAATCGCATTCTGATTTTATATCCTTCTCTGCTTATCCATTAGTGTCAGGTCATACCAACTAACAGTCTTGGATGAAATCACTCGTCCATTAGACTCATCCATTGACACGGATCTTTGATCCAAGATCCCCTTGGACCCAACTACAAGTTGTCCCAACACCCTGTACATCATACCCTTCTTGATGTCAAGCCTCATGGTTGCATCCAAGGATGCTCCCTTTGACCGTATGAGCACCTGTCCATCCTCGAACATCACTGGATACCCCTTGTCCTCTATAGGTTATACAGAGACAAAATTGACCTTCAGCTCTGGTACAATCACCTCATCCACCTCCAGAGAACCACCTGAATCTAGCTGGAATCTTATGCATCCAACCCCCTTCACTTCATGCATGGTGTCAGCCCCACTACCCACATGTAATTATGATCTTGTCTCTGAAACACCAAGGAACACCGACCTCATTCATGTCATATGGAAAGATGATCCACTATCCTCCAACTCAGCCAATCTATTGTTGCTTGAAAGAGAGGAAACCAGATAAAATTCATCCTCAAATTTCTCTGCAAACTCATCTATGTCAATAGATGTTGAGGTTGTCATATCTTCCTCCTTCTTCTTCTTCTTGGGACATTGGTTGGCATAGTGGTCAGTCTCATGAAATGCAAATAATTTCACTTTTCCCATGTCTCTAGAACCTCCCGCTCCTTCCTCGCATGAAGAGCCACATCCTCCTCCTCTTCACTCTTTAGATGGATAGCCTAAGGGGCATCACTTCTTAACTCCTCCTCGGTGAATTCATCCCACATCCTCTCCCAATAAGACAGTTTCTCTCGAGCCACCACTCCACGGACAAATAATTCCCATTGTTTGGTGATTTCATTCAAGGTTTTCCTCACCAACTTATTTTCTTCCAAGGCCTCTCCTACAGTCGCTAGTTCATCTCTCATCTAAGTGAACTTTGTGAGGTAAGTGACCACTGACTCTCCCTTGGCCATCTTCGTGCTCCTCAAATTTTCTCTGAGAAACATCTTCCTACTCTGGTTATTATAGTGGTACAACTTTACCAGGGCCTCCCACATCTCCTTGGTTGTCTTCTTTCTAAATATATGGGGAATAATGTGATCTTTGACACCATCCACAATAATCCTCCTCGTCTTTACATCCTTCTTGAGGTGGGTTGCTCGTTGTGTTGGATCGTTTGGAGGGACTACTTTCCCTTCAACAAATTCCAATAGCCCATTATCCTCTAGAACCAAACCTATACTCTCCCTCTAAGGGAAGAAGTTTGAGGTTCCTTCCAGCCTATCTTCAAATCTTAAGCCAACCATTTGAGTCAACTCCTCTGGCTACTCCACTTTCTCTAGTTATACGTCCCACTTGTTGTTTTACTCTTCCTTTTCTGCATAGCAAGAAACTTGGCTTGTCCTATACTCAAAGGATGAGCTCTAGTACCATGTTGAACTTTCCTATAACTCAGTCACTGAGGTTATTGCCAATAATTTTACTTTAGCAAGAAATTGCACTTGTTGATATAAAATCTAAAATCGTGCAATTAACCTACAACTGAGTTACAAATCAGAAAATTTATAGCACAAGCATACACAAAACCAAGAAAAAAATACACATGAACACCAGAAGTACCCTGGAAACCCTAGTGTGGGGAAAACCAGCTAAGAGGGGGATTTATTATGGGGTTTCAATAGAAATTATAGCAACAGAAAAATAGAAATTTTCAGCAACCTTCCTCTCTTCTTCTCAACTAAATTGGCCCAGCAAATTCATTGTATGGCCTAGCTACAACATGCCTAGTACAACCTGGAAAGTACAATAGGTGTACTCCCAATGTACAACCTACACAATTTTGGCCCAATACAGCCTACACTAAGGCTAGTTGGTACGACATGTGTACGAACAAACTGGATAAAGTAATTTGGCCCAGATTTGGCCTACTGCTCCCTGCAGAAAAGGCCCATAAATTGACCTGCTGAAGGATGTTGTATTTGGCCTAAGTTCAACCTCCCTTTGTTGTCCATAATGGTCCTAAACTAACCTCCACTGGCTGCTCCAAACTAACCCAGAACTCTCCCTTTGCCTCAACTGCTAGCTCACTTCCTTCTCTTTCCCAAGCACCCCTCTTCCTCTCACTTGTTCAACCTCACAAATGAGAATGATGTGTCCTCTCACCCTCAACCCCTTATTTTATCTCATCCTCAACCACCTTTTCTGCCTTGATATGTGTGTCAATGCAGCCTCCAAGGCCCCAAGGAGGTGTGCCCCCCCTTGGTTGGACCCCACAATCCACTCACAAGCCCATCAAGTGTGTCCCACTAGGCCTAGGCCCCACAATCCACTCAAGACTATTTTTTTGTTGATTGCCTAAGTTAGACTTAGGCTAAGATAATAATATTGATCTGGGCCTTTTAATGTGTCCATGAGCTAGCCTAGGACACATAGGCATAGTTGAGAGACCAATCGAGCTAAAAAACTAACAATAAGGCCATGTTGTTTGATGTAAACTTGAAGAGGGATGAGAATGAGGTGTGATTTGAATCCAAGAAAAATGGTCACTATGCATAATATTTTCCTAAGAGGAAAGGTGGAGCTAGGAAGCTTTGCAACATTCAAGAGGAATAGATAGTGGGAGACATAACCAACATAAGAGAATCTACGTAGTGTAGGAAAATAATGTTTGTTAAACTTATGCAAGAGAAGCAATTATAATAGAACATTGTTACCAATCTGACAAATACCGTGACCTCAAAACGAGAACTCTAGCCCTAAAATCCCATATTTTTGGGTCAAAAACACCAAAATCAACCTCCAAATAAAAAAGTGGTGCTACCAGTTTTTCAAGGTTAAAATTAGCTCCTTTTCCAACCATGGCATGAACAACCATGTAATGTTGCATGATGGAAAGCATTGTCCATATATATATATATATATATATATATATATATATATATATATATATATATATATATATGGTTTAAAATAATTTTTTTTTAATTTT
>ML778263.1:0-16829 GCA_009831015.1 Picea engelmannii
ATCCAGCCACGTGAATCCACTTTTGAGATATTTAAAGAATAAATTCACTTTTTAATGGCTCCACAATATTTAATTCCAAAGTATTGTTTAATTTAATGCCTCCATACCTTTAAATTCTTGCAAAAAAACATGTGAATTTTCCTTTTGGAGATGGGACGAGTATTTCCTTTTGGGAGATCTAGGCCAGCGCTGAGATTCCAGTAGAACGCTCCCTACGCCAATACAGGCCAGCGCTGAGGTAATGAAAATGGCGAGACAATCAATAAGAATGCAGACAAGAAACACAGTAATTTATGTAGTTCACCTAAAAGTTGGGTTATTTTTATTAAGCATAGGTATATTCAGTTAATAGATATTATAGCAGGCTCACACTCCTCACTCTCTCAGCCTCTAGGACATACATCAATTTATAACAATGTACATTAGAAACTGATTATTAAATGTAATTTCTAACTTGATCATATTGCTTATAGACAATATCTTATAAAATCTGAAATCCTATTTATAAATAAATTCTTTGTAACAGTTTCCAACATAAAAAAACCAGAATTTAGGTTAAATTTAACCAGAAATAGGTTGTAAACCAGCACATATCCCAAAAAATTATGACCAGAATTTATGTTAGATCTAAACAGGAAGTAGGTTGTAAACCAACACATAACCCAATAAAACACACAAGTCAGGGCTGGAATTTCAAACGAGTAGAGATTTTTTATACAGGGAAATTTTAACGTGTGAATTTTGTATCCACGTATCACATACTCAAAAAAAAGAAAAAACGTCCTGAAGGACTTCAAATTCCAGGCATGCACACACCCATATAATCTTTACTCCTAGCCTGGTGTATCAGACATCCATATCCACCTTGAATTGCCATGTAGTTCAAAATTCTCACACTGAACAAAAATCTGAAATTGCCCGACCATGCCTGCCATTATTCTGATCGGAATTTGAGAGCCCAACGCATTCCCGACAGATGCCATTTGAAACTTTTGAGCAGAAGGTAGAAACACGACATTTACAATCCCGAGCTTATCTGTTTGTCAATGGTGGCGGCCCAAAAAACGAGCGTGTGAACTGTATCTAGACTGGACTCGTCGCATATTGCAGTCCATCGTAATCCCGTCAACTTCAATATTTTTAACCAGATATGGAGGTTCAGGGTGTGCGTACTTGTTTTTCAGGGCTTCTCCGGGTGCAATAATTAATTGCCACAATGAATTGAGGCCAGCAATATGACTGTAACCCAATCTGGTCCGAAGATCGTGCAGGACATCGTAATTAACAATATGACTGTACCCCAATCTGGCCCGAAGATCGTGCACAGCATCGTAATTAGGGTAGTGTGGCCAACAATGCCTGTAAAGCAAGATCGTTTTAGAGATTGCGAGGAAAAAATGAGTAAAAGTGAACGCTTATACTGTTGTGATTTCATTTCGGAGGCAGCTTGTTTTGTTTGGATTTTGATCGACAAAAAGGTTAGATGCGTTTATTCGTACGGAACTACGTGGAAAACGTGGTCTCTAAGATCTTCATTATGTAGAGATCTTTCTATATTTAAGGTTTTCCAGATATATAGATGTTAACAGATAGATGTTCAGTACAGAAAATCGCTGCAATTATTTGAAAAACGCTACCTGGCAGACGCTGCGTCGAGCGTCTCTCGGTTGAACACCGGCACATCGAATCTTTCTGGTTGGGCCCTCTCCTTTTTAATCCATTCATAATTTTTACTTCAGATTTTTTTGGATGGTTTTTTCTTCGAAATCAGGAGAAATTGTTGGATTAGTAGATTTAAGTGATTATTTCTTTAAAATCTAAGTGTCCTAGGAGTTTTTCAGCATGCTGAATCCATTTATGCAATCAGAAATGGACTCTGAACAACAAAAAAACAGTAATTCATGTAAATTTATATTGCCAGATTCCCATGAAAAAACCATTTCGTAGAACCCCTAGACAACACCCTTTCTTATTATTCAAATCTTCTTGTTATTCAAGAATTTCATATATATTGCTACCAAAATTAAGGAGACCTAACTTCTCAAATTGGAGTGTCCCTTAGCTTGTTGTTTCTTGCACCTTTTAGACATAGATTTGAAATCATCTTGTTCATTGTTATTATGGGGGAGGAAGAGCCTCTTCATAGGAGTCTATGATTCACTTTTACTTGGGAGAGATTTGCAAAATAAGGAAAATATTAGTGATGTAAGCCACATCATTAGCGAGGAAAATATTAGCTATGCAAGCCAACTATATTGTGCATAAAAGGTTGCAAAGATTACCTCGGTCACATTGATGGGCACTGAAGTAAATCATTTTGCAAAAGTTATGAGAGATAAGTGTATCTTAAGCTTAGTAAATGTGAATTGTTCAAGGAAAAGATTCAATGTCTTGGGCATGTGAATTAATCAACAATGCATAAATACTCCGATAAGTTTGTCTTGGTATGTAATGATGACATTCTGATGTATTCCTAGAATGATGAAAAGCATGAAGAACATCTTCATATTTTTACAAAAGTTACGAGAGATAAGTTGTATCCTAAGCTTAGAAAATGTGAATTGTTAAAGGAAGAGATTCAATATCGTAGACATGTTATATTAGAACACAGATTAAAAGTGAATTCTAAGAAACTAGAAGCAATATTCAATTGGCCTACCTGTAAGAATGTACTATGCTAGTATTACTTGATTTTGATAAGGAATTTTGTAACGACCTCATCGTTACGACTACCTGCGATGCAACACGAAGCATTTTTTTTTCGCGGGATGAAAAAAACGACCACAGTTGAACAACGCAACCTGACAGCGAACACCCGCACGCAGATCAGGCAATAGACAACCACGACTCAACACACTAGCACATCATGGAACTGGACGAAACATGTGATAATCTAAGACAGATATAAATGACTACCCACCCGACACAAGAAGGACAACGTCGACGACCTAAAGGACGACATCGACCAACCTGACACAATGGTCTGACGAGCAATTACTGGAAACCTCTACGACGCTTGAAACCAAACACGTTAAGGTGTTAAAAACCAAGTGCCAACATCAATTACAATGAACAATGCCCACATCGGGAAGCACCGACTCCAGCAAGGTTATCATTCACATATGTCTCTCACGTGCACGATGATTCCCTCATTAGGAATCATGTTGTCACCGGGCGATGGGCGTGACAGTCACCCAGGCGCAACCTAACACATCGAGACCAATAACCCAAGAAAATTTCAATGCGCTAGGAGATCGCATTGACTGTCAACTCATGACGACTAACCCAATAACCTAAACGCCACATCAACCAGATGCAAGGGAGGCTGAAGACTATGGCATTCATACAAGACATTAAAAATATTTATTACCAAACGGTTAGCTCAATGTCACTATTTCCAATTACAATATCAGATAAGTGCTTTCCTAAGGAAGATTTCACTAACTTTAAACTGGAACAAGTATGAGCCATGTCTTTTAAATAATGAACTCAAGTCTTCTTAAACTGAAACCAAATAACGTTGTCCCCTACACAAAATGATTCGCTATCTAGGGAATATAATCACGTTCCTTTGACTGAAACCAATATAATAAAATCGCTTCTTATACCATCGTGTCTATAAAATAATGTGATAAATCCACCATCTATCGCTATCCTTTAAACTGAACCAAAGTAATAATTTTTCTACTTAACGAGAACAAATATAATGATTTTTTGTCATCATATATCGTTTTCGTGCACATATACAATCGTTGCCATCATACATTGTGGTCTATAATTTGTTCATAACATTTACTGACAACAAATAAACTAGCTGGCTTTATATATATATTATATGTAGATAATGTCGTGTGAAGGAAAATGATGGTAAGCATGACATTATACTGCGGTTATAAAGATGTGTAAAGCATGATAACGCTCTCTAGCAAAGTGATATAGATTTCTTGAAAATTGAGAGCGTTGAAGTAGTTGTCTTCAGATAAGTCGTTGTCTAAGGTGAAAACACTATGTGAATGCTGGGTGATAAAAGCATGAAGAAAAATTCTGCTATTTGTATAATTTGGTGGGTGTGAAATCAAATTGCTATAAAAAATCGCAATCAAAATTATAAAAAAAAACGTTGGCATTCACCCGGTATTTGTTGATATTATGGTAGCTACGGGAGGTATTTACCTCCACGTGTAAACATTACGAGAATAGAATATTCTGGGAAGCAAGAAGAAACCCTAATGAGTTGGCTAATAACCCTAGAAGACATGTCGGCTCAAGAGGATAATTTGTATTAGGTTATTAGCCTCCAAGAGAAGAAGTTAGCAAGAAGAAATAATATATACTGAACAGACAGATACCTAGAATGAGAATTCGACCTAGGTAGTTAGCCATAATTAGTATAAATACATGAGGCCAATCTTCATTCTGGCAGGCAGTCTCAAAATTGCAGAGAAACACTTGTGCGCACTACAGTGCCCAGTTTTGTGCGCAGGTTTGGAGGAGAGATGCCATTGTAGTTACTGCAACTAGCATATCACGTTTGGCTTGGACTATCTCTTGGTTAGGGTTTGGACTATCTTATCAGCTCTTGTTGGTGTGCTATCCTTGGGGAAAGGTGCACTACCCTTTGTTTGGCTATCTAGCCTAGGGTTTTCTTCCGGAGTGATTCTTTGTCAAGGTTAAGGTGCTCAGAGGGTGGCTTCAGCCTATGGTTGGGTGACAATAGCGATATTGTCAATGGTAAAATGAGCACATCCATTAGATTCTAATAGGTTATGGGCCCACACCTCCTTCATTCATTCTAACCGCTAGAAAGAAACATAGTTGTAAAGATATTAAGCTCGTTGAAGAGCTGCCGCTAGGGTTTCTAGCAAAAGCAGTCACCATAGCACTGTCGCTAGGGTTACTAGCAGGTGTAGTTGCAGAAACCCTAATCCTCTCGTTGAGGCACCTTAAGTGAAGGGATTGACCTAATTTCTGAATAGATTAGTGCACCCTAGCCTAGCACATCTCCTAGTAATCTCAACAAGCCAAGACGTCAAGTTTGAGTTTTTGGTCAGATCTAGGGTTGACTAAGTCAAAACAGCCTTGACTTACTCTGTGAAGTCAGAAAACAAGTTAGATGGAGCTTCTAACTTCAGAGCATGGAAGACAAGGATTGATCTCATCCTTGCCAAGAATAAAGTGTTAGATATCGTGAAAGGAAAGATCGTGAAACCAGAGTTTGAAGAAGGAAAAGAGAAGGAACTGCAGAACGTTGCAGTTATGGAGAAGTTCAAAGATGGTGACATCAATGCTATGAGTATCATAGTGGAATATATAAAAGACCACTTGATACCCTACATCTCCCATCTTGACTCATCGAAGAAGATGTATGATGCCCTAACAAACCTCTTCTTAGTCAGAAACATTGGACAAATAATGAGTCTGAAGAAGGAGCTTCGTGACATGAAGATGAATGATGATGACAACATAACATCATACTTTGTGAGAATCTCTCAGTTAAGAGATCAACTACAAGCTATTGAAGAAATCATTTCAGAGAAGGAATTGGTTAACATAGTACTCAATGGTCTTCCCAAGACATGGGATGCATTTGCCGCAAGCATGAACACAAGGAAGGAGTATCCTACATTTGAAGAACTTTGGACTTTCTATGCTCAAGAAGAATCTAGGATCAGTGCAAAAGAGAAAACCCAAAAGAAGTACGATGATCAAGCCTTCACAACAAGATTCAAGAATTTCAGGAACAAAAGGAAGTTTGGTTCAAAGAGGAAGACAAATCAAGAGAAAGATATTTCAGAAATACAATGCTTCAACTGTTGAAAGTATGGTCACTACAAGAATCATTGTCCCGATCTAAAGAAAATGAAGGAGAAACACGAAGCATCAGTTGCCGAAGAAAAGGAACCTACAAAGAAGACTAAGCAGGATGAAAGAGACTTATTCTTCTGAAGGTAACAATACTCTTCTTATTTCTTATACATATCTTGTTTGCATAGTCTCTGTACATATCCTGTATATCTATCTCTTAGAAGATAATATGTTCCAAGAAGAACTATACTTATGGAAAGACAACAAGATAAGGATTTCTATCATTATACAAGTCAGATAATACACATGAAAGAATGAAATACATTAAACAAATCATGTGGAAGCTATTACAAGATAAGCCAAAATCAAAATCAATCATTAAGAGACTTAGAAGAAGCAAAGACAGAAAGAAGTTAGCAATCAAGAGAAAATTGGAGAAAGACTTATGACGTTTTACAGAAGACAATAAGATGGAAGCGTGGACTCTGTTAGACGGAGGGAGCCGATTATATATTGCAGAAGACAATAAGGATGCAGACGAAAGCGTGGACTCTGTTATATGGAGGGAGCCAATTATATGCACTCATACATGAAGCAAGGATTAGGAGGGAGCTGATCCTATGATCCATTGAAGATGATGAAGTATATATCCATGGTAGCATCCATGAAAGGAAATACGTGTTCAGTTCGACCTTAGAAGAAGTCTTCTTCGAAGAGAAGCCTTAAAGTATCCCTGGTTGTCCATCCACATCCATGATTATATAATGAAAGGAAGAAGTGGAATCTTTAGGGCATGGAATCTATAAACTCCATGGACCCAAGATCTAAAGAAAAACATTAGGAAGAACATGAAGATTCCAAGAAAGAAAGAGAAGCCATAACAACCAGTCATTAAGGATCACAAGATTACCAGCCTGATATGAACTCACTAAAAGCAATCAAGCAGAGGAACTGAAAGTTGTGATGAAGAACAATGTATATATGCAAGCATTGCAAGATCCAAAACTAGAGGTTCTCCCAGATGGAGGGAGAAGACTATGATGATTATTTGTTCCAATAAACCAGACATACCTCTACGTGAGTCTTTATATCATCCACAATATCCATGGGTTGGAGTTCTACATCAGATGAATGCAAAGAATGTTCTCCAGAGCAATTGAACAAAGAGCATATGAAGAGAAACCTCAAGACTTTGAGGCATACCAGAAAGAGACCCTTGCTTGCAGATGGAAGAAGATAACTTGGTGGAGAACCTCCAGTATACAGTAGAAGCGTGGTGAAGATTTTATATAACAGAGATATTGTATCAAGATGATTACTCAGAAGATCAAATATCATGATGACATAAGAAGTGCCACATGGATATGTTCCAGTTTTCCAACAATGATATACTTTATTGATTAGAGCTACATGAAGCCTCTAGAGAAGACCAGTGTTCCAGACCAAAGTACATTTGAAATCAAGCATTACATTATCCGTGATGAAGTCTAGAAAGGATAAAGTGGTTCTCCAATACATATCTCCACAGATGAGCAGATAAGTAGACATTTTGATAAAACTTTTGTTCAAGATGAAAGAGTTTGCGTGCTCAAGATGGAGCTCATGGAGACAACTTCCTTATTGAAAAAGGAAGAGATGACTCCTAGGTTGGGAGGGAGCACTGCTATATTATTGATTGATGGATATGATGAGAAGATTCTTTCCAGTTCAGAAAGTGGATTGAGATTTCTGACGGACATACATTTTCCAGTTTGGAAAATGGTCCAGATTGTTGATGTACCATAGACAACGACTTCCCATTGTGGTTAACATGTGAAGTGGTCTAGGGCAGTCTCTCTTCTTGAGGGTTAATCAAGAAGACTGTCTCACCTTGACGAACAACGATTTCCCATTGTGGTTAACATGGGGAATGGTCTGTTTTGGAGGTTGGTGCAGGACAGTCATTTCCTCTTGTGGTTAACATGGGAAATGGTCCGGACAATCATTCCTTAGGGTGGATTCATTCTATCCAAGTTGCACTTTGTTTAGTGTCGGAGGAATGACCTAGGGTGGAGAATGGTCCAAGTTCAACAATCAGGGACATACATTCCTTAGGGAAGACTCATTCTCTCTAGGTTACACTTTGCTTAGTGTCAGAGGAACGACCCAGGGTGGGGAATTGTCCAAGCTCAGAAATCAGGACAATTATTCTTCCTTGCTTGAGAATAATAGTTGAGATAACTCATCATTGATGTTTGACCTTCTAAGGGCAGATGCTCTTCTAAGATCTAACAGATGTGAGTGGAAGAATGGCTCAAATGATTTAGTTTATATCATAACATTGTTTCTGTGCAGGTTGATATCAGATGATTGTTATGAAGGTTGTATGTCTATAGACTATAGATGTATACTATTGTGGTGGATGTGTTCCATTGTGTGTGACTATACATCACTGATCAAGTACCTGTGTGTTACTTGGTGTGGTAGTGTACCATTGGATTGTAGTTGTGTACTACTATGGATAGACACAGTTGTGTTATAATTGAATGATATTGTTCCAATTGCCTTGAAGACTATCAACAATATTGGAAATGATTATCAGCTAGATGGATGATCAATGGACAGAGATTTCCCAGACGAAAAATGGTCCAAGACATTTATTCTTCTAGGATAGATGTTCGGATTAGAAGAATGGTTCTTATGTCACTCTATGGAGTGAGTGACTTATCCATCATCATGTTTGATTACTTATATGGAGTATGGTTTCGAGAGATGATGTAGTTGATGACATTGATAGTCTATACAACGATGTTGATGCTACCGGGTGAATGGTATGTTTGTGCTCAAGACCATTACCTGTAATACCTCCCTAGCTAGGAGGGAGTTTTGATATAATGGTAGCTGTGGGAGGTATTTACCTCCATGTGTAAACCTTATGAGAATAGAATATTCCGGGAAGTAAGAAGAAACCCTAATGAGTTGGATAATAACACTAGAAGACATGTCGGCTCAAGAGGATAATTTGTATTAGGTTATTAGCCTACAAGAGAAGAAGTTGGCCAGAAGAAATAATATATACTGAACAAACAGATACCCAGAATGAGAATTCGACCCAGGCACTTAGCCAGAATTAGTATAAATACAGGAGGCCAGTATTCATTCTGGCAGGTAGTCTCAAAATTGCAGAGCAACACTTGTGCGCACTGTAGTTCCTAGTTTTGTGCACAGGTTTGAAAGAGAGCTGCCATTGCACCTGCTACAGCTAGCATATCACGTTTGGCTTGGAATATCTATTGGTTAGAGTTTGGACTATCTGATCAACTCTTGTTGGTGTGCTATCCTCGAGGAAAGGTGTGCTACCCTTTTTTTGGCTATCTAGCCGAGGGTTTGCTTCCAGAGTGATTCTCTGTCAAGGTTAAGGTACTCAAAGGGTGGCTTCGACCTATGGTTGGGTGACAATAGCGATATTGTCAATAGTAAAATGAGCACATCCATTATATTCTAACAGTATTAACGCTAAGAAAATCACAATCGAGAGTTGGGAATTAGCATAAAAAACAATACACTTTCATACCCCACATACGACGCTTACAACAAATCGATGTCATCACCACAAGGTAATTATTGAGAATCATGGCCAAGTCGTCCATATCGTTGGATAAGAATTGGTAATTAGCTGTGTATATCGTTGATGAGAAAGGCTATAGGAATTGGTTGGGAAAGGACTATACACCAGTAATCAAATAGCGGTGGTGAAGTGAGACGCTCAGAAAATTACGAGAAAGAAATGGGCGGTTATGCCAATAATTTCATGAGCAGGATGTGGGCATTCTATGCCATTAAATTCGTGAGCCAGAGCTAGAAATTTATGCCATCAAACTCGTGAGAATGAACTGGAATTCTATGGGTTAAAATACAATGTCCAAACAGTAGATAGAATCTCTATCATAAGTGAATCCACTGTGTTAATATATATAATTTGTCGAGTCAGTAATATACATAAATTCGTCAAGTTAAAAAAATTTTACAAGGAGGTAAAACGTTTGTCAACGAATTTCTACCAAACGAAATAGCTGCCACGAAATCGAAATAGTTATCCACAAAATGGATATCAATGAAATCAAAATAGATGCCAAACGAAGCATCAATCAAGGTAAATAAAAAATCTATCAAACGAAATAGCTTCCAGGCATACTCACTGTGGAAAGGGCCACGAAAATCTTAAGGCAAATTCATTGTCAATAAAATAAGAAAACCTAGTCTTGTATAAATTAAAACGCTGTCATCAAGTGGAAAAAAAAAATGCAGAGAGTATTAACCGTTCGCCATGAGAAATAAATAAAATACGCAGAGGAAATTCTAGGAAGTCGCAGAGACAAATTAATTGAAAATGCAGGTGGAGATAAAACACACAGAAGAAATTCATGGTTGAATAATGAGAGGGTGGAGCAGTCAACAAAGAATGCAGGCAAAAGATTAGTGGTTGAATAAAACTCTTGTATAGAAACAATGAAGGTTTCTTGGTAATTTCATGGTAGGAAAGGGGTATGAACTCTATCAACCAAACTCTCATCTATGAAACATTGTTGGTGTAAATGCTAAGAAATCACAGGAATAAAGAGAAAAGATAATCAACAAAACATAGAGACACACAGCACAAGAAGGTGTAAGAAAATCAATCAACCAGGAACAATCAACAGGGTAGACATCTGGGAAAAAAATCATTCGCTCATCATCCGTGCACAGAAAAGCAAGGCATTAGGATCTATAGGTCTATTAACACTGAAGTGATGACCGTCGATCCGGCTCCTGACCGACTGCTCAGGCGTGGACTGATGAACTAGGGATGAGGGCGAAGTAAAAAGAACAACTCTTCACAACAATCAATAAAACCAATAGGACAATCACAACATCCAGGGATCGAATGCCAAGGGAATCGAGTCAAGAAACGAGCTTAAGGCTATGGGGAATTTAATTTTTCAATTAAAATGCTAAGTCAAACACCTTCTTTACATAGTCAAAAGTACAGAAAATAAATCATAAGGTCAATAATAATCTACCATGCAGAATAAAAGAAAGCGTACCATAGCCCAAGGTGACAACTATGATTCGTTGTCCCACGCACTCCGTGCAACTCCCGCTTTTCGACCGACATACACCCCCCTCTTGGTATAAAATTCGTCCTGACGTTTCACAACATATAAGTGCCGAAATAATGTGTATCACAGTATCATAAGTCTATCTATCCAACAAAAATGGAAAATGATGGTTCATATCATATGCGTCCTCCGAGGTCGTTGAGTGTGGACTATAGTTGTCCCACTGGACCTTGACCTCATCTATTGTTCGATGCCGTAGCTGTCGAATGTGATGATACAGGATGTGGATCGGCTCAGCTGTGAGCACACCCTCATCCGACACCCGCAAGGTGCTCAAGTAAAAACATGTGTAGGATCACTAATCATAATGTCTCAATAGAGACATGAAATACATCGTGCATATGCCTCAAGAATCATGCAAGGCTAGTCATTAAGCCATGTGCCTCTCTTTTCCACAATCTCATAGGATCCCATGAACCTAGGAGATAGTTTAGCCCCTTTTCCAAACTTGATCGAACTCTTATGCAGTTTCAATTGCAAAATATACTCGATCGCCACATCATAACTACGGTCGACATGACATGCATCGACATAACTCTTTTTCCTATCCTGCGCTTCCTTGATCCTTTGTCTTATAGTTTGCATTTAATCTTCCATTTTTTTGGATCGCTTCTTGTCCCACCAAGACCCTATCCTCAAGTCGATCCTAACTCAAAGGCGTCTGACAAGGTCAACCATAAAGAAACTCGAAGGATGTCATCTTAATGGTGCTTTGGTAATTGTTGTTATAAGTGAATTATAACAGTGGCAAGAATTCTTCCCAATGCTTTTTTTGGTCCATCACGTACATGCGCAACATGTCTTCCAAGGTCTTGTTCGTTCGTTCAATCTTCCCATCAGTCTTCGGGTGATACGTAGTACTAAAGTCAAGTTGGGTTCCCAAGACCTCTTGGAAACTAGTCCAAAATCGTCCAGTAAACACCGACACTCGATCGGATATAATCCTCTTAGGCAAACCATGCAACCTCACAATCTCACTGATGAAAACTCTAGCTATGTCAGGTTCCTGATACGTCGTACGCACATGAATAAAATGAGCACTCTTCATCAGAGTTTCGACTACCACAAGAATCGATTCGTGTCTCCTTGCCATCAGTGAAAATCGAACAATGAAATCCATCCAAATGACCTCCCATTTCGATTCTGGAATAACATGTGGCTATAGTAATCATGTTGGATGTCTATGTTCATCCTTTACTTGCTGACATTCTAGACATCTGGCCACATAGTTAACTATGCCTACCTTTATTCCCTTCCAAAAGAATAAGGGTTTAAGGTCCGCCCTCATCTTCGTGACTCCTGGGTGGGCCATGTACACTTCTATGTGATCCTCCTTTAGGATCAAACTCCTCAACTCGTCGTTTGGTCGTATGTAAATCCGATTTTAAACCTCAATAGTCCATCGTCCTCAAACGGAAATCCTTCAAATATTGGTACCATCATTGTGGTTTGTCCGATAAAATCCTTGACCTCTTTGTACCAGTCATCATCGTGTTGTGAGGTTAAAATCCTTTCACATAGATTCGTCTGAAGCGACAACATCGAAAAGATGCGTGGTCTCCATCTCAATGCATCTGCCACTTGGTTCACAGTTCCTTTTATGTAAGTAATCTCGAAGTCGTACTCACTAAGCAATTCCAACCAACGTCATTGTCGCACGTTCAGGTCGCTTTGCGTAAAGATGTGTTGTAGTCCATAATGGTCCACTTTTAGTTCAAATTTTCATCCAACAAGGTAGTGTCTCCAAACCTTTAAGGAATATACCATTGCTAACAACTCCAAGTCATGCATCACATAGTTCTCCTCATGCCTTCTCAACTTCCTCGAGATGTAAGCGATCACTTGACCGTCTTGCATCAAGAGTCTGCCTAAGCCTTCCTTGGATGCATCAGTGCATACCAAGAATTTTGCGTACATGTCAGAGACCTTGAGTATCAGTTTTCTTTTCAACAACTCTTTGAGCCTCTGAAATGCTTCTGCTCATTTCTCAGCCCAAACAAATTTCTTGTTCTTATTTTGCAATTCCGCGATCGGATTTGCTATCTTCGAAAATACCTCAACAAATCATGAATAGTATCCTGTTAAACCCATGAAGCTACGCACTTCCAGGACATTTGTCAGCATAGGCCATTCCATAATAGCCTCGACCTTTGTTGGATCCACAACGATACCTTCGTCGGAGATGACATGCCCTAAGTAGTAAATCTTCAATTGATAAAACAAGCATTTGGACAATTTCCCATACAATTTGTGCTCTCGCAAACATTGTAGTACCAAGCACAAGTGCTCGTCATGATCCTCCATCATTCGAGAGTAAATCAAAACATCGTTAATGGATGCTTGGACAAAATTTTCCAAGTACTCGTAGAACACCCCGTTCATCAAACTCATAAATACCCCTAGGGCGTTTGTCAGTCCAAACGGTAAAAAAGTAAACTCGTAATAACCAAACCTCGTCTTGAAGGTGGTCTTAGGGACATCATCCTCCTTGATCTGTAACTGGTGATACCCTGATCGAAAATCGATCTTGGAAAACACTGTCGCATGCTTCATCTGATTGAATAGATAATCCATCATTGGCAATGGATACTGATTCTCGATCGTTGCCTTGTTTAATTGATGGTAGTCAATGCAGAGTCTCCATGATCCATCCTTTTTTCGTATGAAAATAACAGGTGCATCCCATGGTGAAACACTTGGACGTATAAGTCCCAGGTCTAACAACTCCTTCAATTTCATTCTCAACTCCTATAACTCTGGGGTTGACATACGATAAGGTGTTCTCTCTATTGGTTCAGTCCCCAGTTTTAGGTCTAGGGTAAATTCCAATTTCCTCTCCAACGACATCCCAGGTAACTCCTCCGAGAAGACGTCTGCAAACTCTCTCACCATTGGAAGGTGTTCTAGACCTTCCGCTACTTCCTTTTCATTTAACGCAAGGATCACATAAAGCTTACATCCCTTGCACATGTTCTTCCATAACTGCAAGGAAGATATAAACCTCAGAGAAACTCCGTGGTTATGAACTACAATCACGCGTCTCTATCCCTCATCATTGACCAAGCTCAACCCTTTCGTCTTATAGTTGAGTATCACCTCATGCGATTCCAACCAGTCCATATCGATCACGACATCATAAGATCCTAAGATCATGATGTACAGATTGGCCCTGGTGACAAACTGTCCCAGGTTAAGGGTACAACCCATAACCTCTCCTCCAACCTTTTGTTTGGCCCCCGAAGCCATCTCTACAAAGATAAACTCATCATGCTCAATTTCCTTTACCTTAATCCTTTTTAGCGCTGCACCAGAGATGAAACTCTCAGTAGCACCGAATCTATCAAATACTAAGGGTCTGGTGAGTGACGATCCCTGACATCTCGAGCATAGTCAATTGGTGCTCTTCGTGGCGGTTATTCACTACTGCATGAATCCGATGGGCCTTGCCCAAAACTCCCACGGTAGTGGGTCCGACGGATCCAGATGCTCCGACCCCTTCTTATAGGAAGTAATGCTAGTAATGTGGCTCCCCACAATCCAACACACTTTCTTCGGTCCAGTATTCCAGGTACTTGAAGTAGAAGCTGAATTCTAACAATAAGGCCAAACTCGAACTTCATAATCTTAAGTTTCTGGGTAATTTGGTGCGGAGCATACTGAAGTAGCTACAAAACGAGCCTCGTACTCAGGCACCGTGTGGCTGCCTTGTCACAAGGCGTTGAACTCATTGAGCTGGCGCTCAAATATCCTCAGAAAGATACCTCTCCTGGAACCATTTCTCAAACAGTTCCCATGACACATTGTTGATGACCATGTTCAAATGCGGAAGGAGCGTCTTCCTCCATAGAAGAGTGCTCCCCTTCAGTTGAAAGACCACCATGCAGACCTTAATGTTGGAGGTCTTAATCACAAATAATAAAGCACAATGCCTTGCTCTACAATCGTGCCTCGATGGCATAGCCGTCTGCGACACTCGTCGACACGAGAAATCAACTCTCTTGAGTTCTCGGTGGATGCTAACAGTACTAGCTAGGGCGCGTTGTGGACCCTCAGGGGTACAGGTACCCTGAACTCATCTCAGTACCGATGGTGAATCAAGGCCCTTTGACATTACCTATAAGGGCCTTGTCAAATGATCATCATCCCTTACAACAAGAGAATCCAACCTAAGGACTTTCTCTTCCCCTTGGGGGTTCGACTCCAAGGGTGCGGGAACTTCTGGAGGCATCGCACCTCCTTCCACGACACCACATTGCAAACCTCTGAGCCATCCTCTAAATGTGATCACCACATGGACACGTTAAGGTTTTTAATTAACGCAAGGGTTAATACTCACAATTTTACTGCAGTGGAAAGCTTGGCGATCCACAGTCGCAGGGTTGAACCCCCTCTGATATCATATCTAACGACTACCTGCAATGCAACACGAAGATTTTTTTTTTTGCAAGATGAAAACAATGACCACAGTTGAACAACACAACCTGACGGTGAACACCCGCATGTAGATTAGGCAACAGAGAACCACGACTCAACACACTAGCACATCATGCAACTAGATGAAACATTCGATAATCCGAGACAGATATAAATGACTACCCGCCTGACACAAGTAGGACAATTCCTATGAGCTAAAGGACGACATCGACCAACTTGACATAATGTCCTGACGACTAGCAAATGGAAACCTCTACGACACGTGAAACCAAACACATTAAGGTGTTAAAAACCAAGTTCCAACATCAGTTACAATGAACAACGCCCACATAGAGAAGCACCGACTCTGGCCAAGTTATCATTTTCATATGTCCCTCATGTGCGTGATGATTCCCTCATCCGAAATCATGCCGTCAGCAGGTGATGGGCGTGATAGTCACCCAGGCACAACCTAACACATCAAGACCAATAACCCAAGAAAATTTCAACGTGTTAGGAGATTGCATTGACTGTCAACTCATGACGACTAACCCAAGCACCTAAATTCCACATCAACCAGATGCAAGGGAGGATGAAGACTATGGCATTCATAAAATACATTAAAATATTTATTACCAAATAGTTAGCTCAATGTCATTTTTTCCAATTACAATATTAGATAAGTACTTTCCTAAGGAAGAATTCGCTAACTTTAAACTCGAACAAGTATGAACCATGTCTTTTAAATAATAAACTCATTTTTTCTTAAAATGAAACCAAATAGCGTTGTCCCCTACACAAAATTATTCGTTATCTAGGGAATATAATCACATTCCTTTGACTGAAACCAATATAATAAAATCTCTACTTATACCACCGTGTCTATAAAATAATGTGATAAATCCGCCATCTATCGCTATTCTTTAAACTGAGCCAATGTAATAATTTCTCTACTTAACCGAAACAAATGTAATGATTTATTGTCATCATATATCATTGTTGTGCACATATACAATCGCTATCATCATACATCGTGGTCTATAGTTTGTTTATAACATTTATTGACAAAAAATAAACTAGCTAGCTTTATATATATATATCATTGTCTTTTTGTAACGAACTGACTCGTTACGACAGCCATTCTAGAGATAGGTGCAATTTTTTTTTTTTTGAAGTGTGTGTGTGCGTATGTACAAGGAGACAACTACAGTCGACTCGACTCTGCGCCGCCACCTGACGACGATATGACGCAACTAGTGATGAACGTAAGAATATGACCAGGACGCACGATACGTAACCACAGGCATGAATGATGATCAAACGACAAGCTCAACTGACTGCTAAAAGCGACTGGCTGACCACGGTCAAGTACAACATACATAAGAAGAGCAACTGCGCTCCTGACGGAGGATGCGTGACGAGAGGACTCCGACAACAGAACACAATTTCAACATTAATCACATGAACAACCAC
>ML778263.1:19000-47593 GCA_009831015.1 Picea engelmannii
CATCATGTCAGATCATGTCAAACAACATATCATATAATCAATAGTATATCATCAAATGAAACAATATCATCATAAATGAAACAACTCAAATACCCCACTCCCTGACTCAATCCGGAGTCCAAGGGAGTTCCACAGATGCCTCTACATCCACCAGGTCCGACACCCTGCACACTCAAAGAAACTGAGTCAGCAACACCTGTCTAAACCAAGATAGTAAGAACATCCTGTCATATAACTCAAGGCATCATAATGAAAGAAAAGTTCTATCATCATATAAATCCAGATCACTTGCGAGCAAGTGTCCTCAAAGAATAAGTTTGGTATGTGCGCCAGAGCGGGATGTTACACTTTTATATGTAGATAATGTCGTGTGAAGCCAAATGATGGTAAGAATGAAATTATATTGCAATTACAAATATGTGTAAAGCATGATAACGTTGTCTAGCAAAGTGATATAGCTTTCTCGAAAATTGAGAGCGTTGAAGTAGTTGTCTTCAGATAAGTCGTTGTCTAAGGTAAAAACACTATGTGAACACTGGGTGAGAAAAACATGAAGTAAAATTCTGTTGTCTGTATAATTTGGTGGGTGTGAAATCAAATTGTTGTAAAAATGCACAGTCAAAATTATAAAAAAAAACATTGGCATTCACCCAGTATTAACACTGAGAAAATCATAATCGAGAGCTGGGAATTATCATAAAAAAAAATACACTGTCATACCCAGCATACGATGCTTACAACAAATAGTTGTCAGCACCACAAGGTAATTATTGATAATCGTGGCCAAGTCATCCATATCGCTGGATAAGAACTGGTAATTAGTTGTGTATATCACGGATGAGAAAGGCTATAGGAATTGGTCGGGGAAAGAATATACACCAACAATCAAATAGCATTGGTGAAGTGAGATGCTCAGAAAATCGCGGGCAAGAAATGGTCGGTTATGCCGTTACTTTCATGAGTAGGATGTGGGCATTCTATGCCATTAAATTCATGATCCAGAGCTAGAAATTTATGCCATCAAACTCATGAGCAAGAACTGGAATTCTATGGGTTAAAATACACTGTCCAAACAATAGATAGAATCGCTATCATAAGTGAATTCGCTGCGTTAATATATATAATTTGTCGAGTGAGTAATATACATAAATTCACAAAGTTAAATGTGTTTTACGGGGTAAAATGTTTGTCAACGAATTGTTGCCAAACGAAATAGATGCCATGAAATTGAAATAGTTATCCGTGAAATGGCTATCAATGAAATCGAAATAGATGTCGAACGAAACATCAATCAAAGGAAATAAAACGTCTGTCAAACGAAATAGCTGACAGGCATACTCGTTGTGGCAAGGGCCACAAAAATCATAAGGCAAATTCGTTGTCAATAAAATAAAAAAAATGCAGTCCTGTATAAATTAAAACGTTGTCATCAAGTGGAAAAAAAAACACAGAGATTATTAATCGTTCACTGTGAGAAATAAATAAAATATGCAGAGGTAATGCCAGGAAGTCGCAGAGACAAATTAATTGAAAACGTGGGTGGAGATAAAACGTAGAGAGGAAATTCATGGTTGAATAATGATAGGGTAGAGCAGTCAACGAAGAACGCAAGTAAAAGATTAGTGGTTGAATAAAACCCATGTACAACAACAATGAAGGTTTCTTGGTAATTTCATGGTAGGAAAGGGGTATGAACTCTATCAAGCAAACTCTCAACCGTGAAACATTGCTAGGGTAAATTCCAAGAAATCGCAGGAATAAAGCGCAAAGATAATCAACAAAACACAGAGACACTCAACACAAGAAGGTGCAAGACAATCAATGAACCAGGAACAATCAACAGGGTAGACTGTTGGGAAAAACATCCTTCACTCATCATTTGTGCACAGTAAAGCAGGGCATTATGATCTATAGGTCTATTAACACCAAACTGACAACCGTCGATCCGGCTCCTAGCCGACTACTCAAGTGTGGATTGACAAACTAGAGATGAGGACAAAGTAAAAAGAACAAATATTCACAAAAATAAATAAAATCAATAGGACAGTCACAACACTCAAGGATCAAATGCCAAGGGAATCAAGTCAAGCAACGAGCTTAAGGCTATGGGGAATTTAAGGTTTCAATTAAAATGATAAGTCAAACACCTTCTTTACACAATCAAAAGTATAGAAAATAAATTGTAAGGTCAATAATAATCTACCATGCAAAAATAAAGAAAGTGTACCATAGCCCAAGGTGACAGCTACGAGTCATTGTCCCGCGCGCTCCGTGCAGCTCCCTCTTGTCGACCAATGAGGCTTCACCGGTACCTCCCAGCCAACGCTAGGGATACTCTTCTTCCCCCTTAGCCCCCCAAGCCACAAAGGAGCCACACACACTAAACCATAAAACAACTAGCTCCCAACTCACATCGCAAGGCTGAGCTACCACTCCTCACCAAGCTGGGTATCCCAACTCCCACAAGATAATTCATTCAAGTTTAAAATTTTGGAGTGTAACGTTACGCATGATAGGAGAGGCCATCCTCCTCCTCCTCCCTCCTTTATATAGATTTTTTAAGTCATTTCTTTCCCAAATTCCCATTTAATTTAAATTTCAATAATTTAATTCAGAAAAATCCTCCTCGTACATGTGTCACCCATCCCCTTCGTTGCACCAGAAATTAAATTCATTAGTTATTTAATTACCCCTATTTCCCTGACCCACCTAAAAGCATTCCTAGAATCGCTCCTAGGTGTCCCCATATTCCCTTACACATTTTAATGACTTACCCCCTTACTAATTTACTAGTTGAGTTCAATTTAGAAAATTATTAAAGGCAAGATTCCTTGCTAAGTTAGTCATTCTTCTTTTTCCTTATGTTTCCCTTTTTCTTTATGTTTCCCCCGTTTTCCCTTAGTTTCCTAATTCTTTTAAATTTGTCTCTTTCCCTTTTTATCTAAAACTCAAATTAGCAAGTGTAGGAAATTACCTCTTTTCTCTTTTTCATTTTTAATTAGTATAAGTAACAAAACAACTATTTCCCTTTTTGTTAAAAATGTAATCCCCTAAAGTAATTTGATTTTTTTTTTTTTTTATAAATCAAATGATTGGCTTACCCCTTTCTCGTAACATGTTTAATGATTATATATTACCACAAGTATCACTTAGACCTAGATTTTATTTTCCTACGTTGTGCGACATTTTAGTAGGGAATTGTTTTTAAATCTTTCTTGTCACATTATTTGTTCTAAGGCCATCTAGGTTTAATCACTTATTAGTTAACAACGTGACATGCCCTTCAGGACGCACTACGTGCTCCAAGGGTGCCACTCGCCTCTTGACTGACTTGGTAGACATCAAAACCCCCTGGAGTTAATACTCCGTCGGGTGATATTGTGGGAGACTAAGGGCCTTTAAGGAATAAGGCCCCTGCCTTATTGCACGCCCCTTAGAATCATCGTGAGAAACTAACGCAGTTTACCCTCACAACATCGTGGGTCTTCTCGAACTAGATAAGCGTTAACCTATAGTTCCAGCCACGACGAGAGTGCTAGTAGGTTGTGGCAGGGCTGTTGTCCACACCTCTCCCTCAACGTCTCTGGTAGTCATGTGTGACCCCTCTACTCCACATGTGATTCTAGTCGGAAAGCTATCATCAGCCTGCATCATCAACGAATCATGTCAGAAATAAAATTCATAATCATAACATCTAATCAGATGCACATAAGTCATATATATACAACAATCAAACACCAATAGTCCACATCTTGACTCGATCCAGAGTCTAAGTGTTTCATCGATGCCTCTACATCCTCGAGGTCCAAAATCATGCACACTCAGGAGAACCGAGTCAATAACACCTGTCTATATCAATACAAAAAAATAACATGTCATATTATCCATAATGCCGCATAATCATAATCAAATGCCCAATAGTATAATAAGGCATATCACTTGCAAGAAAGTGTCCTCAAAGAATAAGTTCGCTCAGTGCGGGCAAGAGCGGGATGTTACAAATTTTTAGTGTGTACCAATTCCATGTGAAACGTATTAGGGAATTGTTAATGCAAGAAGGGAGACTTGTTATCTATGATTCTAGGAAGCTAAAGATTCACCATTAAAGTTACCCAAGTTAACTTAAAATTAGAGTAATGCAGCCTCCTAAATCTGTGGATCTGAAAACCACTCAAAGACTAAAATAGAAATGTGTTTTAACCATTTCCTATCTATATTGGAATTTCGCCATTATTATCCAACACTCCCCCTTAATGGAGAAATGGATTTAATACAAAAAAAATTACATAACATGCATGTCGGTCTTAGTCTCAGCTAGGCTTACAAACATTACAAAGGACAATTCAAACAAAACCTTAAAATTTGTTTCAACTCCATGTATAAGTGAGTTTTTCTCTTCCTCATTTTCCAGATTATGAATCCTCTATGCATTTTCAATTTAAGTCTTCCTCTTTTGCCGAAAATTCCATGTGTTGGCTTCTTATCCTTCATCTTCTTGTTGGTGTTTGTCATCAATCTAAAAATTATTTCAGATTTTCCATGCTTGTCCTCCTCAAATGTTTCTTCGAAAAATTGTTTGTATGTGAACTATGGCCACATACCATTCTCTAGTGTTTTCTCTTCACCATTGAGCTTTTGACCATCAATTTGTTGCAACATTAACTCACAATAAAATCTGATTTATTCAGGACTTCAATGCATCAGAATGCGAACTTAAAATTAGAGTAATGCACAATAAACAGTGAGGCCACAAGGGCACATCACAAGTGACACTACGCTCACACACACTCTATTCAATTTGATAAATTGCATACAAATATATAGGCTAGGATAACCCAATTGCATACAAATATATAGGCTAGGATAGCCCCTAACAACCTCTTAAATTTGTGGATCTGAAAACCACTTAAAGACTAAAATAGAAATCCGTTTTAACCATTTCCTAACTATGACATTTCGTCATTATTATCCAATAAATTATGATTTAAAACTAAAGTAATTATAGTACAAAATCAAAAGCATGATGCCATTACTTGATAAACATAAATTTGAATTACATTTCAATCAAGATAGTTTAACATAAATTTGAATTACATTTCAATCAAGATAGTTTAGGATATTTGTAGACTCAACCTCATTTGAATGTTCGTGAGTAGTTATGGGTGGACATTTTAAGTACCTATGATTATGAAATATTGCATACCAAAATATTACATTATGAGATTAGTATATAATGAAGCTCATGATGCTCAATATTCTGGACTTCCAATTTATCAAAGTACATTTTTTTAGAGTGAAAAAAATGTATTACTAGTCTAGACTAAAATAAAAAACAATGGTGGATGTAGAAAGGTGTGTGGAATGTAAAAAGATACAAGTGGAACATTAACATCTCAAAGGAAAATTAAATCCCTTGAGTATATTTGATCCTTGAGTATATTTGATTGGACATGGGAGGAAATCACAATGGATTTTATTATAGTATTTCCAACTTCCAAGGTCATTTACTCTCTTAAGTGCAAGTTAAGGAAATGTTAAAATAATTGCAATTTTTATAATGTCACATGTATCAACCAAATAATGTTACTAGCCACTTAACTTGTTTAATCGCATGGTTTTAAAATATTGAGAGAAATTGACTAATTTAAAGAGTTAGATATGTAAAAATATCTTGAAAATTATTTTTATATATTTGTATTATTATTAAAAAGTTATATATATATATATATATATATATATAAAGATTTTAGGTTTATAATATATTTATTATTGGAGAAATTTTTGATGTACTAATAATTTTTATTTGTGTAAACATAATATAGGATTGGGTATACACATGTAAGGGAATGTGATGTGTCAATTGGTTGAAATAATTTCATAAATATAAATTTTTAAATTTATTTAATAATATTATAGTAACATATTAAATATGAGGAAATGCCTATAGAGAAGTCTTGGTATTTTAAAAGTTATGAATTTAAAAATGACAAACTTAAGTTAATAAGGATTTGGTTGGTTTGTAATGTGAGGTGTTGTTATTCTACTATCAAGATTTAATTCTTTTGAAATTGATGTTTTGATGTTTATTCTGTGTGTATTAATATGAAAGAAACAAATACAAAAGTATTAATATGAAAGAATCAAATACAAAACACATGTAATGATATTTAAATCTAAAACATTATATATAACATTATATATAGTTTTTAACAATTAAATTTCAAATTGAACAATTTTCCAATAAAACATTAGATATAGTTTTTAATAATTAAATTTCAAATTGAATAATTCTCCAATGGATCAGTAATTTATTATCTATATTTAAAATACAAAATAAAAATTAATAAGTATTATTTAATAATTAATTAAGATAATACTTAGCTATAAGCGATAAACAAATTCATATTCACATTATAAAAAAAAACTCAATTTTCAAATAGTTTGATTTTATTAACTAATTATCAAATCTCCATTTATATCAAATCACATCACATAAACATAGGTTTGTGTATGAAATTCAAAGTATATTTTGAAATTTTGATTAAACATATGTTTGTGTATCAAATTCAAAGTATATTTTAAATTTTTATTTCCATAAATTAAAGGAGACAAATTAATAATAACATTAACAAATAAAAAGAAAAAGATCATAATTTAATGATAACATTAATCATAATTTAAAAAACAAAAAAAAAAAACATATATTTGTGTAGTAAATTCAAAGAATATATATATATATATATATATATATATAATCAAAAATCAAAGGAGAAAAAATAATAATAACATTAGCAAGTGAATTCAATGCTAGCATTCATAATAGTTAAATAGTGTGTCTCTCCACATAATCCAACTAATGTTTTATAAAATTAAAAAATTAGTCTTATATGGAATATTGTATAATTGTCCTATATTGAATCATGCCATGTTTATATTTTAAGACAAAAACATAATTTTGCAAAAGATCATCTAAATGTTTACATCATTGTATCTAATCCTCCTAAAAACCACAAATAAAATAATGTATAATTAGTAAATCAAATCAATATATGGTTTTTCTTCACAATCAAAATACTTGAGAAGGATTTCATAACTCATTTATTGTTTATTATACATGCTAAAATAAAAGGATTTCATAACTTATTTATTGTTTATTATACATGTTAAAATAATATGTGATATTATTTGTAGTAGTAAATTTAAATAATTATTATTACTATTTTTTGCCAAGTTTAACCTTAAAGTTATCGTTCACCAAACCTTACATGTTCAAATTGGAATCAATGGATGGTTAATTTCTTGGATGGCTGCATCATTTTGTTGAGATTACAACATAAACCATTAAAAAAATAAAGTTAGCGTTGGTTGCAAGACACAATGTACTAAATATTTAATTAGACAAGCTTTAATTGAGCTAGGCAAATGGGGTTAGGAGAACAGTAATTGTATTGGTAAGTATGTTGAAACTAAGCAAAGCCAATTCATAATAAGATTTTTAAATACATATTGTTAGTAGCCTGAATTCATAACACATGTTTATAAAAATTAGTCTAAACATATTGTTGTCATCACTCTACGAAACTCACCTGGGACCATAGAGGATACATTGTTGGAGCGAGGACACACCCGCTTATTAAGGTGTTGGAACTGAAATGATTCAATTTTAGATGTAGAGACATTCAAATCAATTTCTAAGGCGCCACTTCGCTTGCTTCTTTTGTTTTTCTTTTTAGGGCTAAGAAAAAAAACATTCCTCTTCAAAGATGAGTCAAAAGAACCCAACCCAAGGGTGAAGTCATAATCCATAATGTGAATATTGTTGGCATCATCCAACATCATTTTAACTAAACCAACCAATTGTTCGATCTTTCTCAAAGTAGCGGGAGGACTATTTTGAAGAAGATCTAATAACCAAACAACTCCTCTCTATCCAATTGAAGTCTTTCAACTTCTAGATCAATATTGTCACTAGTTATAATAGTTGTGTTGGAATCTGTATTAAGGTTTGGTGCCTCTACATTTATCTCAAGAGGTACATTGAATGAACTAGGTGTTACATTATGATCCAATAATGGGTCTGAATCCTTCGAGGGGGAATACAACCAATCCACCTTTATGGAGTTCTTGGAAATGTTGCCACGAATAGACCATGGGAAATCACAAGTTATAAAATTTGTGTGATACCAAGTGACAAGATATTTCTTATCAGGCTTACTTTGACTCATCAAAAAATAAACATGATCTATGATATCATGAGGGTTGTAATCATTATCTGGAATTCTTCTATATTTTTCCAACGATGATTCAAGTTGCTTCTCTTTCTTGTAGTTGTTCAAAAATCCTTTTCCTTTCAAAATTTCCTTGAATCGATAACATGGTTCAACATTTTTCAAAAGGTTATACAACAATAAATCCATCCTACGAGCACATTTATTTCTTCTATCTCTTAGAAATTTTTTCTTCAAGTAATTGTGGTATGACTCAAGAACATTATTTGTCTCCTGATTTGCATGAGGAAAATATCGGCAACCTTTTACCCACAACCCTAATGTAAAAAGCTAAGTTAGTGTAGATTTCAGCTTTATGAAACATAAAAACATAAACACAAGAAAGAGTATGTGAATTTATGAATCTTATCACTGCCAACCCAATTCCTATGGAAATAGTCCAAGAACTTTTCCTCATTTGTGAATTTGTTGAAAAATCCATCAATTGCATTGGCCACTTAATCATTGGAAAAATTGTTCATGATAGAACCTAGCTCATTGAACATTTCATTTGCTTTTTCTAGACTACTGGGCAACCGGCTCATATTTTTTAGCCATGCTCTTCATACGTTCCAAACACACAAGATCACTTCGCATATTGTGATCTTCCTTCCAAATTTAATTCATTTTAAGTGTGAAACTTTTAGAATAAATACAAGTTGTAATGTGGAATAACAAGATTTAAGTTACCTCGAATCAATGATTTCAGCCAATGCATCATCGAGCGTGAAGGCATTGACTTTCCAATCTGGGCGTAGTTGGTAAGACATCTGCATGAGGTTCTCCAACCATAGTGCAATGTCTTGTGATGTATTTCATGAAGACACCACCCATACAATCGACAACCCGCTTTGTTGTTCATCAAATCCCACGAGTTTGTACAACTGATATTGTCATAATAAAAAAACATTTGAAGGCAAGTTTAAGTCATCAATCATAATGAATCACTACAAGTCAAATTATTATACTAAATCAATCATTGGCAACACACTCACCCCATATTTATTTGTATTGAATGTTGAATCCATGGATATTATGCTATTGTGGGATAACTTGACCATCACATCCAACATATAGTTGGTTTGAATTCCTACTATAAAGGGGACCTCTCCACCATTGGGTTTTTGGTAAAAGAAAAAATCATCCTAGTGCTTTTGATACCATATATTTACACTCATTTCATCCTTTTTGTGCATTTGATAGTTTCCCTTCATTAAACGATTGTAGATGTTTACAATATCCTTCCTGCACAAGAAGAAATCCCTATCTTGAGTTGTTGCATCCATTTCAACATGTTTCTTAATGTGCATTTTACACATTGAGTCAATTGGCACTTCCATAAAAAACCAACTTTCTACATAGGAAACAATGTCCCTTGAAAGACTTGGCTTATTCATGGACTTAGGCTCACCTGAAGTGTCATGTTGGCCATGACGTGGCAATACTTCCCCATCTTCATGCTCATACATGTTATATGTTAATATTGTTATATCAAGGCTTTGAACCATGGCCTTTACAATAAAATGGCACTAGAAACCCCTTTTTTTCACAAATGAGGTCTGTATTTTAGATGTTTGTTCTCCTCTCTTGTCCTTTGGGCCATATGAGCAAGCATAACTGCATAAAAAAATTTAAATGCCAATAAATATGACAAATGATAAATAATTGTCATTACCAACATCTAAAAAATGCACTTCTAAAATACTTACACCTTGTATCGCAAGGAAACATTAGCCCTTGATTTTGGGCATTTCTTTTGTCGACGAGTGAAACTACATGGGGCTTCTGGATTCATTTCCTCCTCTCTGATAAAGTCAGAAACTCTATTTGAATGGATTTTTGCAACCCGATCAATGTTCATGTTTGTTCAATATACTTCATACTAGACTAAATCTTTACTAGAAAAAGTGATCTTGTCTTTAGGGTCTTGCACCTCAAGGTCCATGATAGTCTACCATTTCCCTTGCTTTCCCATTTTGTATAAATTCCTACAAACAATGTGCAAACACATTAGGAAAAATGCCCATCCATTGACAATATTGTCAACTTTCATATGAATATCGGATTACACAATTACAAATCCATAATAAAGAAACAAACTATCCAATATTGATATAGGTTTGAATATTGGTTAATACCAAAATAGGGTATAGGTTGGCTATAAGGGTTGAAATGGGTCATGGACCCAATGTGGACCCAATCAACCCGTCTACTGAATGTGATGTTCTAGGCTTGTCTTGACTGAATGGCAGAGGGTGAGGGCATCTGATAGAACCGTGTAAAGGTATCTCGACTGTTAGTAGATTAGATCAATTATTGGATTGTTGATGGGTACCCACAAGTAAAACAATGTCAAACTTGTTGAAGTAGTTCAATAAGTCAACAAAACAATGTGCACATAATTGAAATATATTACTTTAGATTTATTGAAATGTTTAACTAAAAAATCAAATGTTAACATTGAAATTTACTTACAATAATTTAATATTTCAAAATAAGAACAATATAACCTACCCTTTCAACTCACAAGCAACTAATTTTCAAAAAATAAAACCTCAATTGGAAAGCAAAAGAATAGGGTACCTATGAGGCTCTTGTCTTTCACTAAGAAGTTTGTTGAATTATGAACTAAATTGTAATCTAATGGCCAAGAATAAAGACAAAGAGAACGACTTTTAAAGATAAAGACATTTTGAAATGTATGACTATTGAAGAAACAACTTATACATTATTAGGATCCATGATTGAAGAGGTTGAGATAGATCAAGAGAACCCTAAAGAGGGCAATTCCGGTATTCTTGAGAAATAAGTGAATCTTTCAAAAGGTGAGAGATATCTTTTTCTTTTTTGTAAATAAGAAGGAAAATTATATTAAGTTCCTGCTATAACTGCAGTAGAGCATCAAAATAAAAACATGTCCAGAATGCATTTGCTGGACTGCCACAACAGAGGGGAAACCAGTCCAACTTTCCAATCCAGTTCAGAAGTCAAAAGAGTCATAAACTAAAGTAAGATAAATCGTGTTCAAACTGATCACCAGCTAAGACAAGGAGACTAACAGGACTACAAAAAAACATACAAAGGATCTAAACACCTGGTAGAAAGCCTGGCCACATGGGAGGGAGCTCCCCTAGCCAAGGCTCTTCTTCAATGTACATTGGCTCGTCTGCCCAAAGTTTTTCCTCTGCCTCGTCACGTGCGGTTCCTTCATCTTGGCTTCCATGCTCAGTCTTCATCGGTTCCCTGTTGACTGGTCGTTGAGCCTTGTTCGGTCCTTCATTTGTAGCAGTAGCAGGTGCCTCCCTTGGCATAGCTTCGACTGGGACCGAGGTAAGAGCCGCCTACATGGAGGAAAGAAGTTGGAGGCAACTCGCCACATTTTTCATCTGTGGCCTGAAGGCAATAGTTAATATCTGCCACCTCCTGTCTGAGCTCAAAGACCAGGTCATGCATGATGAGCAGACTGTCTCTGAAATGCATCTTGTCGAAAGAGCCAATGGAATGCGGTTCAGCTCGCTTAGGTGCGCCATGAGGAAGAGGGTCGCCTCTTGAGCCAAGGATTGGTGCGGGGGGATGGAATTTCACCAGGGGATCGTGTAGGTGGCGCGAGAGGAAAATTGGCGAGCGGGGGATTGTAGCCATGGAAACGACCATCAGATCTTGCGGGAGAGCAGCTATAGATTCCAACTGAGGACGAGGGGAGGAACAGACGGAAGGCGAGCCAGGAGGCGTGACCAAGGGCTGATGAGGCTTCCATGGAGAGCCCCTCCTCGGCCTTCCCCTTGGGCGCATCATTATGTGCTCAGTGCGAGTGATGAGGCAGGCTAAAAACGTCCAGTGCAGGAGAGGAATAGGAATACCATCTACCCAGAGATGGTAAGTAGAGTCCGGCCTGTGCTGCGATGAGACAAACCTTGCGGGCATCGGACGGGAGAAAATAACATACAGAGTGAGCCGAGCCATTCTAAAAACACTTGGAAGGGGAGGGGCTACGTGAATGCGGCATTAATGCCCCCTCGAATCTCTGTAAACCGCATTTAAACTCCATGGAGGGTGGCGGGCTGTGGCACGAGCCCATCACGTGCCTCCATGCTGTGATGGCTTGTGCCAGCCCCTCCTCCTTGCCACGATGAGCGCACTAACACCCCATCCGGGGGGAGATATACCATTCCAGCCTTGCGAATACACTGCTGGAGGATGGGGTGATCCTTATCCTGGGCCAAACTACAATGAAGGTCTGGTCCTCTCCAGTCGGTACCCAGGTTATCCAATTCGTCTGCAACTTGATTCGCTTTCCTCATGATGTGTGAGGGAATGATAACCCGATTTGGATGCAGTAGACCTGCAATGATTTGTAGGCCATGTGACAGTCTCCATCTAGGTGAAATGATATCCGGGTTATCCCCATTTAAGATTCTGCACAGCAAGCCAATAATGACTTGAGAGTCCCCCTCGACGATGAGCTTTGGGAAGTTATTTTTAATAGCCAGTTGCAATCCTTTGATAAGACCCCAGAGTTCTCCTACATTGTTCATAGTTTGCCCAAGGGGGCCTACTCCCGTGACAAGAATTTGCCCAGTGTGGTTACGGAAGACCACTCCATACCCTGCAGCTCCGAGATTTCCTTTAGAGGCTCCGTCAAAATTGAGTTTGACGAAATCCTCTACGGGAGGAGCCCAATGGGAAGGCCAGCTCGAAGGCGAGGTGGGAGAGGGGAGGGGGGATGTATGAGGAGAAGGGAGAGGTGTCTAGTATTGAAGGATTGGGAGCTCGGAAGGAGAGCAAGCTACATTTGCAACGGACCACTTCCTGAGGTGGAGAGTTTCCAAGATATTGCGGTGGCATTGACGCCAACAATGATGCCACGGGAGTGAGGTATTTTTGAAAATTCTTCTATTTTTCTCCTTCCACGTTTGCCAGAGGATGAAGCCGGGTAGAAGTTGCCATATTCGGTTGAGTAAGGGAGAAAGGAAAGCCTGATCTCTCCAGTTCATAACAATTTCGATGACGCTGTCTCTGAGGCGATCCGAGGTGTGCATAATGAGCGCTGCTTGATCCTAGATTTGAGCAGTGTAAGGGAAAATATTAAGGAGGTGGTTCATGTTTTCCTCTGCCTCTCCACAAAGTATACAAATGGAGGGTCCAATAAAACCCCTCTTTAAGAGATTGTCCCAGGTGAGAAGGCTTGAGTGAGAGACCAACCAGAGGAAGAGAGTGATCTTCGACCAGTGCTTGAGATTCTAGATTTTTCCCCAAGCTTTCGAGGCTAGGGGGGGATTTGACTGCGTTTTAATCTGGTAGGCTTCCCACGTGCTGAAGGAGCCCTGTGGTCTGTAACCCCACCGTAGAATATCTTCACCTGCCCTTATGGAAATTTTTCGTTTGGTCAGCTCTTCTTGCAGTGGTGTCAGATCGACCTGTAAGTCGGGGTCAATGGTCTCCCGATCCAGATGCCAACAACGCTAAGTGTCCTCCGTGGAATTGTTCTGCCAGTAGTCCGCTACTTTTTTCAGGCCCAGCCAGGTGGCTTGGGTGCAAATGTCATGGGCCCATTCCTCAATGAGTAGGGGTGGCCATTTTTGCCATGAATCCTACCAGAATAAGGTCGTTTCCCCATTCCCTACCTCCCAGAAGGCATGCTGAGTGACCAACTGTTTATTCTTCCTAGACGTTGTCCAAATTAAAGAGCTCGGGTTATCCCCATTCCATCGAATGAGGTTCTTCTCTGCCATTCTAGGGGAATATTTCTTCCTCCAAAGTCTAGCCCAAAGATCTTTTGGGTTTTTTAACCAGCGCCACCAAATTTTGGCACTGAGAACCTTGTTCATTATAGAGGGATCCCTCAAACCCAGTTCTCCTTGATCTTTGGGCTTACAGAGTTTTTCCCAACTGACGAGTGCAATCTTCTTTTCTTTATTGAGGCCTTGCCAGATGAATTTCCTCTGTAAGATTTTAATGGAGGTGAGGACAAACTTTGGGGCAGCCAGTGCTGAAAAAGTATAAATCGGGAGGGCTTGAAGAACGACTTTGAGCAGAATGAGACGGCTAGGCAGGTTTAAGGCTCTGAAAGTCCAAGAGGAGAGTCTTTTGGAGAAACAAGACAGCAAAAGTTCCCAGGAGGAATTCCAGAGAGCGTTTTCAATCAGGGGAATGCCGAGATATTTGGATGGAAGGGAGCTTCTTTTAAAACCCAGGATATCCGATATGTGGCACTGAACTTGAGGAGGCGTGTTAAAGAAGAAGATTTGGGATTTATCTTTGTTGCATTCTAGACCTGAGCCATCAGAGAAGGTTTGGAGAATTTCCTGGAGAGAGTTTGCTTCTCTTACAGTAGGGCTTCCCATTAAGAGAGTGTCATCCACAAACTGGCTATGCGAGATAGGGGGGGAGATGCCATGCAGGGGTAACCCTGCCAGGCGGTTGTTTTCTAGAGCAGCGTGGATGGAGCGGCTGAGTCCTTCGGCCATGATAATGAAGAGGAAGGGAGATAGGGGATTGCCCTGTCTAATCCCTCTGGAGGGGGAGAAGGGCCTCGAGGGCACACCATTGACAAGGAGAGAAAAGAAGGTCAAGGAGGTAAGGTTTGAAATCCAGGCTACCCAATCTTGATTGAAACCAAAAGCTAGAAGCATTTCTCACATAAACTCCCATCTTAGCTTATCAAAGGCTTTAGAGAGGTCAAGTTTGAGGAGCATACCAGGGTTTTTTTTTTCTGCAGGGAGTGAATTACCTCATGAGCCAGAATGATGCTGTCCAGGATTTGCCTGCCCTCGACGTATCCCGATTGCTCCGGGGAGATGATTGCTGGTAAAATCGGCTTGAGCCTTCGGGCTATTACTTTCGTAAGGATCTTGTAGATGACATTGCATAGATCTATAGGCCTGTATTGTCTGGGCCGATGTGCGTGTCCCTCTTTGGGGATTAAGGTGATAAAAGTGGCATTAAGAGCCTGGAGGACCTTTCCTGTGGCTCGAGAATCCTCCAGAATTTTCCAGACCTCTGTCCTGATCATCGGCCAGCAGTAATGGAAGAAGTCACTGGTGAAGCCGTCAGGCCTAGGAGCCTTGCCCTTGGGGGTGTCCTGGAGCACTTGATCTACCTCTTCGATGGTGAAGGGTCTTATAAGAGCTACGTTTTGCTCCTGGGTTACAAGGGTAGGCACATGCCTTGTAATCTTATTGATAGCTTCATGTCTGTCTGGGATGGGTTCAGTGAGAAGATCTTGAAAATGATCAATCAAGTTTGATTCCAGATCAACATGGGATTGGAGGGTTTCCCCTTCATCCGAGACGAGGTGCGTGATCCTATTAGAGTGCCTTCTATGGATAGCAGTTCGGTGGAAGAATTTGGTGTTGCGTTCCCCTTCCTTGAGCCATTGAATACGTGACTTCTGTTTCCACAGTATCTCTTCTTGTCTCTTCCTGTCTTCAAGCTGTTGATGCACTCTGAGTTCCTAGGCTTTGAGCTCTTCTATTAGCCCTTTCTCTCTGATCTGGCACTGTATCTCATTCATTTGCTCTGACAGTTGTTTCTGGGAGTCAAAGATGTTGCTGAAAGTGTGCTTGTTCCAGAGTTTAAGCGTGTGCTTAAGATTCTTCAGCTTTTGCTGGAACTTATACATTTTGGACCCGTAAGGGATCTCTGCCTTTCTCCACCAGTCTTGGATATTTGCTTGGAAATCCGGGTGATCTAGCCAGAACTGTTCAAATCTAAAGGGTTTCTTTCTCGGAGTGGCTGGGACCTCCAACCAAAGTTGTATGGGCCAGTGATCCGATCCCGGGAGATTCAATATAGTGGATTCCATTGCAGTGCCATCCATCATAAGGGGTTCCGATATGAGGAAGCGATCTAATTTACAAGCTATTTGATGCATTCCCGTTCATCTGTTGGACCAAGTGTGAGTGTCGTTGCTGGTCTCCAGGTCAATCAGCCGCAAATCATCTATTAGTTGGTTGAAGTCACAGGAGTCCTGATCCAGCCGCCTTGATCCTCCTTTTTTCTCCTTCAGGCTGCTGATGATGTTAAAATCACCTCCAACAATCCATTTGTTGTGCTGTGTGAGGATGGCCAAGTAACTCAGGTTCCTTAGGAAAGCCTGTTTGTCCCTTGGAGTAGCTGGTCCATAGACATTAGTTATATGCCTAGGCTTGTTTGATCCAATGAGCCTGTAATCTACAGTGATAGCCCATATAGTAGCGTGAAGATTCTCCATTAGTACAACATTGGTATTCCAGAGGATAGCCAATCCTCCAGTCGTTCCTATGGCATCAATTGAGACCGCCCCCCCCTGCCTCCAGCAATAGGGAAGTAGCCGATCAATATATTCTGAGGTACTTTTTGTTTCTTGCAATAATACAACATCTGGCGTTTATGCTATAATCAGTTCTCGTAGCATTTTTTGCTTGCTATGTCCGTTAAGGCCTCTGATATTCCAAGATATGATCTTCATAACGACGATGGGGTGGGGAGAGGAGGGAAACTATCCGAGATCAGATGGATCTGCCCTGAGTTTACCATGAAACTTCCTATTTTCTGTATGAGCTTGTTTGTGGATTTCCTACCCCGTTTCTTTTCGTCTTTTTGAGCTTTGCTTGGAATTTTCATCTTACTACCCTGGATGCCTAGGGATTTGTTAGCTCGGGCTGAGGATCCTGTGGATGAATTGAGGAATATTTTCTGCACTTTCCTCAGTTGATCCCTGGGTATGGTGTAAAGTTTTTGATGCCTATAAGCGTGCTCGAGGTGGTCCAAGTACACCCCAGCTAGGTCCTGCTCCTCTATCTCCATTTCCTCATCCCCATCTTCAATCTCCTGCATTTTTGGTGGATCCCGAGCCAAGCCCATGGGTGCAGGGTCCGATTCCTTATTTTTTGGAGGTTGTTCAACACATTGGGTTACGGACTGGGGTACATTGTTCGAGAGTGGTGCATTCAAGGTTGCTGGGGTAGTAGGGTTTTCTGGCTGATCTTGTAAAATGGAAAACTTATTGCTTGTGGATGGATCTTTACTTACCTAGGCCGGTTTCTTTCTTCCCCCCGGTCGCCTTCTCCCTACTGGTTGCACAAAGTCATCCTTGTCTTTGCCGCCTTCTGGGTTCTCTTCCTTGTGAGGCACATTGAGAGGGCATTCTCAGAAGAGATGCCCATGTTCATGACATCTCCGACACCGGAAGGGAATATGCTCATAATCGATGGTTTGAGACCAATCTTCATCCTGATACTCCAGCGTGATTGATCCCGGGAGCGGCTTAGCTATGTTCAGATATACACAGATTCGTGCATATGATGTGTATCGTCACTGCTTGGTAGATTCGTAGGACTTAACATATATACCAATGGTATTACCTATGCCCTCTAGGACCTCTTCCAGCCAGAATTCCTGGGGGAGCGAGTACAGTCTGATCCAAACCGGCGCATGGGCAAAGTCTTCCTTTTCCGGGCTGAACTTCTCTGTCCAAAATCTCAAGAAGAGTCTGGCCGAGTTGTAGAAGTAAGGCCCTCCATCAAAGATGCGGTTTCTATCCTCCAGGTTGTGGAAGATGATTGTAAAGAATCCCTTCGAGCCCATTTGCAGGTCATAGTGGCCTTTCGGTTTCCACCAGTGCTGTATCCATTTGACCAGATCACGCTCCGAGGGCCAAAGCCCTAAGAACTTCCCCACCAGGGCATTATCTCGCATGTATTGTTTCTGTTCCTCTATGCGGGGCGAGCTTATGACATATTTTGGGGCCTGTGGCGCCTGAGGAATTCATTTACCTGGCGTCCAAGGGGCTGAGGCACTTGCTGAGATCTTTTCCTTGGCTGGATCGATGTCCATTTCCCGATCCTTGAAGGTCCCTTCTGCAAAAAGTTGCGCGCGGATGTCTGGAGGCGCTTCAAAGGTTGGTATTTTCGTTCCTGCGGCATGATTTTCGTTGGCCACGACTTTTCTGTAGGAGACGTCGGGCGACGCCCCCTCCCAGCGGTTCATAAGCCCCTGCGGGGCTGTCATCTATTGTGCACAGTTTTGGCTGTGAAAGCTCAAACCCTAGTTGCAGAGCTAAATTTGATTTGGGGAAATAATTGTTTTACAAAGGTGAGAGATATCTTAAAGACATAAAGAACTTTGAATATTCTATCGAAAATTGTTTGAAAAAGAAGATGAAAGGATGTTTTCTTGAAGAAGAAACTAATGTTGAATTTGTGTGGGAAATACCATGGAAGATGGTTTACGAAATGTTGATGTAACATCTCGCTTTGGTGCACTGAGCAAACTTATTCTTTGAGGACACTTTCTTGCAAGTGATCCGGATTATTATGCTATTAAAACATTTGATTTTGATTATGAGGCGTTATGGGTTGATGACATGTTGTTTTACTACATTGACATAGATAGGTGCTATTGACTCTGTTTTACTGAGTGTGCAGGATTTTGGACCTCGAGGATGTAGAGGCATCGATGGAACCCCTTGGACTCCAGATCGAGTTGGGGAGTGTACCATTGGGGTTTGATTGTTTTACTGTGATATTAGTGCATCTGATTAGATGATATGATATGGATATATTTTGACATGATTCATTGATGATGCAGGCTGATGATAGCTTGTCGACTAGACTCACATGTTGAGTAAAGGGGTCACGCATGACTACTAGAGATGTTGAGGGAGAGGTGTGGACAACAACCCTGCCACAACCTACTAGCACTCCCTCTGTGGCTCGAACTGTAGGTTAAAGTTTACGTAGTTCGAGAGGACCCATGATGTTGTGAGGGCAGACTGTGACAATCGCTCACGATGATTCTAAGGGGCGCACAATAAGGTGGGGGCCTTATTCCTTAGAGGCCCTTAGTCTCCCACAAGTTCACCTGGTGGAGTATTGACTCCAGGGTTTTTTGATGTCTACCAAGTCATTCAAGAGGTGAGTGGCACCCTTGGAGCACATGGTGCGTCCTAAAGGGCACGTCGCGCAAGAAAGATGGAAAGAGGAAAGTGGTAGCCTTGGAGCATGTAGTGTGTCCTGAAGGGCACATTGCACAAGGGAAACAAATTAAGGTGAATAGAACCCTTGGAGCACCTAGTGCGTCCTGAAGGGCACGTCGCGTTGTTGATGATAAATGAATGAACCTATATGGCCTTAGGATGAATAACGTGTTAAGAAGTTTTAAAAACAAATTCCCTAATAAAATGTCGCCCAATATAAAAATTTAAGGTCTAACTCTAAATTATGCTAGTGGTAAAATTTTATCTATCTATTTAAAATAATAAATAATAAAAAACAACATAAATAATAATTATACTCTTCGTTAAATATTGTAATAATAAGGGGGTAAGCAATTTAAATGATTCATAAAAATCTGTTCGGGTAAAATTTAAAAAAAAGGGAAATAATTGTTTTATTATTTATGATAATTTAAAATTATTAACTAAAAAGGGAAAAATGAAAAAGGGGGTTAATTTCTACTCCTCCCAATTTGAGTCCTAAATGAAAAGGGGAAAGAGGGAAATCTAAAATATTTAGGAAACTAGGAAAATAGTGAAACATAAGAAGAAAAGGGAGACCCAAGGGAAAAGCAGAAAGTCAAACTTAGTAAGGTATCTACCATTAAGAAATTTCTAATTTAAAACTGAACTAGCAAATTGATAATGGGGAAAGTCATTAAAACCTGTAAGAGAATTTGGGGACACCTAGGAGTGACTCTAGATGTGTGAGGGAAATAAGGGAAATTAATTAATTAAATAAATTAATTTGTGGAGGAATGAAGGGGATGGGTGACACTTGTACGGGGAGGAATTTTTAGGATTTAATTTTTAAAAACTTAATTAAATGAGATTTTAGGAAAGCAAGGGACTTTGAAACTCTATATAATGAAGGGAGGAGAAGGATGAAGGATTTCTTTTGTTTGCGTAACGTTATGCTACATAAATCTCTACTTGAATGACTTAGCTTGTGGGAGTTGGGATACCCAGCTCGGTGAGGAGTGGTAGCTCAGCCTTGCGAGGCGAGCTAGGAGCTAGCTGAATCTCTGGATAGTGTGTATGGCCCCTTTGCGACTCGGGGGGCTAAGGGGGAAGAAGAGTACCCCTAGCATTGGCTGGGAGGTACCGATGAAGTCTTGTTGGTCGGGAAGCGGGAGTTGCACGGAGCGCATGGGACGTCACTCAGAGTGGGCGATTAGGCAATGATACGCTCTATTCATTTTTGTATGGTAGATTGTTGTATGATTTATGCTTGGATCTGCATGTTTAATGGAGTAAGTAAACTGATTGTCTAGATTGATGACTGAATTTCTTTCATATCTTAGATCGATGATTGATTGACTCCCATGGCCTTCGTTTCCCCTCATGTCTTGACCTCTTTGTGGTGTTTGATTGTGACCATTGTGGTGGTTTTTCCTATCATCCCTAGCTCATCAGTCCTCGCCTGGGTAGTCGGCCAGGAGCCTGATCTACAGTCATCGCTTCGGCATTAATAGACCTATGGATCTCAACTCCATACCTTTATGTGCGAGGATGATGAGCAAAGGATGAACCTATTAGCCATCTACCTCCGTTGTTGTCCTTGGATGATTGGATCCTTTCGGTTCTCTTACTATTGTCTGCAATTTGTATTGGTATTCTGGCAATGGAAAAACAAATTGATTCATGTCTGCATTTTGTATTTTTATTATGGCAATGGAAAAACGAATTGATTCATGTCTACATTTTGTATTGGTATTCTGGCAATGGAAAAACGAATTGATTCATGTCTGCATTTTGTATTTGTATTCTGGCAATGGAAAAACGAATTGATTCATGTCTTCATTTTGTATTGGTATTCGGGCAATGGAAAAATGAATTGCTTCATGTCTGCATTTGGTATTGGTATCCTAGAAATATAAAAACATTTTTTATTTTAAATGTTGCCAGAGATTGTCGTTTTAAATGCCCACATTTGCTTTCAAATGAGACAGAGATTGTCATTTAAAATTGCCCACATTTTTTCTTTCAAATGAGACTGAGTTTGATGTTTTAAATGCCCACGTTTTGCCTTCAAATGAGACTGAGATTGTTGTTTTAATTGCCCACGTTTTTTCTTTCAGATGAGACTAATTTTACTGTTTTAAATGCCCACGTTTTGCCTTCAAATGAGACCGAGATTGTTGTTTTAATTGCCCATGTTTTTGCTTTCAAATGAGACTGAGTTTGTTGTTTTAAATGCCCACTTTTTTTCTTTCAAATGAGACTAAGATTATCGTTTTAAATGCCCACATTTTTGCTTTCAAACGATGGACTGAGTTGTTGTAGAAATCACCCACGAATTTAGCCTTTTAAATCTTAAATTTACTTGATGGAATGACCATGGTTTTGGTAAATAAAAATTGACTATGTGCATGTTGAATTCGCCCACCCTTTTTTTTGCTATTCAATTCATAACTAACTTGCAGTAATGACCATGATTTCGCCTTCAAACTGTGACTGCGTTTTCCATTGAGTGATGGAATGCGTTGATTTTGATTGGATACATTTGCCTTTAATTGTTGAGTTGTTGTCGACTAGGCACGATTGGCCACCATGTGAGCACTGTGTTTTTGCTAATTTTTCCACAACGAATTAAATGGATAAAAATTAGTTAAATGCCTTACTATTGCCAGATTCATTGCTATGTAATGGTCACATTAATTGCCTTGATTTTTTTCAGCAAATAAAATGGATAACAGTGAGTTAAATGCCTTGTTATTGCTAGATTCATTGTTATGTAATAGTCATATTAATTGCCAGAACAATTGCTACAACAATGTAAATGGCCAGCAGATTCATTCTTTGGATTAAATGACACAACGAGTTAAATGTTAACTAACACCTTAAATGCCTTGCTATTGTTGTATTACTTGTTATGACAACAGTCATGTAAACTACCTTGTTAGTGCATTTTTAATTATCGTGTTAATGGTCATGTAATTGCCTTGTTATTTCTATATTAATTGTTAAGTAACCGCTATGTTAATTTCCTTGATAAATTGCTCCAGCCCTGGTAATAGTTAGTAGTTTCCTTCTAATATTATTAGACAGGCAGTATTGTTAGTTCGGTCAATATAACTAGACTACATGCTGAGATTTAATTGTTCATAAGTGTTATAATGATAGAATTCTACTTTAAGATTGTAAATGTTGTTATTTAAGTTAATGTCTAGTTGGGTGGAGAATTTGGATTAACATAGACTTGACCAATTAGGTTGTGTTAAAGATTAAAATTTGATTGGTAAGTAAGGAATGGATTGCAAATTATAGACTCGCTGGATTGAATTTTAATTAAGGATAGAGGGCATTTATAATTATGGTTTTAGTATTGACCACTTAGATTTGCAAAATTAATTGTATTAACATTTATTTAGTGGACGCATTATTGTTTAATTGTAACTTGACGTGCCCCGTTAGAATGGAACCCTTGTTAAAATTGAATGTAATCATAGACCGGTTAGACTAGGTGATTGGTGGGGGCGGGGATGATGTTGTGTGGGCTTGCGTCACCCCTTGTCTTTGTACTCTTGTGTCTCATCAACCTTTGTGTGGGGTAGGTATAGTCTCCCAGTTAGTATTCGGTTCCTAGCTCATCGAAGTTTTCTTGAGTCTTGGTCCCTTTTGTTTTGCGCCAAGGTTATTGACGCATCTATCACCCGGGGAGCAACATGATTCTTGATGAGGGGATCATGGCGTGCCCTAGGGGATAGCGGTGAACGAGATCTTGGTCAGAGTAGGTTCTTTTGTGTGAGCACTGATGAGCGTGCAAGTTTCTCTTGGCATAAGGGTCGAACGCCTTCAGGCGTTAGGTCCGCGCGCCTTGAGGTTCTAGTATTTGTTCGTCTAGGCCATGATGTCAGGATGGAAGTGTTGTCCCTTAGCTTGTAGGCGTGGTCGTGTTTGCGTCGGAAGGGTAGTCGTCCTCCTTGTTATTTTGCGCATGTTTGTCAGTTGTCTTGAGTCGGTGCGTGGTGACATAGTAACTTGTTGCCTGGACTGCGTGCTAACGTTCGTTGTCAGTGGTTTGATTAAACTGTTGTTGTCGTCGCCTTCTTGCCTCTTAACTCCTAAAAAAAATGAAAACAAAAAAAAACTGCTTTGTTTGTTGTCGTAATGATGGGGTCGCTACAGTTGAAGTCGGAAGTTCCTTTAGGGACCTATGATTGCTCTAAATTATTCCATGTTGTTGTTTCTACATGTATAAAAGAAAATGTTGAAGAAGATGAGCTTGAAGGTCATGAAACTATTGTTGATATAGAAGCTAGAATTGATATTGAAAGAATTGAGATGATATACCAAGTTAAAGAAAGAAAATAGTATCATTTAATAATACTTGACATGGAATGAAATAATAAAAATAAATTACAATTTAAAAAAATTGATCCCTATAATACTTAATAAATACGGATATAAAATAGAACTACCTTGATTTTTTCTTAAACAATAAATTATAAAAAAATGAATGTGCACATTATACTCTTATAAAACTTAAATTTAAATTAACACTAATATTCAAATCTATGCACCCATATACCATATACTTTATGAAGATTATTTAAATAAACCCTAATATCAATATCATGAAAATATGAAAATGTAATTGTTTCGGGACATATTCATTTGTGATTATGGAATTTTATAGCCATAATCCTTTCATTGTGAAAAAACTAAAATTTATGAAGATTATAAAATTATAACTCATCAAATTTTATGAAGATTATTTAAATAAACCCTAATATCAATATCATGAAAATGTAATTGCATCATGAACTTATTTAACTTCCTCGACATATTTATTTGTGATTATAGAATTTTATAGCCATAATTCTTCCATTGTGAAAAACTAAAATTTGAAATATTGGTAGATTATAACTCATCAAATTTTAAGTTTCTATGTTAAATTAAAGCAGCTCATATATGATACAACTATTTTCAAATTAATATAATGATAATGCAATTGTACCATGAATTTATTTAACTTTGGAAACATAATCATTTTATAGGCATAATTTTTCATTATTATTTTTATAAAATTAATAAAAAATATTTATTTAAATGTCAATAAAAAATATTAAATAAATTATAAAATATTTTAATGAAACTAATAAATATGAGAAGATTTTGTTTTTCTTTATAAACATAAAGTTATAAGAAGTTAAAAGTTGGATTCTCATTCTATGTTTAATCATGACTTTTTATGAGCAATCACTTTTTTAGTTTTAAAGTTGATTTTCTAAAAAAAGAAATTGTAGTGATACCACATATTTATATATAAAACTCTTTTTTAGATATATGAATTTAAAATTGTGATCTATTTTAAGAAAACATATATTCTTAATCATAAGCTATATATCACTATAAAATTAATAATAACATAACAACCAAAACATAAAAAAATATAATTTAATAAACAATATATATTAAATAAAAATTTACATTATAAAATTTCCAATTTTCATAATTCTTATTCTTCTTATATTATAAATTAAATTGATATTATAATATAGTTTAAGTATATATATATATATATATAATATTGTTTAAATGTATATTTGTTTGTAAAATAAATTAAAAAATTTAATAATCTTTAAAACCAAATGAAGAAGATGTAAAATTTCAGAAACATTTTTTCCTTTCAAAACGAAAATATTTATATGAATCTAAGTTAGTAATAAAAAAATTAAGATAAACTAGTGATTAGAGTCAATATAAAATATTTGGACATACAAAACATTAAACGCAGTTTTGTTTTTCTATCACAAAAAGTATAGATGGTGAAATTAATAAAGTATTGAAGAGGTATAAATACCTTTGGCCTCTTTGGACTGATTTCAACACCACTTGCTTGACAGAACAGGAAGGAATCCGGTATTGATTAGCTTGCAAAGTAACTCCATGCTCAAGTCTCGCATTCGAAACAGGGCTGCATAGTCTATTCCCGTTGAAATACAGAGATTCAGTGAACAGGGCTGCTTAGTTTAGTGGGGGTGGCAGAGGTTATTGGTTTTAATTTTCAATTGTAATATTTAAATAAATTATAATAAATATTTATAAATAATTTGAGTTGGTCTAATGGTTAAGAATATGTACTTTCTTTTAGGTTACATGTTCAAATCCAGATGAGGTAGAGTATGTATACCTAAATATGTATATCTCCATGATACTTTCATAGACTTTACGAGTCTCATACACCGAAGAGGATCTCATATACCTAAATGATGTCTAACTTGACCGTGACCTTAAAAATATATATATTAAATTATAACATTTTTCATTTTAAAAAAATCTTTAAAAAACAATTATTTTCTTCACCATATAAAATAATTTAAACAATATAAATTAATTTCCAATTATATAGTATTATATTATTAGATCTTATTTTAAAAATATTGATCACACTACCAACCTTCCTAACCTCTTAACTTAACAAAAGAATCACAAGTAATCACTTACCCTTTTAAGGTCCGATAGACCAATTAGGTCTTAGTGGACGTTAATCATCATCATCATCATCATAATAATAAACTTTGTTATTTCAATCTCACATTATTTCATATTTATGGCTCTCATTAACTCCCTCTGTCTTAGTAGAGGTTAATCATCATCATCATCATCATAATAAACTTTGTTATCTCATTCTCACTTTATTTCATATTTATGGCTCTCATTAACTCCCTCCAACGTTAAATGATATCTATCATAAATTGTATGCACTAATAAATTAATAATCAAACAATTCAAAGCTATTGATAATTCATACTCATCAAATTGGAAAAGCCTAATAATAAGCATTAGATTTGCCAAATTTGTTTTTCAGCAACTTGAGAATTTACCAAATCTATTTTTGACCTTTTACTTTTGACAACATTGACTTCAAATGCCAAGCCCAACTCTAATGCAACACAGGTCTCAACTCACAGAAGCACCAATCTTATCACTAACTTTAATACCACATTCCAAACTCAAGAGACAACATGGTGACACATTCAACGAAGACATTGGTATATGCCATCCAATGTCTAACAAATAATGCCCAATGGCTTTTGCTAATGGTATATTGGGACGTTGTTAGAATGTTTATTGTTATAATGTGTTGTGAATTTTGTAGATTTGAATATAAAATATGTGTTTTAAGTCAAAATTTAAAATATTTAAATATTTAGGCAATTGTTTTTTATATTATTTGTTGGACAGTCGTTTTTCATTGATGTCAACCTTTGGAGAGTGATCTTGGAGATTGATGTCAACGCTTGGAGAGGTCCAAAGATGTTGGATAGTTGATTGACATTTGTATGATTGAGATTGATGGTGAGTTATTTGGGTACATTTGATGTAGTCTACATGTAGCCTCGGAGGTGTGGTTATGGGACCTGAAGTTGATTAAGGAATATGGACATGAAGGACAATGGAATTTCATATAATACTACCATAGATGGATAGTACTTTTCATTCCATTTTCGTTGATATGTGGAACACTACGTGGTTCCTTACGGTTCGAGAGATACGGCCTTGTAAAGTTGGAAGCCCCAAAGAGTGGTCAAGAAACCCCTAGTTGGTTACATGTCTTGGTGAAAAGGTAAAATGGTTGTAACAAGAAACCCCTAAAATAAGGAAAGAAGTTACCTAGCACAAGTATAAATACACCTCAAGAGTTTCTCATTTGGACACACACACTTACATTGAACATCTATCTTATGAATGGTATGGTCTATCTTTTGGAAAATCTATTAGTGAATCTGAGATTGAATGTGACGACATTTTTGTGAATTTGTGAAGGTTTAAAGTAGAGAAAGTTTTGGAGTTGCAGAAAACTGGTAACCCTATTTTTTTGAGGTTGTACATGGGTTGCATAAGAATAGGTCACATACATATGTGAGCTACTATAGGACAAGTCACATACATCTGCAGGCTGCAAGAGGATAGGCCGTGGATCTGAAGAAAAACTTTGAAGAAGAATGGATGGTTGAGTTGTAGCAAGGTTTAACAATACGACACAGTGTAAGATGGTATGCTTTAGGTTTCATAAGTAAAGGTGTGTCATTTATGTATTTTTTTTAGGCTTGTATCTTGTATGGTATGGAACATACTTAAGGCATGTCTTGGAGGCCCTTAATGGTACATGCTTGCATATAGTTGAGGTGACATTGTTACATGCTTGAGACATACCCTTAGAACTTAGTATATGGTTGTTATGATTCATTGTTAGAGGAACATATTAGTGATATTGGCATATACTTGATGCTTATCCTATGGCACATGGCATGATTGAGAGGGATATGGTATATGATTGAGACCCATTTCATGGTATATGGTCTATAGTATATGATACATGATATGGTATATGGTTGATGTCCATGGTTGGCACATGGTATGATATATGGTATGGTATAGGTGTTGATGTACATGATTGATGTGCATTGTTGGCACATGGTATGGTACATGGCATGGTGTTGATGTACAATGTTGATGTACATGGTTGAGGCATATGGTACAGGTATAAGTGCATGGATGATGCACTTGTTGTTGTACAGGTTGTAGTATATGGTTGATGCTTGGTATGGTACATGGTTGATGGTATGTTGGTGATATTGGTACATGATTGGTAAAGACATGTGTTGGTGATGTTGGGCATCTAGTTGAGAGGTGTCCTTGGTATACGATCGATGTGATAGGATCTGGTTGAGTATCAGTGACAAATTGGATACAGTGACAGGTTGGATACAAAGCGAGGTTACATGTTGATGTGACAAAGTCAATGACAGTGATAGTGGTAATGAAAGTGGAAGTGATTGTGGTAGCGACAGTTGGTCTACAGTTCTATTTTAGGACTGTAGGATGGGGAAAGGAAAGGGGGTTGTAGTCTCCCTCTGGTTGGATCCGAAGAATCGGGGAGTTGGATCTTCCTTTAGGTTGGACCATGAGAACTAGGTGGTTGTATCCACCTTTCAGTTGGAGTGAAAGAATCTAGGGGGTTGTAGCCTCCTTCTGGTTGGAGCCAGAGAATTCAGGGAGTTGTAGCTTCCTTCAGGTTGGAGCCTAAGAATAGGGGGTTGTAACCCCCTTCCAGTTGCAGCTGAAGAATTGGGAAGTTGGTGCTTCCTATGAATGAATTCTTGATATATATAATAAATATTTTTGTGCTTTTCTCCCATTTGGGTTTCCACATAAATACTGGTGTACTGTGTTCTTGATGTGATTTTGATGTGATGGTGCTTATGATTACATGCTTATGATATATATATATATATATATATATATTATATATATATATTGAATGAAATCATAGATGATACATTGATGATAAATTTTTTAACATTGTTGATAAAGTGAAAGAATATATATTGTGGTTAC
>ML778263.1:76544-87670 GCA_009831015.1 Picea engelmannii
AAGCTAAATTAGCACCTTCTTTTTCAATAAGTGGAATATAATCCTTTGCAAAATCCTCAACATTTAAAGCTTCAAGAGGACATATGATATTATTAACCCTCTTCTCAAGATTTAAATCAATTGTTCTTTGTTCATATTCATTGTCATCTTCTTTAGCATCTAACTCCTCATTTTGAATTTGCTTACATGCTTGAATATTTTCTTCAACTTTGAACATCTGTTGCAAAGACATAGGCCTCCTCTCCATCAAAAGAAAAAACAAGTATGATTGAAAGGTTGTTACATAATGGAGCATGGCAGCAACTTCAGGAGGTTGGAATTCTTTAGGCAGTTTATAATAAAGACTAGCAAACCTCCTACTGAAATTTGAGATGGTTTCATCTTTCATTCTTCTCATGGAATAAAACTCTGAAAGGAGTAGATCCCATGAATTTCTCTCACCCCAAAGTCTACGGAACGCTTCTCTCAATTCATCCCACGAGCTAATTCACTGAGGCTACAAATGTTTGAACCATGCTTTGGCATCTCCTTTTAAGGACTAAGAAAAGGCCCTCATAGACACATCATCATGTCCGATCTCAAAAAGTTCTATAAAATGCTCAAAGACCTGAATGTGTTTTTCAGTTGACTTTCCATCAAGCTCACCATCGAACCGAGGAAGGTACTTATAATGTTTCAGAGGAAAGTCATGAAGGATGGAAGGAAATTTAAGAGGACTGTATCTTTCTTGGATCTTGGAGGGTGTGGGATAAAGAACAAAATGTACAAGCTCGGCTTTGGTTTCATTAAGCTTGCAATAATGGTCATGAACATCATATGGATCAGAGGAAGGATTTTGGTGAATATCGGTTATACAAGAAGAAGGAGGTATACCTATAGTTTTCCATGGAGGATATACAAGGGTAAATCTTTGGGCTTCATTTGAATGCAATAAGTGAAGAAATATTATTTTGAAAAACTCAGGAAAGGACAAGAAGATATTGTTAATACAGAAAAGTACTTCTTGAACTAAACTTAAGCTCGAGTACCTTATTTTTCCATACTTCTCTTCCATATCTCTGTCAACAGGTCTCATTCTCCAGTGGAGTCTTTTAATCACATTTGAAGTTTGATTGGAGTCGCCATGAAAACTTTAGCTCTGGATTCTTTTGCTGGTGGAATCACCTTCAACTGATTTTCTAATGTGTGGCATCGCCAAAGAATAAATACAACCAATATGTGCCTAAGTGTCTGCTGCTCTTAGACCTCATAACTCAACAATGTCGTTCTTTCCCAGGGAAAAATTTTCAATTTCGTCCCCGACAACGACGCCAGAATGTTGGCACTCCGTAAATCTGTTCGGCTGATAAAAAAATGACAAAGGTAACTTTTTCAACCAACTTTGAGACCTAAAACTAGCCTTTCAGATCTGGAGATGGCTCTCTCGAGAGGTGCGGTCTCCACGCAGGATTTGGTTTTGAGAGGAGTGGCTAGATTCAATGCCTTTGATATAATGGGTTCTAGTTATATTGGCACAAGAAAGTAAGACTTGGGCTATGGGGTCTATCTAAGGAAAGGACTGGACAAATGACTTAGTGACTGGACTCAAGAGGATAAGGCTAGGCAAGAAAAAACCTTCAGTGTAAAACCGTAATGTGTGGTGGGAGAAAATACAGGAAGTAACTCAGGAGCGCCGCTGCGGGCAAATTCAGAGTTAGATTTAGAGGAAAACGTTTTGTCTAAGTGGCACGAACAAGGGGCGTTGTAACGCGAATCCATAGGTTCAATAATTCATTCTGAAATAGATAGAAAAAGATATGAAATAAATATAACAAGAAATCACATACGCAAATAAAGAAGCACAATACATCCAACTGTTGCAACTAGAATATTTTCATCAAATCACATGACCTTTGCATTAAATTCTGGTCAAAACTTCAGATTACATACAATAGTTGTCGTTTACCAAATTTTCCAACCAACGCCATTTACATGAAAATGATCCCCATATATAGAAAACTAATCTCACCCTTTGTTGCTAGGGTCAAACTACTCCCTCCTAGAATCATGGATCCGGTTTCTTTGAAAAAGAACAATAACTTCAACGGATTCACTAAAAATAGAAAACTTGACTTTGCCAAATCATAATCGTAACACAAATATTCTTTACAATCATTGATCATGATTAAAATTTGACCATATGTTTGTGATGAGCCATCATGTGCACTGCTGGACACTATGTCACCCCTGCACAGCAAGTCTGCTATGCGACAATAACCTACAACAAAAAACACAGCTGATTTGCACAGCAAACTGGGAAAATAGGCGTTAAATATGACATCATATATCAATAATAAAAAACTATTATTCGAAACTGAGAGAGTTCTTTGTAGGTAATATCGTTATAAAGAAACACCTCTCTCGGTTTCTTGAAATTTGTCTCCAGATGGCCATAATACGTGTCGCAAAAAAATGTCTCGGACAGGAAATCATGAAAGCTGAAAAATAGGGCTCAAATATTCCTTTGAATATTCCAATCCGTGACATATTTTGAAAATATGAGAGAGGTTTTTATTACTTGGTTTTTCCTCGACAATAACCTCTCGGGAATTTTCAAAATTCCTCTCCAGTTGGTCAGAAATTGATCTTGCAGTTTACCACTAAACCAGTAATTTGCGCAGTGCGACTTGTAGCCTATGTGTAGGAAAAATCCACTGCATGACATAATCCACTGCGTGACAACATCCTATGCGTGACAAAATCCATTGCGCAACAACATCCTATGTGCGATAGAATCCACTGCACGACAAAATCCATTGTGCGACAACATCCTATGCGCGACAACATCCACTGCGCGATGAAATCCACTACGTGATGACATCCACTGCGCGACAACATCCTATGTGCGTAGAAAACACTAAGCAACAGAAATCCACTGCGCGACAAAATCCACTACGCGGCATAATCCTTTGCGAGGTGAAGTTCTCTGTGCAACGCATAGCAAATTTTGCAGCGCACAATTGCAAATGGAAATGGAACAAATAAATGATAAGATTCATTTTGAAACTGACCCTTGGAGATGTTAGATGATGCCAATCATAAAAACAATATGGGTGCTAACATGCATGACTTTACAAATTGTTGAAAAACCTATAAACTTGGCTATGAAAATCATGGTGTTAACACAATTAAAGGATTGGGAGAAGAAGTTGATGAATCTATAATTGTTCAAAAAGTACTAAGATCTCTTCCAATGACATTTGATCCTAAGATTTCAACACTAGAAGAAAGAGAAGATCTAAGTACAATAAGCACGGATGAGCTACATGGAATATTTATAGATTATGAAATGAGAACAATATAGGAAAATCCATCCACAAAAGAGAAGTTTTTAAAGCATCCAGAAGGACAAAGAACAAGAAAAAGCCCGAGTCAAATCCAAATGCAGTTGTAGTGATGATTCAGATGAGGATGAAGAAATGGCCAAATTTGTAAGAAAGTTGAAGAAAGGAACCAAAAAGTACAAAGAGGAAGATCCCAAGAAAGAAAATAAATACCAAAAGGGAAACAAGAAAGATAAAAGGAAAGTCTTCAAGAAAAATAACTACTCAAGAGAAGACAGTTCTTCACCCGATGAAGATGATGAAAGCGATAGTGACTCTGAGAAAGTACTCTTTATGGATACAAAAAATAAGAAAAATGACGAAGAAGGTGAAGTGGATCTTGATACTAAATTAATCAATGCTTTAACTGAGCTAAATAAAGAAAGGAAGAAAAACAAATCATTCAAAAAAGAAAAAATCCACTTGAGAATCCTACTTGAAGAAGGAAAAATAAAGGAAGAAGTAATGCAGATCTAGATGATAAAGAAAGAAAAAGAGTGTGAGAAGCTCGAAAATGAAATCATGACGTTAAAAGGTGAAGTCAACAAGCTCAACAAGAACTTGAAAAGTTCTCAAGTGCTAGAAAACATTCTCAATAGTCAAAGGCCATGTAGTGACAAATCCATACTAGGATATAATAATGTTCATTTTGAGGAAGGTTCAAGGTCCATGACGAAAGCAACAGAAGAAAGGAGTTATGTAGAATTTGTCAAAGGAAGGAATCATGGTCAACAAGAATCAGAAAGGAAGGAATACAAAAGACCTTCTACATTCAAGCAGCAAAGAAGTTTCAACCATTGTGAAACAAACAACCAAAGAGAATATCTTGATCAACACAGGTAGAATATAGAAGGACTACACCACAAGGAAGATCATTCACTCCGAGGTATGTAAATTTATTTTATGGTCATCATTTTTATTGTATTAAATTTGGACATAAGTTTGTAGATTGTAGGGCTTATGAAAGAAATGTTCAAACAAGAAAAGATTATGTGGCCCTGCATGACATTGAATGTTACAAGTGCCATAACTATGGGCACAAAGATCGTGATTGTAGAAGAATGGTAAATCCTCCCATGAAAACAAATATCGATGACAGATACAAGAAGATTTGGAAAAAGAAGTGAAGAACAAGACGAGCAGGTAAATGAAGAACATGTCCAAGGAATCGTACTTACAAGATTTGCAGAAACACAAGATCATGATGAATTTATAGAAAAAGAGGAAGTGTCAGAATTCAGGCAGAGGATAAAGAAGAAGATGTAAGAACTCAAGATGATGACATATTTCAGAAAGAGAATGAAGAGGAAGATGCCTCCACAGATGAAGTAGAAGATTACTTTGCATCAGAGCAGGTATTGTTATGAGCCATCCGAATTGGAGACTCTCAGTAAATATGTATGTTGAATAGGGGGAGTCCATGAAGTAGACACTTCAGATCAGAGAACCATCTTTCAAGCAATATGAATTGTTTGTAGAGATAGATTCAAAGCCGTCAAATAGCAGAAGTACAGAGTAATAGATTGATCGGTTGAGAAGTAGTGTTCCCACACAAGTATTAGTTGGTAGATAGAAGTTTATGATTCTATTGCACATATATATTTAGATAGGGATATCTTCAATAGAGGTTGTTTCATACATGCAGAGTTTGATGAGCGTATAGATCAGATCAATGGACATATTTTGATTCACTCTAATAAAAAATAAGATGTGATGATTAGTTGTATTATATTCAAGAGAAGTATTCAGCATGGTATAGTGATAGATGGGTCAACATTGTGGACAGTTAAGTAGCAAGTTTATGAACAATTCGTGACATATGGATAGAGATGGATCCATGAGATGATTAGTAGGTACATGAAACACAGGTCATATGCATAGAAACATATATATAATTGAAATAAGTGGAATGAGTTGGAATCAATTGGTCACAGAAAGGAAAGTAGTGAAAGGCACAACAAAACATGGAAAAGAGAAATCGTCAGCATAAGTTATATCATCAGAAGGACATTGTTGAACAATATGGTCAAGTGAACATGACAAGTAAATGAATAAATCAAATTTTGAATGTTTTTTTATATATGTCAGTGAAATTCAAGAGGAAACACCAATGGACAATAAACAACACTAGAAGAGAGGAAAGGAAACATATACAGGTGGCCCTACATTGATCTACATCTTATAGAAAAGTCAAGGGAAGAAAAATCATCAGAGAGAGAGAGATCTAGAAATAAATATTAGTAGCATACAAATAGGGAGACATACCCACAGGGGGAGCTATTATTTTTTCCCACTATTGGTTAGAGAAGGTACAGTATCGAGAGGATACATATCGACAGGGGGAGTTAACCTTTGGTCAAATATGAAGAGAAATAAATGAGCCATGAAGACATGGGGAGCATCCCCAAGGGGAGATACCCTTTTCCATCGATGTCAAAGGGGAAGAGATAGAAAAATTGATGAGGAGCGATGATGACAAGGGGAGCATGAGCATGAGTGTTTTCATGCCTAAGTGTTTCCATCAATGTTGGTGCTTCCATCAATTCCAAAGGGGTAGATTGTTGGATAGTTGGTTTGGACAGTTGGTTTTCATTGATGTCAACCCTTGGAGAGTGATCAAGATTGATGGTGAGATACTTGGGTACATTTGATGTAGTCTAAATGTATCCATGAAGGTGTGGTTATGGGACCTGAAGTTGATTAAGGAATATGGGCATGAAGGATAGTGAAATTTAAGGTAAGACTATCATAAATGGATAGTAATTGTCATGCCATTTCCATTGATATGTGGAATGCCACATGGTTCCTCACGTTTAGGGAGATATGGCCTTGTAAAGTTGGAAGCTCCAAAGAGTGGTCAATAATCCCCTAGTTGGTTACATGTCTTGGTGAAAGGGTAAAATAGTTGTAACAAGAAACCCCTAAAATAAGGAAAGAGGTTACCTAGCACAAGTATAAATACACCTCAAGAGTCTCTCCTTTGGACACACACACTTACATTGAATATATATATTATGAATGGTATGGTATATCTTTTGGAAAATATATTAGTGAATCTGAGGTTGAATGTGACAACATTTTTCTGAAGTTGCAAAGGTCCGAAGTAGCGAAAGTTTTGGAGTTGTAAAAAACTAGTAACCCTAATTTTTTGAGGTTGTACGCGGGTTGCATAAGGATAGGTCGCGTACATATGTGAGTTGCTAGAGGACATGTCACATACATATGAAGGCTGAAGGAGGACATGTCACAGATTTGAGGAAAAACTTTGAATAAGAATGGTTGGTTGGGTTGTAGTAAGGTTTGACGGTACAACACAGTCTGAGATGGTATGCTTCAGTTTTCATGAGTAAAGGTATGGAATTTATGTATTTGTTTGAGGCTTGTATCTTGGATGGTATGGCACATGCTTAAGGCATGTCTTGGAGGCCCTTGATGGTACATGTTTTCATATGGTTGAGGTGACATCGTTACATGCTTGATACATAACCTTGGTACTTGGTATATGGTTGTTATGGTTCATTGTTAGAGGCACATCTTTGTGATATTGGAATATATGTGAGGCTTATCTTATGGCATATCACATGATTGATAGAGATATGGTATATGATTGAGGCAAATTTCATGGTATATGGTCTATATTATATTATACATGATATGGTATATGGTTGATGTGCATGGTTGACACATGGTATGATATATGGTATGGTATAGGTGTTGATGTACACGATTGATGTGCATGGTTGGCACATGGTACCGCATTGATGTTCATTGTTGATGTACATGGTTGAGGCATATGTTTCAGGTGTTGGTGCATGGTTGATTCACTTGTTGTGGTGCAATTTGTGGTATACGGTGGATGCTTGGTATGGTACATGGATGATGGTATGTTGGTGATATTGGTACATTCTTGATAGAGGCATGTGTTGGTGATGTTGGAAATCTAGTAAATAGGTGTTATTGGTATATGGTCCATCTGAGAGGATCTAGTTGAGTATTAGTGATAGGTTGATGTGACAGGTTCGATACAATGATAGGTTACAGGTTGATGTGACAGAGAGAGTGATAGTGAAAGTAGCAGTGATTGTAGTAGTGTCAGTTGGTCTACACTTGTATTTCAGGGAAGCATGATGGGGCAAGGAAAGGGGGTTGTATCCTCCTTTTGGTTGGAGCCAGAGAATCAGGGAGTTGGAGCTTCATTCAGGATGGAGCCTGAGAACTAGGTGGTTGTATCCACCTTCCGGTTGGAATCGAAGAACCCAGGGGGTTGTAGCCTCCTTCTGGTTGGAGATAGAGAATTTAGGGAGTTGTAGATTCCTTTAGGTTGGAGCATGAGAATAGGGGGTAGTAGCCTCCTTTCAGTTGCATCTGGAGAATTGGGAATTTGGTGCTTCCTATGAATTAATTCTTGATATATATAAGAAAGCATTTTGTGGTTTTCTCCCATTTGGGTTTCCACGTAGATATTGGTGTACTGTTTTCTTGATGTGATGTTGATGTGATGGTGCTTATGGTTACATGATTATGACATATATATTGAATGCAAACATATATTATACATTGATGATAAGTTGTTGAACATTGTCGGTAAAGTGAAAGAATATATATTGTGGTTAAAATTGGTATAAGGTGCTCATACTGATTCACCCCCCTCCCCCTCAGTATTCCAACATTATTTAGTAATATTCCAAATAAAAATATTCATTTGCATTGAAATTTATTGATATTTGTAGATAATTATAACATTTTAGTAGTTGAAAATTGGAAACAACATAAGATACTAATCTGAGAAAATAATAAAAGAAGGAACATTAAGGGATGCTCTATGAAAACATGAATAGTTTCAATTATTTCTTTCTACGACTTGCAAAACATATCTTAAGTTAGAAAGTGAAGCTTAGAATAATGCAAACAATGGATTTTTACACTCTATGCTTAGAATAATGCAAACAAGAACAATATTGACTTCAACAAGAAATACAAATGCAAACAAGAACACAACAAAAATAACAAGCAAAAGCTTGTAGGATATCAAGAACAAGGCTATATCATCCTTCTCTAATGTCACTACAATGATCACACTTAGAAACTTGCCTAGGAGGGGAAGATTTAGTGTTACACAAAGGTGAGATGAAATTAGACATGCAATCAATGGAATAATCTCCTATATCTCATCAGATCTAGCGAATTTTGAGTTCAACTTCTGAGATATGAGATCTGAAAATGGAAAGTTTAGAAAACAAAAGGAAATTGTCCAAACAAATCAAAAACTCACACCAATCAACTCAAACAAACCTTGAGAAATGATCAATGTGGGAAGCCTATTCTTTTAGTAGGGGTACCAACACACTCAGAGAGGTAATTAAAATGCTCTACAAGCTCATAGGATGTCTCAAACTAGACAAATTTGGGCTTAGCACTGCAAAAATGAAGATCTGAGATGTCCTCACACGACAAAAAAATTCCACAAGTGAGGGTTCGTCGTAGGACATTAGTACTTCAACAAGTGAGGACTATCAAAATTTATTTTTTAGAGGGAAGGAAATGTTCTAGACCTCCAAATATGAGCCGGATCTTTCATATCTATAGGATCTGATCCCTAAAACCCTTGATGGAAGATAGCAAGACTCACACCTCAAAACATATACAAAGCAAGGAAAAGAGATTCAAATAGGATGGAGTTCTTCCCCAGTATGGTTTCCAATCTATCATGGGAAAAATGCTCACAAGGATCTCACTGAGTGGACCAGTCAGATCTCCTTATGATAAGCCTAGATATCCTAGGCAGGAGGGGTAGATTTCTTATGGTTCTCCTAGAAACAAGCAATAAGATCATTATATAAGGCGATGGAAGAATGTAATATCTCTTCTTGAAGGTTGTAATTAGTATATTCATGGTTGTTTCAGTCGTGAAGTTCTATCTCTAGCTTCTACAACCTTCTCCCTACACACCAAAGACAAAACAATACCATTCCACTTGTCTTTATAGTATTATATTCCTAGATCTATCTTGAATCTAATATGATATATAATCTATCAAATCAGATATGAACATTTATATATCAATGAAAAATATTTTGGGGAAAACCAAATGATCTATTGATTGCAAATAGAAACTTACATCACAATTGCATGCCTTAAGTGTTGATGTAGGCTCCTTCAATCTCTTTGCCTCTCCTTACAACTCCTTGGTCATGCTAGGATCCAATGATGTAGAAATTTTGATACAAATTAATGTATTCTTGGATTCTCTTGATCTAACAAGTTCCACTATTGTTAAATACAGAATCGCTTCTACTATTGCTTTTGCGGAAGCAATTAAACCACGATTACAACCACAATGCACAAAGTGAAATATCAATAACACACAACACATAAGTTTTACCGAAAAACCGTAAAGCAAAAAACCCCACTATCATATATTATGTATATCATGAATCATGAAACAATCTCATACAAAAATCTAATCCAAGAGCTCTCAGTACAATCGTCTCACACTATCATACACAAATTAGCAAATACATGCACTAATTTCCGTGTCCAGACAGCCTGCCTCCTCTGCACAAACTCTGCAATCCGAATTCTCACAATGAATCGAATGAATACAATTGCCTCATTTGTACATGCTCATAAGCATATTCACTGCATGTGTGAACAAATCACAACTGATAGCCAAACTATCCCTTTCACCTGTTATGTCAACTGGTGTCCATTGGAACTGACATGCATGTAGTTAACCGTGGCGAATCTTCAGTTGCATGTGAGTTAACTGATTGTGAATTAATGAATAATTAATTCACTGAACTCACACTAATACAACTAAGCTTAACTCACTTAACTATACTTGTAATTCTGTTACAATTCCAAATCACTCAGTTATGAAAGAGATAATAGATTAATATTTATTTTCTAATTTAATTAAGGGAAAAGTAAATTAGACACATGTTTTTTGTTGACTTTTCAACACTCCCTCTCAACAAGAAAGGGATTATCCTTCACCCCAATCCTGTCTCTATGATATTTGAATTTGCTCCTGGTGAGCGCCTTCGTCAGAATGTCTGCATCCTGAGCTTCCGTAGGAATGTATTGAAGCAACATGATCGTCCGCTGCACACAATCTCTGAGATGATGATACCGGATATCTATATGCTTAGATCTGTCATGAAACACATGATTAATTGAGAGTTTAATACAACTCTTATTATCACAATAAATCAATGTTGGATCTAAGTGAGAACCAAACAAACCAACCAAGATCTTCCTCATCTAGATAGCCTCACATGCAGCTTGGCTTGCTGCCATGTATTCCGCTTCCGCTGAACTAAGTGCCACGGATCTCTGTTTCCTATTGTACCAAGAAACAACTGTAGATCTGATACTAAAGATCCCTCCTGATGTGCTCTTTCTGTCCGTTGGGCTGCCTACCCAATCTGCATCCATGAAGCCATGCAACTTCACCTCATCCGTTTGTCTATACCATAATCCATACTCATATGTGCCCTTCATATATCTCAGGACATGCTTCCCCGCCTTCCAAAAGAGTTTGGTAGGCTTAACCATCGCTTGAATTAGTTGGTTAACCACATAGCAAATGTCTAGTCTGGTATTCACTAAATACATTAGTGAACCCACTAACTGTCGATAGACAGTAGCATCCACTACCTCTCCAGAAGTAGCATCCTCTTTCCTCCAGTTTCCTGGAAGAGGAGTATCCATGGGTTTGCAACCCTCCATGTGAAACTTACCCAATATCTCTCTTGTATACTT
>ML778263.1:98173-112620 GCA_009831015.1 Picea engelmannii
AAATAGAATAAGGCGGATGTAAGAAGACCTAATAGAAGCTTCTGCTTCTAGAAGGATCTTCCTCTAGATGCTTCTCTTGATAGACATATTTAGTATAAATAAGGGTTGAGGGTATGAAAACCCTATCTTGGAGATTATTGTAACAGAGCACTGCTCAACTGGAGGTTGCCCCCTCGAAGAGGCCTGTGAACATTTCTTTCTAAATCAAAGTGTTATTACTGTGGTTGTTCTTATATCATTTATGTGTTATTGTGGATATTATGTTGGTTATATTACTATTATTCAGCCATTTCTAGCATTTTATTTCAGTTCTGCATATTTATTATATTTGGTATCTTGCATAATCCTATGATGACATCCTCTATGGCATGTAGGGTGGAAATTAAGGTTGTAACACACATAGGGAAACCCTACCTCAACCTACTCGAATATCACAAAAGAAAATGGATGAAATAAGAGGAAAAGGAATATGCTTTGGTTTTAATATAAAATGGTACAAAGAAAATAAATTTCAAGAAACAAAATTGTTCACCTTGGAAAATAATGATGAGGAAGTAGAGTCATCCACAAAGATGGGTGAGGAAGAACTTGTGAACTTAAAAAATCAAGAAAAGGATGTAGAAATGTATGCTCATGCAATGGTAGGTTTTGCAGCACCTCAAATGATTAATATTGCATGATGCATTAAGAAGAAAAGGTAATAGTACTTAACTATTTAGGTAGTAACCATAACTTCATTAATAAAATATTAGCAAAGTGCTTCGATTTTTTTTGTATTCACTGACATTTTTTGAGTTATTGGTTTCTAATGGGGGAAGTATTGATTATGGATGAAAATTCCATAACATTAAACTTAGTATGAGAGAATATAACTTATCAACCCCAATGTATGTCATTCTTATTGGAGGAGTATATGTTGTTTTGGGGATTCAATGTTTGAGAACATTGGGCACAGTTTCTACGAACTATAATGAATTATTCATGAGATTTGAATTGGAAGGAATTCATATGAACTCAAATGGTTAAACTCTACACCCTCGGGTCATTATCTCTCATAGAATGGAAAAGATCGTAAAGATTGGTAGTGGTGTGGTTATGGTTAAAATTTATTCCATGGAAGTGCTTAGTGAAGTAGGAAGATGAAAATATACCAGAGCAATTCAAAGGTACCTTGGAAAAATACCATAGAATCTTGCAAGAAATTCCTAAAGGGATACAACCATTTAGAGATAACAAAAACCAAATTAAACTCATACCCAAAAGTAAAAGGCCTTATAGATATCCACATCAACAAAAATGGGATATTGAGAAAATGGTACAAGACATGTTGGATGCACATATTCTTCAACCAAGTAGGAGTTGCTTTTCATCCCTAGTAATGATGGTTATAACAAAATATAATGCTTGGAGGATGTGTCATGATTACATAGATATAAACAAAATCAACATCAAGGATAAATTACCTATTCCAAACATTGATCACGAGCTATTAGATGAGCTTCATGGAATGGATTATTTCACAAAGTTAGATCTTAAATAAGGATACCTCCAAATCCTATTAAGAAAAGAAGTTATTCCCAAAAATAATTTTAGAACACATGAAGGGAATTGTGACTTATGGGTCGTGCCTTGGGTTGACTAATGCTCTTTCTACTTTTAGAATATCTATGAACAAAACATTGTGACCCCATTTTATAAATTTTATGTTAATTTTGTTTTATGATATATTTATTTATAACAACTCACGGTAAGAAAACATTGAACATGTGGATTAAGTCCTACAAATTCTTGAGAACGATTTATTGTATGTAGAAAGGTACAAATGTGCATTTAGGAAATAAGAAGTAGAGTATTTGGGGCATATTGTTTCATAGGAAGGGATCAAGGTGGACCCTTAAAAAATTAAATATATCACAAAATGGCCTATTCCTAAGAACATCAAGAATCTTAGATGATTTATGTGTCTTACAAGATGTTATAGTAAATTTGTTAAGTATTATGCATGCATTATAGACCCACTCACATCTCTCTTCAATAAAATTTCATTTTTATGGAATGGAGAGGCTACCTTGGAATTATCACTCTTTAAGGATGTTATGCATTTTACATCAGTATTCGCAATGCCTAATTTTTGTAAAACAATAATAGTTGAATGTGATACATCTCGACAAGGAATTGGATTTGTATTGATGCAAGAGGAAGATTGTTGGCTTTTGAAAGTAAACAATTCAAGGGAAAAGACTTGGTGAAATATACATATGGGAAGCAAATGGTAGAAAATTTTACATGCAATACAAAATGGTGAGAATATCGCAATGGGAGACATTTTAAAGTCAACCTAGACCATGAAAACCTAATGTAATTTTTAGAAAAAATGTTGTCATCGGAAGAGAAGAAAAATTAGGTAGAAAACATTAAGGGTTTGATTTTGAAATAATATTCAAGAAGGGAGGTATAATGTAGTAGGAAATTCCCTTTCTAGAATCAAAGAAGCCTCCAATGTATATGCCATTCCATATTTCATTCATGTGTTGGTGGAAGAATCTTACCATGAATGGCAAGTAGACAATAGTACTATACAAAAAATAGAGTGTCTAAAAGAAGTAAATATCTCTATGGAACATTGGGAGTGGAAGAGAGATATCCTTTGGTACGAGGGTAGAATATTTTTATGTCCTTAATAAAATATGAAAAACTAATATTAAGAGAGTCTCATAACTCTCTCATGGTAGGACATTCAAGGTTCCTTAAAACATATCAAAGGATCAATTTTTATTTTTATTTTTTTTGGGGGCGGAGAGGAATGAAGAAGGACATTCAACATTTTGTAAGAGAATGTCGAGTGTACCATAGTAAAGTATATATTATTACTTCAACCTTCATAGATTTCTTCCATATTTTCCACAGTTAGAGCCATATTGTAATCAACGTTTTGAATCCTAAATGAAATTCATCTTCAAGACTAATCATCCAAGGTCAGAGATGCAAATATTCATAATAAATAAACACGATGTGGAACATATTGAAACCAAACTTGTTGGCTAAGATAAAACCCTAAAATAAAACTCTAAAGGGAAAATATAATAATAATATATAATAAATAATACATGATAGAATAAATTATCATGTAGACTAAGGTCTAAAATACATTATATATTCCCCCCGGGGGCAGCTCAATTGGAAAGTGTCGTGAATATGAAGTGATATGAAGTTCCATGTGGTTCCAAGTTCAAATCCCCGTGACTTATCCTGTGTGTCACGTAAGGGGCATCATGGGAACACCTGGAGGTTATAGTGGTAGCAGTTGGATAAAACGACCACGTGTAACACGTATATATATATATATATATATATATATATATATATATATATATATATATATATATATATATATATATATAATAAAACCCCCTATACTAATAAATTATAACTAGAATTTGTGCAAGTTAATACATTAAATATAATATAATAAATCCTAAAGTAAATTATAAACTAGAAAATGTAGTATCGTAATGATGTATAATAAAATACTAATACTAGACATCTTGTGGATGGGAACCAACAAAATGCATTCCCCAATCACACAAACCACCAAGGTACACCATTAGCTCAACCAGGGTTGGGGAACACACCCAGTTCACGAGGGAGCATGCTCTCATCGACAATTTTTTGGGCCTATGGCCTTCCGAAAGAGACCTCATGAGATGGATCAAAGACTGGTGGAACCCCAAGGGAGATTATGAAGTGCAGCTCAGTTCAAAGGGTTTTTTCACAATCATCCTCTACAGTTTGGAAGACAAGGATACGATTTTTGGAAATGGGCCATACTTCTACAACTTTGTTGGGCTATTCCTCATGTTATGGATAGACCGTTTCAGCCCAGAGAAATAATACTTCACCATGGCACCGGTATGGATAAGACTATATTATCTACCGCAGGAATTCTGGTTGGATGAAATGCTCATGGGAATAGGGAATGCAGTGGGAAGATACGTGAAATCATCCAAGGCCACAAAGCAAAGGAAATACACTTCTTACGCTCGAACATGTGTTTACATGGACATATTGAAGGCTCTACTAGGCTCATTAACCCTAGAATATCATGATGAAGACTGGAATCAAACAATAGACTATGAGCATATTCCTTTCTGCTACAGAACATTCCATGAGCACAATCACCTCTTCTGCGGCTGTCCCTTGAATGCTAAAAACCCAAAAGCAGGGGAGGGGAAGCAAAAGGATGGTTATACTACAGTTACAGGTAGGAAAAAACAAACCCTCGAAAAACAAAATCAAGAAAGTACTCAGAAGATCCCCACCAAAAACTCCTTCGACATTCTCAACCAACTCCCAGAGGAAGAGGAGGTAGGATATCCACACAAAAAAGACAACTAGGACAAGGAAAAGGGAAAATCCAAGCGTCAAACGAAACTAACCAAAGAACAACATCAAAAAACAATCCCAACAACCCAGTTGAATCTGGACAAGCCAAAGGATGGGGGGGATACTTTAATGCAACTAGATGAACAAGATCTAGTGGACATAGATATAGAAAAACTAGAGGAGGCCTTCAACAGAAAGGAACTGCAAACCATCCTAGTAGAACAACTTTGAAAGGTGCATAAAGTTTTCAGCGACTCTACCATAGGATCTACCTCAAGATTAGGGATCTCCTTAGACACAGACTCTGAGCTCAAATTCACCTCTCGTGAAAGAAAGCGTCGAGGACACAAATCTGCACATCAACTCATCAAGGAAGTCGGGAACTGCATGCTCAAGTCAGGGAAGATCCAAATACTCGTAGAAGGATATCTCAATCCACCCCACAACTCATCACGATGAAGATAATAACATGGAATATAAGAGGGCTTAATGGAATGTCCAAACAAAGGACTCTTCAAGACAACATTCGTGTAGAGAATCCAGACATTCTCCTTTTATAGGAAACAAAATGTGTCGGGGATGAAGTGAAGGACATATTCTGGCGTTGTTAGAGGACCTGTAACTCCACTCATATAGACTCAAACGGGGTCATGGAAGGCCTGGAAATATTGTGGAACTTGGCTACAATCATCATAGACCAACCCTTTTCCATGGTGGGCATGCTTACGAATCACTTCAGAGTAATAGGATCTAACAAAGAAGGGATGATTACGAATTATTACGGACCCCAGAGTGCTTAAGACAGAGATCTATTCATGGGAAAAATAGCCACTATAAGGGCTCTATTGGGATCACAACACTGGTTGATTGGTGGTGAATTCAACATTATCCTCGCATTGGAGGAAACGACAGGAGGTACCAAGTGGCTAGACCAGGACAGTGGTAAGTTTTGAACTCTCATTGAACAACTTAATTTAATAGATATATAAACTAGAAATGGTACCTTCACCTGGTCCAACCGCAGATCTGGCCATCAACATGTGGCAAGTATATTAGATCATTTCATCATCTCATAATCACTTTTGCTGGAGGATCCAATCCTCGAAACCAACATCCTCCCAAAAGTTGGCTCGGATCACTGGTCAATCTCACTTTGTCTAGACAATGGGGCCATGCCCAAGATTAAACCCTTTAGATTTTAGAATTTATGGCTCAATCACCCAAACTTTTAAAATCTCTCAAAATCTTGGTGGGAGCAAGCCGAAATAAACCATGGCACATGCATGTATAAATTCCAACAAAGGATAAAAAAATTCAAGGCACAACTAAAGAGTTGGAACAAAAATGTATTTGGAAACATTTTACAAAGGAAGAAGGCGATTGAGCAATGCATAAAAGAATTGCAGGAGGTATTTATTGCAGGAGAAAAAATGGCAACCTTGATAATGGAGGAAGAGCAGCTCCGAGCATAACAGGAAAAACAACAGGAAAAAGAGGAAATACTTTGGAGGCATAAATCCAGAGTAAAATGGATCAAGGGAGGTGAAAAGAACACCAAGTTATTCCATAGATCCATGGTGCACAGAAGATAAATAAACATAATCACTCAACTAGAATACAAACAAGGAAACCCCATCCGGGATCATGCAAGCATATAAGAGGAATTGACAAACTACTCTAATGATCTTCTAACTAAGCCCATAAAAAATAGAAATCCCACTATTCACAATATCACAAGGCACATCCCCTCCCTAGTCACAAAAGGACAAAATGAAGCACTTACCATGCGAATCACTCAAGAGGAAGTGGATCAAGCAGTCAAATATATGCCCCTTGGAAAAGCCCTAGGGTCGGATGGCTTCACAACAATATCCTTTCACTATTGTTTTCTTGTTGATCGAGGAAGAAGTCTGGAAAGTGGTTGAGGAATCCATAACTTCAAGGAAAGTTATCTTGGCCTTCAACGCCACCTTCCTCACTCTCATTCCAAAGGAATAAAGGGTTACACATCCTAAACAATTTCAGCCAATAACACTCTACAATGTAATCTACAAAATCATGATGAAATTCATCGCCCTATGAGTCAAACCAATCTTTCCATTCATCATGTCCAAAGAGAAATAAAGATATGTGGAGGGAAGGAAAATCATGGATAGTGTCATCCTATCACATGAGGTCATTCACTCATTGAAATAAATGAGAACCCTAGGTATTCTCATCAAGCTCGACCTCTCTAAATCTTTTGATAGAATAATATTGAAATACATGAGCTCCCTCCTTGAATCCTTTCTCTTTGATATACTCTAGGTGGCCTAGATCATGCAGCTCACATCCTTAGTCTTATTCTCCATACTTGTCAATGGAGTGCCCTACCAACCTTTCTCTCCCTCCCATGGCATACGACAAGGGGATCCCCTCTCCCCCTTACTTTTTTTCATAATGGAAGAAGGTCTGGGGAGCTACATCAAAGACTTAGTAGAGTATGGATCTCTCAAAGGTCTACTACTCCATAACCGCCAACCAGACCCCTCCCACAGTCAATATGTCAATGACACCCTTTTGCTGAATACCCCAACAGACCAGAAATATAACAAGCTCAAAATCATCCTCGTCGACTTTTTCGAATCTTCGGGAACTTCCTTAAACCTCGAAAATTCATAGCTCTACTTCTTCAATACTCGAATGGAAATATAGAACCACATCTCCCAGCTTCTGGGAATCCCAAGAGCTCCCTTTCATCCAATTATCTAGGTGTTCCCCTCAAAGGAGATTCTACACATAACATTTCCTAGGACAACCTATTTCTTTCCATTTCTAATAGGCTCAGTAACTGGACCTTCAAATCACTTAACCTTGCATCTCGCCTAGTTCTTCTAAAGCCCATACTCCAAGCCTTTCCGACTTACCTCTTCACCACTTTATCATCCCCCCAATATGTCATCAGAGATATCAAAAACCTACAGCGTAGCTTCCTATGGCATGGTCACCATCTGAACAAGAAATGGGCATTGGTGGGATGGGACAAAATCTGCAGGCCCAAATCCTTGGGGGGGTTGGGCCTTAAAGATCCAAACAAACTCAATCGAGTAATCGAGGATAAACTTTGGTAGCATTGGCTCAAGCATCCCACAGAGCTCTGGGAAAGAATCCAGAAAAGGAAATACGTGCCTAATACCAGAGAGGAGCTTCTAATCAGACTCAATGATCAGATCCATGGATCAAATATCTGGAACACAACTTGGAAAAACAAATCACTCATATACAAGCATGCTTTCTGGGAGATTTGAAATGGAGAACACTCCTTGTTTTGGAAAGAATCCTGGCAGCAACAACCACCCTTAACCTCCCTAGCAGATCTCAACACCCTCTATCAACAAATGTAATCAAGGGACACTCTACACATAAAGGACCTTTGGAAGGAAAACTCTCTACAATACCCTTGGTGCAAATGGAAAACTCAACCCCATCAATTACACATACATGTGAAGATGGACTTGCAGGCCTAAAGGGAGTGCGCTAATCAATGGAAAATCCACATCAGGGAAGGACCAGACATCCTCAGATGGGGCCATTTCCCAACGGGTAACTTCTGAGTCAAAGAAGCTTACCATCTTTAGGAAAACCACCAAGGGAAACTGAAGGAGAACATATGGAGAAAAATATGGAATCCAAAATTCTAGCCGAAAGTTTCACTTTTTCTCTAGTTAATTGCCCAAAACTACATCCTCATTGGGACAACTTTCAAAAAAGAGGGTTTGTAGGCCCTTCAATGTATCCCCTCTTTCAATAGGAGGAAGAGACAATGGAGAAGTTACCAAACCATTGCATCCACAGTGAGGCCATTTGGGATATGGAAGTGCAACTAATGCACCGCTCCAAGAGGAACCAAGCCATCATCATAAGCACCATTGAAAATTGGGATTCAATATCCTATCAAAATCCAATATTAGACCACATCTCGCAGCTAATACCAGGATTCACAGTCTAGAAAATTTGGAAAGAAAGAAATAAAATATTTTTTCGCTCCACTCCCTCCCCCCCTCATTCCACTTGGGCAAGGATCCTAAACCTGATCTGAGAAACGATCATATTTGAGCACTAGACCTAGGAAGAACTCAAGTGCAATCCTATGGAAACTCACATCCTCTAGGCCTAGTAGCTAAATCTCACTGATGATTCGAGAAATAATGCTACTCTCAATATTAAAATCGGCTATAGTCTGAGAACTTGGTCCCCTCCCCCCATAGTTTTGTTAAACTAAACTTCAATGGTTCTTCAAAGGGTAATCCGGGGCCGACGGTTTTTGTTGCGATTCTACGAGATAGTGAGGGAAAAATTCTACATTTCATAGTAGGATATTTGGGACTCAATACAAACAATGTTGCAGAACTCTGGAGCCTACTTAGGGGGGTTAAGTTAGCAATACGTCACAACATCTTTCATCTCATAGTGGAAGGGGATTCCCAGATCATCATCCATATCATTTCCAAAATCATCCATGGTTCACATCCCTTGGAAATCTCATCTAGTTGGAGATTACTAGGAATACTGGAAGACTTCAAGTCCCTCCTTCAGCCCCATCTCACTCTTATCCCCTCCCATGTGAAAAGAGATGCCAACAAAATTCAATATTGTTTGGCCAATGAGGGAGTGGACTCAAAGGAAGATCTTATACAATGGAATGCTCAAATCTCTCCACTGACCATGCTATTGGCCTTTTGTCTCGATCTCACCTGAAGAGACTCTCCTTCCCTAGATAGGGTGCCACATAGCCCAAGGGAGGCCATCCATCCCTCCCATGAAATTCGCCATAAATATGGCCGACCACCACCCCAAAGCTCATTATTGGATGGAGGGCAGCCATAAAAATTTTCATAGGAATGGAGGACAGATCCCCCAAGATAGATTAATGGAGGCCTCGATGATTAATTATAGGAGAGTGACGTTGGGTACGGGTAGTAGCATAACGGTCATGTCTACCCCTAAGTTAAATTTCCATCTTGGCCATGGCATTCATCACTTCGCCTCAACGCTCTGTCTCCTTGCTCTTCTCAGGAATTTGGTTCTGGTTTTGGTCCATTCAGTTCTCTCTGGAATCACTCATATTTTTGTTCACCCCCCTGGCACCACCATGTCGAGAGAGAGAGAGAGAGAGAGATAAAATCCTAGGAGAGTTCCTACCTAGTACATACATGCAATAAGGTAGAGATGCTCTATCCATCATCTGAACTCAGCGAATTGCGTAGCCACATACACCTCCAATGGCCTTCGTGGAGGAGGAATTCCCGGAGGAACCAATTTAGGTTCCACCAAAATCCCTCCTCTACGCGGTCTCAGATTCCCACTTTCACCCCGACACCAGTGTTTCCATTACAGGAACAGTGGCGGGCATGGATGGGGAAACTTGCATGGTTGAAGATGAATTCCTGGAGGAACCAAATCCGGTTCCACCAGATTCTCTCCTCTACACGGTCTTAGATTCCCACATTCGCCCCACCACTAGTGTTGTTGTCACAGGAATAACGACGACCAGGGATGACACCACTTGCATTATTCAGGAGGAGTTCCCCACTGCTGAACCTGGTTGAGGATTGCAACCAAACTCCACCTATCCTCTTTAGCCCAGAGTAGTTGGTGATTATTTTTGACATCAAGCATTATATGGAAGACCAAATCCATCGTGATGTAGGAGCATCGCTCCACCTCAGCAGAGCACCAACATTCGATCACATCAACGCGCATTTCAGGAGAAAGAGAGGCATTGAACCTCTCACATTTTTAAATATGAAATCAAATCCCATGGGGATTTACATTGTAAGGATTTTAATGCCAAGCCATGCCTTTGTATAGGTATTAGATAGAGTTTCCTTAAATGGTTGCTTGTATAAGGTCTATATCGTAGCCAGGTATGGATCAACATTTATGTAATGAAGCCATGGGAGTATGGTGGCATAGTTAAAATAGTAATGGCACTAAGGCGGTGAAGAGGATAAGATCATACAACCCTCTTTTGTAATTAGCATAGGAAGAAGAGAGGCCTTAGGAGGTCTTAGAAGTTCTAAGAGAGAGATTAAGAGAATTGGGACTTTGTTACAGTCCATTTTTTTTAATCATTTGTATAGAGACACAAATATAATAGAAAAGCAATTTTTCCTGCATATTGTTTTTCATGTGTTATGTATTTCATGAATGAATGTTGTAGATGTATGATAAGTTTCATTTATAGTAGGAAGATAGATTTCTCTATCTTTATTTGAGTTTTAGAGTATCGTTCTGGATTCTTTAGGCCGTGCAAGGAGTGGACAACAGAACAATTGAGGTTCTCTAGCTAGCGCAAGGAGTGTGCATCTGAACTCCATGGAGTAAAAAAAGAGTGTGTCAGGAGGGCGCACTAGAGTGATTGTAAGCTCAAAAGGAACCTCAAGGTTGTTGAACACCTTGGAGGTAAGATTGTGCAGAGGAGTTCATAGAGAGACAGAACTACTGAAGGTTTTGTAGAGCTCAGCCAAGTGGACATTGAACGAGTGAAAGAGTGCACAAGAGGAAGTTTGTGTTGAGTTCGGAGGGAGACAGGGTACTTAACACTCTATAAGGAAAGGCTCTACAAGGAGTGCATTGAGTAGGAGAACGCCAGGAGGGCGAAAAGAATTTATTTTTAAATATATACTTCGAACTGAGCTATCCAAAATCCCAGAGATGCAAGGAGTGCGTGGGAGTTTGAAATATTCAAGAAGATCAAGCTCAGAAGAGATAACGCAGAGAGTGCATAAGGAGCAGACTTATTCTAAGTCTTAAATCTCATAAGAGAGAACACCTTCAAGAGTGTAAGCAAGACCCAAAGGAGTCGAGTTCACAGGAGAAGTTCCAAGGCCGAGAGCTTGGAACATTTACAAAAATCTTATAAGGCGGAGGAAGTCTAAATATCAGGAGGAGGAGAGACAACAAATGTCATATCAGTCATGAGAAGGAACCTGTACCATTAGATTCATGTCTAGTGACATAAGGAAGTGAAGTGAAGAGAAGTGGATCTCATCCATTATATTTGAGCATAGTGTTGCAATATTGGTTGTTGTCATTGATGTCAACCCTAGTCATGGGTTTTGGACCGCAATATTGATGAAGGTATTTGGACATCAAGGATAATGCACATGCAGATACAACACCCATGAATGGATAGTATACAAAATTTTGTTTCCAATGGTATGTGGGACGTCACGTGGATCCTCATGGTTGAGGAGAAATGAATTTTTGAAGATGACAAAGTGAATTGAAGAAGGAAGTACATGTAGGCCCTAAAGATAATTAAAGAACAAAATTACAAAATAAGAAAGTGTCAGTTCAGCCCTAATGTTAAAAGGAAGTGACATAAATGGTATAAATGGTATAAATAAATATCATTATACATTCATTTGATATACAAGTCAAATTTAAGAGTAAATCAATAGTAAAGAAGGCCGTATTTCAAGGGAGGATGAAGTCTTTTGGTGATGTGTTCTAAGGTATGTTATTTTTAGGTCATCTTACCATTTTCGCTACAACTTTTTTTATAGAACGATTTAGAGTATTGAGAAGACATATCAAGGTACCTGTGGTAAACGTTTTAGCTCTTGATTCGCTATAATTATGGAGATACACTCTGTGGAAGATAGGGTTTTTCACCAGTCCTGAAGCTAGTCAATAAACAGGTGTTCCGGGTAAAACAATCATACCTTATTCATAGAGAATCCAAATGAAGTGGGAAAAATTGCATTGAAACGAGTATGGACTATATTTTCTTGTTTGCAAGTTTCAGAATCAGATGTTAAATATTGAGCGTGGGGCATTCTATAAAAGTTTGGTCTCCTGAATAAACCAGAATTGAACAAGGTCTACCATTCTCTCAATAACTTCTTTTTGGGGAGGATTCAAGGAGTGAAACTTGGAGAATTTTCAGAGAATACATTGAGTAATATTATCTATAGGATCAGAGTATTCCAAGAATTGAATAATTGTAGAAATTGAAGAAGTCTCAGGTAGAATTATCAGGTTCTATGTGATGGTTGGTTGATGGTGATGATTTAATGTAAAGTTTTATTATCTCTCATATATTCTTGGGTGGAAGGAAGGGGAAAGGATGGATATTTAAACCCTCTCTTAATATTGGAGGATTGTATCTTCCTCTTTGAGGTTTATCCCTCCCTTTACATTTGGAAGTTGTAGCTACCTTTGGAAGTCATTACTTCCCTTGAACAATAACTATTGATTATTTCTCATATATTGTGCATGGTGTATTGTGGTGTATTTCTCATTGGATATAGTTGAATGGTTTAAGTATAAGTTTAAAAGGTTTTAAATTTTACTTGATACTGATTCACCCCCCTCTCAGTATCAACATGTAGAGGACCAACAACCATTGGATCCAAAAGAATTGCACGAGCTTTAATGTTGTGTACACGTAGGAGACCAGACCAAATATTTGAGAACTGAGATTCCCGGAGTCCGGAGAGCTGAAACCCCAAAATAGAATGTCGATCGTCTGATCAAAGGAACACATCTGAGCCGTCAGACTATTCAGAGAAACAATTGTCATCAGATTGGTTGCGGAGGAATATATCTGGACCGTTGAACCTCATGTCCAGACACCCAGGAGGAGCACGCAGAGGAAACAAATCTCAACCGTCAGATCTGAGCACGTGGACCAATAGTCGTTGGATCAAGGTAAAGTGCATGAACATTAACCACTACTACATTGGAGAAAATTACAACGAAATATTACGACGGTTTATAATTTCGTCATATTTTTTTTCCTTTTTTTATACTAAATATAATTTTTTTTGGGGGGGGTCCAAATGTTGGTCGCTCTAGTGACCAACATTCCAGGTTGGTCATTTTAACGACTAACTTTGGTCGCTCTAGTGACTAACCACCATTTAGTCGCTCTAGTGACCAACAATGGTACATGTGAGAAACAAATAGTCATTTGCGACAAATCAATCATATATATATCCCAGTTACGACAAATTTGCTATAGTTACGACAATCATTTTCTACAGTTGCGAAAATCATTCGGGTGTTCTGATGCAATGGTGTTCTGGTTTTTTATGAAATATTGATTTCAATTCTCTTTCAAGAAGAGAAACATTGAATTGATCAGACTCTACATAGCTGAGATTTTGAAGGTCAGTACTTAATAATTTTCTATGTGATTTAATAATTTGGTGCTATTGAACTGTTTTATTGTTTATTTTCACTCCTTATAAGGGTTTAGAGGAAGAGGTTATAGGTGCTAATTATGGATAAAATATATATGTGTTAAGTGTTAATGGTAATACACACAAATATTTAGGGGTTATAGGGGATAATTCTTAGGGGTTATATATGCTAGGGTTTTAGTATTTAAGTGACAAAGACGTTATAGGTATTTGGAAATAATGGGTTATAACTATTAAAAGTTAAATGAATTATAAACTAGATGAGGTGTTATGGGTTATAAATATTATAAAGAGTAGAGATTAATGGTTAAGTGCTTACATGAGTTATGGTTAGGGAGGTTAGGGGTGATATTAGTTAAAGGACTTAAAGAGTATACATGTTTGCACTTATAGGGGTTATAGTTGTTAATAATTAGGTGATACATGTGTAATGGGTTATATGGGTGAGGGGTTAGATGTCATGACAGTAAGGGGTTAGTGTTTTATGAATATGGATTATATGGATTTAGTGTTTTACGAATAGGGTAATATCGGTAATGGATAAAGGGGTTAGGGTTTTAAGTGTTAGGAGTTATGCGTTATAAGGATTAAAGGTTATAAGAACTATTCGTTATGGCTTAAAAGGGATCAATGTTAGGTTTAGTAAAGTTTAATGGTTACAATGGTTATAAGGTTTATGGTTTATAAGTTCATGTATTACGAGTTAGAGATGAAAACTTATAGAATTAAAAAAGATGTGTTATCATATTAAAGAGAATATATGAGCTATATGTGTTAAGACCTAGGGTTGATAAATGTTTGGGGTAAGGGGTTATAGGGGGTTATGAATTATAAGGTATATATGAAGAAGGTTATCAAAGTTATGTGTTGTAT
>ML778263.1:113813-131613 GCA_009831015.1 Picea engelmannii
TATAATGATCCAATGGATGATGATGTCAACATGGAGGAGGACAACTTGCAGGATGATAATGATGACAGTGATGAGGACAATGATGATGAATATATTTTTGATAAACCTATCCTTCAAAATGCCACTGAATCCCTATATGAAGGAACACAAAAAAGTGTTCTCTCTGCTTTAATGTTGTTGGTCAACTTGAAGGTATCAAATTGTTTTTCAAACACATGTATGACATAGATCCTAAGGTAAGCAACATAATTTTACAATTTTATGCAATTTTCAAGTTTTATTTTATTTTATTTTTAGTGTCAATTGATGTCTAAATTAAGGATGCAATATTTATAATGATTAATATAATTTTCATTATTGATTTTTTTTTTTTTATATTGTTGTTGTAGGTTGATAGGTGAATATTTCTTACCATCACCAAATAAGTTACCTCACACATACCGAGAATTATCAGTCATTCTAACAGAAATTGCAATGGAATATCAGGCTATTGATGCATGCCCCAATGATCACATAATATATTATGGACAATATGCATCTGAATCGAATTGCCCACAATGTCAGATCAATAGATATCGAACTAATAAATTAACAAAAAAGGTGCCTCACAAGGTTCTTCGTTATATTCCCATAATTCCACGCCTGCAACGACTATTTAGATGTTGCAACATAGCACAGTTTATGGATTACCATGCATGGAATAGAAGTGAAGATGATGTTCCTTGAATGCCTGTAGATGGTTATTTATATAAAAATATCAAAGAAAGATGGCCAATTTTTAACGAAGAACCTCGTAATGTTAGGATTTCATTGGCAGCTGATGGTGTAAATCCATTTGGTGAGCTCAGGTCTATCTACTCAATGTGGCCTGTTTTTGTTATAAACAATAACCTTCTGTTGACGGGCGAGACTAACCGTCCGTCAACTGGAAGAGTGGATCCAGTCCGAGGTTGTCTAATAACCCAAGTCGTTTGGGATAACCCACCCTAACGGGTTTAGCGGCTCCATTAGCCGATCTAAGTCCTAAGAAAACAAAAAAAGAAAAAACTACTCTAAAATAACTAATCTAACTGAAAACAACTATTAAAACAAACTAAACAAATCTAACTATTATAGTCTACTATCTAATACTATGCTAACTCTAAGAAATTAAATATATAACTACTAACAGAAATAAATCTTATTCACAAATGTACGATATTTACAATTTACAGATTTGGATGAAAACCTGAAAAACTCATTTGTATTCTGTCCTAAGACAGCAAGAGCTATTGTCTTAGGATTTTTATGATTTTATGAAAAATAAATAAAATAAAAACTATCTAAACTAAACAACTAATATACCAATTCTAACTACAAATCTAAACTACAAATATATCTAACTAAACTACTTAAGCTATACTAACAAATTAACTATCAAATAAATAACAAACTGACCTAGAGAAACGCTCCAGGTTTGTCCTGTATGTAACGATTTTCTTAGCTGATTGGAGGGAAGAAACCCGCACCGAATTATCCACGATATTCTCATAAACTAGAAACAGTTGTGCTCTTCAAATAAAATTACAGGACAAACAAGACATAAAAATTACAACAATCTTATGATTTATAAATCTTCACAGTTAGATAAATCTGTATGCAAAGATCTATACAAAATGATTCAATTAACGAAGAAGAGAAATCTGTGATTCATTAACTGAAACTAAGTAATTGTTGTATTTTTAAATAATGAAAGAGATCAGATATGGATAACACATTAATGAAATCATATCATCCTGCAATAGATTATGATAGATAAAGTAGTCTATAATCAACTGCAAACTGACATGCATAAAACTTGAAACAAAAGTTTGATCTATTGAAAGCGAAAGATGTTACAAAACATCAACTCTCGTCTCAATTTGTATCAGAAATCCATAGCCTGGTTCTCCCACAAGTGAGGATGATCATTATTACAAAAAATAATAAGTATTTAAAGACTTCCCACAGGGTAAAACATTCCTGTGGAAGTTATCAAAACTATTTACAGAAAATCTGGGATGATATCCCAAGTTCCTATCTCTAACTCAAACTAACAACTTAAAAATAAAACTATATCACATAAATATCTCCTAGACTGCCACAACATGCCCAATGCAATTCGAATCTACCTGAAAGAGATAAAAAATGGACAGGTTAAGAGGATATTTTGTTGATAAAATTGATAGAAATCTAATTCTAAAGACTAGCTACAGAATCTTGTGATTCTGTAGCTAGTCTAAATCAAACACATAATCGTATTAAAATCAATTAAAATCTTAGAAAATACATTCAAACTATCAAAAGATATTTGATTTCTAAAAGCCTCATTCAAATCGACACTTGTATGCAAATTGAACAAACTAAATCAAATGATAACCTAGATAGCTACACTCTGTTTAATTCGTTATAACCAATTCGGGTAAACAACATTGTATTGGATAACCGAAAAGTAATGAAATCGTTTTCATAATCAATTGAAATCACAAATAGTTGCTTCATCTATTCACAAGATCACTTCGAATCCAAACCAAATTAACAGGATCATTTTCTCAAATTGATCGCACTATATTAAACATAACAAACGATCCATGCTATTAGCGAATCAAATCAAAACTAGTATACAAACGAAATCATAATGGAATTAATCAGTTGATAACAGGGTATGTAAGAGTCGTCCATTTGTTTGTTATTGCTAATTGGGGGCAGACAAAATCGATTGACTTTCAACGAAATCATTACTTGAATTCATTTCAAAACGAACTATTAACCGAATTTCATCATACGAATTCAACAGAGATCACATATGTCGATCTGAGTTTAACAAACTCATTTTTGAAAATTAAAATCAACAGAGTAGCATCAAGTCTATTTTCGATACGAATCCAACTCATAAAAACAATCGTGCTAACTCAAGATACGCAACAATCCAATCAAAACAAGAGCGAATCGAACAATTTGAGTTTAACATAGTCGTTATGAATCAAACAGTTCCATGATTTCGGCGAAGAGATCTTTTGCACAGGTCAGATATAATCCAAATCCAAACGAAAATGTTGACAAAATAGCGTCATTTTTCCAATTTAATGGACTACATTGTATTTATCAATTCAATCCTATGAAATCGTCTCAAAAATCAAATCACAAAAACTAAATCAGAGCCGTTGATATCCAATGACAGCAACATCATGTTAAATAAAAACAGAACCGTGTTCTAATTTTAGCGTAAAAACCTCATGTTCAGGTTAGATACAAACAAAATCCAAGTGAAAGCAAAAAAACACTGATTTCGTTAACTCAAACCAAAAGACAAACGAATCCAACCCAGTGAAAACCAATCAAATGCTAAACTGGGCATGACCAAATCATGTAACCAAATCATAATTTCATTTAATTTTAGAAACACAAAAACAATGTACATGATCCACAACATAACCATTTTTGATATGGCTATGACAGAGTCATTTTGAACAATAGGCAGAGCTATTTGAAAACCAAACTCAATTCATTATATTAATCCTAGCAATTGATAGAACAGAATTGATATCGAAATTCATACCTGGATGATGAGTAGACAACTTGGTCATGACAGTTTGGAATTTACGAAGGCTGTAGCCGATTTGACATTCCTAAAAACAATGGAACCACTGGTTTTCTACTTCTTTTCATTAGCTTGAAGCTTATCCCTTTGGCTTGTTAATACTGTAACTTGGTTTTCCAACAATTTGATTTTCGACTATAATAAGGGAACATCTGTATAGTAGCGTTCCAACCACACATTACATTGGTCGCATGACGACTGTCCAGGCTTCGAAATTGCAATTGAGGGTTTGGTTAAATCACCAAGAGTTTCACAAGGTAGCTTGATTCCAGGGTAGCTAGGATTGTTCTTTAGGCAAGGGGGTAAATTAGAAACGAAGTCATAGGGTGGCTCAGAGCATAGACCTTGGGAATAAGGGTACTCACTAGCCAGGAAGCACTCGATATCAGAGTCAAAATCTTCACTGAGGACTATGGGATTCTTCTCAGCATTTGTCTTAGGTTTATTCCGGGCTAGTCTCGATATGAGTTGAGCATTCTTTTTACCTTTTCCATCGACAGTAGGGTTACCCTTAACCTTCTTGCTCACAGGCGTTTTTACAGCCTCAACCTTGTCTGTTATAATGTCGGGTAGGTCGATATCAGGGTTGACTAAGGGTTTGGGAGAGGGTAGAAGGGCATGAAAAGGCACGGGTGGCCTGACCTTAGTCTCACTAACCACAGACTTATCAACTTGGACAGACTCTAAATCAACAAAACCATTCCGAGAGAGAAAATCTTGCCAACTATCACCGTGGAGGTTTAAATGATGAACGACAATGACTCTGATCAGGCCATGGTGAAACAAGCTACTATCGGTCTTCTCTCATTTAAACCTCTTAGCCATTTTATAAAGACTACGCTGGAAATAAAATGGCATATTCAATGGATAACCCATGAAATTCATTAACAGTCGAAGGTGATAAAGAAAAACCAGTCCATATCGACCCTCATAGGTCACAAATTGTTTAACCACTATCAAAAGATCATGCCACCTTGGTTTAAGCGTGGAAATAGGCATACCTCTGTCACAGGATGTGACCTTCCATGATATGAACAATAACGGCCATGGCACCTCTTCAACTTTAGAGTTTTTAAACCATCATTGGCCCGTGGCTGCTAATCCTGTGGCAGAGCTGATGAACTCTTCACTGATTTCAAGTTGAATGCAACCTATTTTATCCCTACACCCATCAAAAGTCAGGGTGAACTGTTGTGCAACAAACATATTAAAACCCTCAAACCTCTATACAAACGTGAGCCAACCATTATCATGTAAATATTTTCGGGCATTATCGAACAGTAGCAGGGCTTGGCTACCATTCGGGTCAATTCGCACCACTGGTGCCATGGAGAAGAGAACACGATGAGCGATGTGAACGAGCCAGGGTTTGAAAGCATCATACACAGGAGAAGAATGCTCACAAGCTTACCCGATGCTAGCAGAGGTGAAATAAGGATAGGGGTAAGCATTAAATACATCGTGCGAAGGTGGTGGAGCTATTTCTGTCCATGCAGAATAGTCATTATCATGGTACAACCGCCGACGCTTTCAACTATTCAAATCACAACGCATATGTGTTACAATTATGCCACTTCAATCAATCAATCGAAACCTTTGGTAAGTGGATAACCATTCGCGCAATCAAAAGTTATGCCATAGTTTTAAAACTAAACACACAAATCGAAACCAATACCAAGTGTTGTATGAAATGATTCACACCAACGGTTTAAACCATAACACCAATGCTTTTTCATATAATCAATATGCCAAGTGAATTGATCAAATAACATGTAGATCCAATTGCCAATGCATCAAAACTCAATCACTCATGAAATGAAATTACATAATCAATCAAAGAATTTCAAATGAGTATAGATCAAAAGGGTTTTTCCAACTGCATAATGATAAGTAAGATGTAAAGGCAATGGGCATATCGACAAGAATGATAACGACAATTCAGTGAAGATTTTAATGCGAATTCGAAAGACCAAGTTTTCACACTTACAGTCGTGAAAACAAGAACGAAGGTAAGTGTGTAAATAGCGCAAAAATAAAAGTGTCATTTTATTTGAGAATTGCAACGAAAAATTAAGGTTTGGAAAACATTGGTGTAGGTAGCTTATAAGGACAGTGGAAAATGTGAATTGGCTGCCAACAATGGTGACACACTGGTAGAAGCAGTTATCTCTACCAAAAGAACAAATTTAGATTAGGACAACAAAGATAATTCCAACTCAAAAACAACAACCAAAAAATCGTATAAACATCATCATTAATCAACTATTCCAGCAGTGTTTTAAAAGATGAAAACAGATAGCAGTCTTAAGACCAACAAATCACAATATTAAAGATAAAATATCCAATATTGTTGACAGAGCCACTTCTGCCAGTAGGAATCCATAGCCTCGACAGGGTTGCCATTTAACCCACTCTGACATCTGTATCCTGCCAAGAAGTTCAAGATCAGAATAAAGGACATTTTATGGTTAATAGGTTCCTTATTTACAAATTTTCATAAACCCGACATTGCTTTGCTGCCAGCGGGCCTGTTCAGTACCTCGACGAAGTTGTCTTAGCGTCATGCATGCATTTAACCGCTGCCAAAAAACCTGTTCAGCATCCCGACAGGTTTACAAGAACTTCCCACAGCTCTATTTTTGTTTTTTCAAAGGTATATAGTTGAGCGGTGTGATGCTGAAAATCATGATATTTTAACATATATATATTTTTTTAGACCTCATCAGAATTTTTTAGAACTGTCCTTTATTAAGATCTAAAGATGTTTCATTTACAAAAACAACTTCCTAAGGCAAGGAGACATCTTCTGATTCATTCCCTTAAGGAACAGGGACAATGTAAAAAGATAATAGATGATCATGACAAGATTTACTTAGAGATCAAAATCAGTCAACTTCTTTCAAACAACAGACTTTTTGCCAACACAGATATAAATTTCAGAAATATACCATTGATGTTTATACAATTTTCTTATCATTTATTTCAGCGAAGGAATTTTCTGTTTTCTTTGTCTGAATAGATCAATATACAGGTATGTGTATTTCAAAAAACACAAGCTGATAAACTCAAAGGAAAAATAAAAAACAAAAACAAACGAAAAAGCAAACAGAAGCAAAATATGTACATAATATACAAGGGTTGTCATCAAGCAAAGTATCTTTTCAAGGCTAGGCCATTCATCGGATAGGTGTCAGGCTGTCCTTCTAGATTTTTCAATCAAAAGGAACTGGGGCCCGACTTTTCAGCAATTAAAAACGGTCCAAGCCATAAATTTTGAAATTTCGTGTGCTCTCCCTTTCCCTCATGCGGTTTGTCCCATTTCAAGACGAGATCACCTACTTCGAAATTCCTATCAGAAGCAAAGTTAGAATCGAACCAGCTTTTAACCAATAGTTGATGCTGATATAACTTACGTTTAGCTTGGGCTCTTACCTCTTCTAGCTTCATCAAAGCGTTAATTCAGTTTTCCAAAGGGGGGCAATCTTCTTCTTGAATTTTCTATGACAACTGTAGCGAAGGAAGAAGAATGTGAGGTGGCAGAATTACTTCTCTGCCATAAATGAGAAAAAAGGGGGAGTTACCTACAACAGCTTTTGGTGTTACCCTATCAGCCCACAACACATTTAACAGTGCATTGTGCCAATTTTTGTGATTTTCAACCACCGTTCTCTTGATGATTTTAATCAAGTTCTTGTTTGTCGATTCTACCAATCCGTTGCCCTGGGGGTAATAGCTAGCAGAATACTTCAATTTAATTCCTTTTTCCAAAGCGAACTTGCTCATCTCAAGAGAGGAAAAGTAAGAAGCATTACCTAATACTAAACAGTCAGGGATACCAAAACGAGTGATAATATTTGAATTTAGAAAGGCAATTACCTGACTGGTGTTGACAGTTCTTAACGCAGCAGCTTCAGACCATCGGGTAAAGTAATTTGTGGTTGTCATAATAAACTTGTGTTGTTGTTAGTACGGGGGGTTGATCGGACCTATGATATCAAGGCCCCACTGCTGAAAAGGAGAATCTACTGAAACAAGATGCAAAGTAAAGGCTGGTTTTTGTAGCCACCCTGATGCTTTTTGACAAATGGTACATTTACGACACAAAGCATGGGCGTCTCTAAAAAGCGTGGGCCAGTAATAATCGGCTCTTAAAACCTTATGGGCAGTGGTGTCACCACCAAAATGACCACCATCTTCTCCTGCATGCAACTCTAGCAAGACTTTTTCTACTTCGTCTTTTTCAAGACAGCGCATCAGTACGTCGTCAAAACTTTGACGAAAAATGATACCATTAACCAGATGAAAAGAGGAATATTTTAATCTCAACGCTCTTCTTTTAGCAGGATCCAGGTGATGGGGTCCTGACCCATGTTCAAGACAAAATCTTATATCGTCATACCACGGACTGACAGGGTTTTATGCGCAACAGATTAGATTTTGATCGTGTTGTCCTAGGTTTGACGTATCACTTTCTTCTTGTTGTCCTGCTGCTGAATCAACAACTAACTTGCATAGCCCTTGTCCTCTCACTATCTGAGCTGTGGTGATTTCTAAGTCGTACTCCTGTAAGGAGGTGACCCAGTTATCCCTCTTTTCACCTAGTTCCTTCTGTACTAACAGGTTCCTGACGGCTGGGTAGGGGACAATGACTTTCATCCTTGACTTCAAAAGATAGGATCGGAAGTGCTTGACTGCTTTGAAAATAGCATAGGCTTGCCAATCTACCACTGGGTAATTTAGTTTAGCGCCTTTGAAAGAAGAGCTCATAAAGGCAATGGGTACTTCATTATTCTCGACATTATTTTGGGTTAGGACGATGGCATAGGAACGGTCAGAAGCAAAAGTGTAGAGTGTAAAGTCTTGAGAAAAATCGGGGCTCATGAGAGACAGAGCGTCTATTATGGCCTTATTTATTGCATTAAAAGCTTTATTTTCTAGGGGTCCCCAGTGATATTGGGCGTCTTTCTTAATTAGGTTCTGCAAGGGTCTGACCATTTTGGAGAAGCTGGGGACAATTCTTCTCACAAAGTTAATCTGGCCTAAGAAAGACTGCATAGATTTTTTGGATGTAGGAGGGGGGAGTTTCACGATGACTTGAGTCCTTTCGGGGTCGATAATCATCCCTTCGCTTGACACAATAAATCCTAAGAGTTTACCCTGTTCTACTGCAAAGATGGATTTTTTAGGATTCAAGGAGATGTTGTATTTACGACATCGCTGTAGAACGGCTCGTAAGTGAGCTAGATGATCGGTTTTGTTTTTAGAAAAAATGGTAACATCATCTAAGTAAACTACAACGGACTGATTGATTAGGCCTCGGAAAGCAATGTCCATTTCTCTCTGAAAAGTGGCACTGGCATTAATCAATCCAAAGGGAATTTTTTGATAAGCATAAGTGCCCCACGGGGTACGGAAGGTAGTTTTAAGTTGGTCTTGTGGAGACATCAAGACTTGGTTGTATCCCGAGAAATCGTTCAATAAGGATAGTCTTTCAGAACTGGATACCTGTTGTAGGATCTGTTCCATGGGTGGGACAGGATAGTTGTCTTTATCAGATGCTCTATTAAGGTTTTGGAAATCGACGCAGAGTCGGATTTCCCCACTTTTATTCCGGACTGGGACAAGGTTAGAAACCCATTGAGTGTGCCTAACAGGAAAAATTATCTTAGCATTTAGGAGTTTATTCAATTCTTTTTGAACGGTCGGTTCGAGCTTAGGGTGCATTTTCCTCAGTTTTTGTTGAAAGGGTAAGGTTTGGGGTTTCATAGGAATGACATGCTGTATGATGTTAGGGTCGAAAGTTTTAAGGTCGTCATATGTCCATGAGAAGACATATTTAAATTCTTTGAAAATTTTAATAAAGGCAACTTTTTCTTGTTTAGAACATCCTACCCCTATATTAATGCATTGTGGATTGTCCTTAGTTCCTAAGTTTACCTTTTCATAAGATAACGAGGAACTATTGGTTTTACAATTGAACGATTTTTTAAATTTATCTTGAAGATCATAAAAATTCTCTAATATAACTATATATTTAGGGATCGGGTTGATAATAACGTAGCCTGTGCCAGCTCCTTCTTTGGACTTTGACCCGTCAAAATAAAGAGACCAAATTTGATTTTCATCGGGTACCTGATATCATTGTGTAGAAGTTGTTGGCTGCACATATGCTACAATCTCGGACTGTTGTTCTGGATTGGTGATAGCTGAAGCCTCGACCATGAAATTGCTGAAAAAGGTGTCCATCCCTTGTACTTCGGGTGAATTAGTAGAAGGTGTAAATGGTTTGTTGGGATCGTTCAAATCTGTGACCGTGAACTTAAGGTAGCGCTCACGATTTACCTTGATCTTGTTGGGCTTGTCGTTCTTTGGAAGCCATAGATGAGACCAATCTGTCGCAAAATAGTCGTGTAGCTGTTTCGACCAGTCCCTGCTTCAAAACAGACCATACACTTCTGGAATATCCACAACAATAATATCAATGACTTGATGAACCTTGGGGTTGGACGATAATCTTATAAGAACATTCTTTAGTTTGCCTATAATATTAACATTGGTCTGATCAAGTTGTATGATTTTTAAAGTAGATGGTTCAACTTTAGCGTTAATCTTCTAGCATACAGACCATGGCATCACATTGGATGATGCTCCTGAGTCTACCATACAATTGTGCACGTTTCTATTAAATATTTTGAAAGTTAACAAAAATGGAGGTACAGTTTTACGAGTACTAAGGGTGGTAATTTGTGGATTTTTACTCGCAGTTTCTAAAGCTACTTTAACTACATTATTTACATTACTTACAGGAAGGCTTCCTTTATCTTGAGGATCAGGATTGTTTTTAGTGGAAGTCTTCTGAGGAACTTTGTTCTGCACAACCTTGTTACCACTTGAATTACCATTTTTTCCATTCTCTGAGATATTCTGTAACATTTTTTGTAGCAGAAATGGAAATTTCAACAACTCATAAATAGAAATGTTAGCTCTCAACTTTTTAAGATCTTCAACTACATCATAATCTAAGTTGGGGTTCACATTACTCTGTTTAGTCTCAACTGATTTAGATTTCTTTGAAGGTGAAGTTGTAGTGTTTTCGATAGAAGGTTTGTTTGCTGTCTTACTCCTGGTATTATAGGGATGTACTGTCTCGAAGTTAGCTTGAAAGATGCTATCCGAGAAGTGTCCAAAAATGTTTGGAGAAGACTCCTCTTCTTGAACTATCTCTTGTTCAACTACCTCCTCAGGAATCTCAAGAGGGATCAAGCTATCTTGGGCTTCTAGAATTGTTTGAAGGGCGCATTGCAGACTTTCTAGATTAAGGCCTTTGGTGGTTGGATTAGGTTGGTTGGTGGGAAAAGGCTTCCGGAACGGGGGTTTGTAAGGCCCTTTGTTCAAAGAAGATTCTTCGGTCATCCTTTTTAAGTCTATAACTTGATTTCATAGTTTTTGAACAACTTTAGTTAAGTTTTCTAAATCAGAGCTTTCAGAATGTGTTTTACTTTGAGTGGGTCTGGGGAGGATTTCAATCTTCTTTTTGGAAGAAGAACTAGTCTTTGTTTCATTGCTAGTAGAGTATTTAAGACTAAGTATGTCTTTTTCAATCTAGCTGGCCTCCTCGAAGGCTTCTAACAACGTGGCTTTCTTGGATTGTTTAACCCAAATAGCTATACTTTGATGCAAAGCTTTAGTATAGTATGCTATTATAAGATTCTCGGCGGGCATGGAATCCGTAGGGATTTGGTTTTTAAGTGTTAAGAATCTTTGATTAAAGTCTTTGAATTTTTCTTTTGGGTTCATTCTTAAGCTAGAAAGTTCCATGACTAGGACTTCCAGAGGCTTACCGTCTCCAAACTTTTCCAAAAAGAATGACTCAAACTTTTCCCAAGACACAATGGTATGGGGTTGTTGGGCAAAGTACCATGTAGATTCATTGCCCTCGAAAGCATAGGGGAACAACCTACAGACAACGTCTTCATGTTCGACATTGCGGAGTCTTATAGCTAACATAAACCTTTTAATGTGATCTTCAACGATCTGTTGTGATTCAGGGTCAAACTTGGGAATCCATTTCTTCGGATGTTTAGGTAAAGGATGTTGAGCTCCAGGTACAGCTACGAAATCCTGGTCGAGCCAAGGTCTAGCAGGGTTGTTCTGATTTTCCATTGGTGTAGTAGGTGTGGAAGGCTGAGAAGGGGAACTGCCTTCATCAGAGGAATTTCATCCAGAAGAGGAAGGAGAAGATGGAGGTGGTGAAGGAGGTATCCCAGATCCTCCTACAACAGGATTTAGGGTTGGATCTGTAGGATTCACAGTGAGATCAGTGCCTCTTAATTGTTCTCTGATATCAGATAAATCCAAAGGCTGGTCTAATGGACGGTTAGGTTGCCTCAAACGGGCCAAGTCACTATGAGTTCTTATAAGAGATTGACGGACAATCTCTTGTATGTCACCACCTATAGGATTAGGGGTTGTTGGCTCAACTGTGATTCGTGGATCGTCAGTTGAGGTGGTTGTTGTTTGAAGGGGAATATTATCATTCGAATGGCTTCTAGTCACTATAGGTGAGCGATTAGGTGGTGGAGGAGTCTTACGACTTCCTCGTGCCATTAATTAATTTCTAGCCCTCCTTCTAGCGCCATTTGTTGACGGGTGAAACTGACTGTCCGTCAACTGGAAGAGTGGATCCGGTTCGGGGTTTTCTAATAACCCAAGCCATTTGGCATAACCCACCCTGACGGGTTTAGCGGCTCCGTTAGCCGATCTAAGTCCTAAGAAAACAAAAAAAATAAAAAACTACTCTAAAATAACTAATCTAACTAAAAACAACTATTAAAACAAACTAAACAAATCTAACTATTCTAATCTACTATCTAATACTATGCTAACTCTAAGAAATTAAATATCTAACTACTAATAGAAATAAATCTTATTCACAAATGTACGATATTTGCAATTTACAGATTTGGATGAAAACCTGAAAAAACTCATTTGTAATCTATCCTAAGACAACGAAAGCTATTGTCTTAGGATTTTTATGATTTTATGAAAAAGAAATAAAATAAAAACTATCTAAACTAAACAACTAATATACCAATTCTAACTACAAATCTAAACTACAAATATATCTAACTAAACTACTTAAACTATACTAACAAATTAACTATCAAATAAATAACAAACTGACCTAGAGAAACGATCCAGGTTTGTCCTGTATGTAACGATTTTCTTAGCTGATCGGAGGGAGGAAACCCACACCGAATTATCCACGAGCTTCTCGTAAACTATAAGCAACTGTGCTCTTCAAATAAAATTACAGGACAAACAAGACATAAAAATTACAGCAATCTTATGATTTATAAATCTTCACAGTTAGATAAATCTGTATGCAAAGATCTATACAAAATGATTCAATTAACGAAGAAGAGAAATATGTGATTCATTAACTGAAACTAAGTAATTGTTGTATTTTTAAATAATGAAAGAGATCAGACATGGATAACACATTAATGAAATCATATCATCCTGCAATAGATTATGATAGCTAAAGTAGTCTATAATCAACTGCAAACTGACATGCATAAAACTTGAAACAAAAGTTTCATATATTGAAAGCGAAAGCTGTTACAAAACATCAACTCTCATCTCAGTTTGTATCAGAAATCGATAGCCTGGTTCTCCCACAGGTGAGGATGATCATTATTACAAAAAATAAGAAGTATTTAAAGACTTCCCACGGGGTAAAACATCCCTGTGGAAGTTATCAAAACTGTTTACAGAAAATCTAGGATGATATCCCAAGTTCCTATCTCTAACTCAAACTAACAACTTAAAAATAAAACTATATCACATAAATATCTCCTAGATTGCCACAACATGCCCAATCCAATTCGAATCTACCTGAAAGAGGTAAAAAATTGATAGGTTAAGAGGATATTTTGTTGATAAAATTGATAGAAATCTAATTCTAAAGACTAGCTACAGAATCTGTAGCTGGTCTAAATCAAACACAGAATCGTATTAAAATCAATTCAAATATTAGAAAATACATTCAAACTATCAAAAGATATTTGATTGCTAAAAGCCTCATTCAAATCGACACTTTTATGCAAATTGAACAAACTAAATCAAATGATAACCTAGATAGCTACACTCTGTTTAATTCGTTATAACCAATTCGGGTAAACAACAGCGTATTGGATAACCGAAAAGTAATGAAATTGTTTTCATAATCAATTGAAATCACAAATAGTTGCTTCAGCTATTCACAAGATCACTTCGAATCCAAACCAAATTAACAGGGTCGTTTTCTCAAATTTATCGCACTATATTAAACATAACAAACGATCCATGCTATTAGCGAATCAAATCAAAACTGGTATACAAACGAAATCATAATGGAATTAATCATTTGATAACAGGGTATGTAAGAGTCGTCCATTCGTTTGTTATTGCTAATTGGGGGAAGACAAAATCGATTGACTTTCAACGAAATCATTACTTGAATTCATTTCAAAATGAACTATTAACCGAATTTCATCATACGAATTCAACAGAGATGACATATGTTGATCTGAGTTTAACAAAGTCAGTTTTGAAAATTAAAATCAATAGAGTAGCATCAAGTCTATTTTCGATACGAATCCAACTCATAAAAACAATCGTGCTAACTCAAGATACGCATCAATCCAATCAAAACAAGATTGAATCGAACAGTTTGAGTTTAACATAGTCGTTATGAATCAAACAGTTCCATGATTTCGGCGAAGAGATCTTTTGCATAGGTTAGATATAATCCAAATCCAAACGAAAATGTTGACAAAATAGAGTCATTTTTCCAATTTAATGGACTACATTGTATTTATCAATTCAATCCTATGAAATCGTCTCAATAATCAAATCACAAAAACTAAATCAGAGCCATTGATATCCAATGACAACAACATCATGTTAAATCAAAACAGAACCGTGTTCTAATTTTAGCGTAAAAACCTCTTGTTCAGGTTAGATACAAACAAAATCCAAGTGAAATAAAAAAAACATTGATTTCGTTAACTCAAACCAAAAGACAAACGAATCAAACCCAGTGAAAACCAATCAATTGCTAAACTGGGCACGACCAAATCATGTAACCAAATCATAACTTCATTTAATTTTAGCAAAACGAAAAAAATGTACAGGATCCACAACATAACCGTTTTTTATATGGCTATGACAGAGTCATTTCGAACAATAGGCAGAGCTATTTGAAAACCAAACTCAATTCATTATATTAATCCTAGCAATTGATAGAACAAAATTGATATCGAAATTCATACCTGGATGATGAGCAGACAACTTGGTCATGACAGTTTGGAATTTATGAAGGCTGTAGCCAATTCGACATTCCTATAAACAATGCAGCTATTGGTTTTATGCTTCTTGTCATTAGCTTGAAGCTTATCCCTTTGGCTTGTCAATACTGTAACTTGGTTTTCCAACGATTTGATTTTCGACTGTAATAAGGGAACATCTGTATAGTAGCGTTCCAACCACACATTACATTGGTCACATGATGACTGTTCGGGCTTCGAAATTGCAATCGAGGGTTTTTTTAAATCACTGAGGGTTTCACTAGGTAGCTTGATCCCAAGGTAGCTAGGATTGTTCTTTATGCAAGGGGGTAAATTAGAAATGAAGTCATAGGGTGGCTCGGAGCACAGACCTTGGGAATAAGGGTACTCACTAGCCAGGAAGCGCTCGATATCAGAGTCAGCATCTTCACTGAGGACTATGGGCTTCTGCTCAACATTTGGCTTAGGTTTATTCTGGGCCAGTCTCGATATGAATCAAGCATTCTTTTTACCTTTGTCGTCGACAGTAGGGTTACCCTTAACCTTCTTGCTCACAAGCTTTTTTAAAGACTCAACCTTGTCTGTTATAATGTCGGGTAGGTCGATATCAGGGTTGACCGAGGGTTTGGGAGAGGGTAGAAGGGCATGAAAAGGCATGGGCGGCCCAACCTTAGTCTCACTAACCACAGACTTATCAACTTGGACAAACTCTGAATCAACAAAACCATTCCGAGAGATAAAAGATTGCCAACTATTGTAGTGGAGGTTTAAATGATGAACGATGATGAGTCTGATCAGGCCATGGTGAAACAAGCTACTATCGGCCTTCTCTCGTTTAAACCTCTTAGCCATTTTATAAAGACTACGCTGGAAATAAAATGGCATATTCAATGGATAACCCATGAAATTCATTAACAGTCGAAGGTGATAAAGAAAAACCAGTCCATACCGACCCTCACAGGTCACAAATTGTTTAAGCACTATCAAAAGATCATGCCACCTTGGTTTAAGCGTGGAAATAGGCATACCTTTGTCACAGGATGTGACCTTCCGTGAGACGAACAATAATGGCCATGGCACCTCCTCAACTTTAGAGTTCTTAAACCATCGCTGGCCTGTGGTTGCTAATACTATGGCAGAGCTGATGAACTCTTCACTGATTTCAAGATGAATGTCACCTATTTTAGCCCTACACCCATAAAAAGTCAGGGAGAACTGTTGTGCAACAAATAGATTAAAACTCTCAAACCTCTGTACAAACGTGAGCCAACCATTATCTTGTAAATCTTTCTGGGCGTTATCGAATAGTAGCAGGGCTTGACTACCGTTCATCTCAATTCGCACCACCAGTGCCATGGAGAAGAGCACACTATGAGCGATGTGAGTGAGCCAGGGTTTGAACGCATCATACACAGGAGCAGAATACTCACAGGCTTACCCGATGCTAGCAGAGGTGAAACAAGGATAGGGGTAAGCATTAATGACATCGTGCGAAGGTGGTGGAGTTATTTCTGTCCATGCAGAATAGTCATTATCATGGTACAACCGCCGATGCTTTCAACTATTCAAATCACAAAACATATGTGTTACAACTATGCCACTTCAATCAATCAATCGAAACCTTTGGTAAGTGGATAACCATTCGTGCAATCAAAAGTTATGCCATAGTTTTAAAACCAAAAACACAAATCAAAACCAATACCAAGTGTTGTATGAAACGATTCACACCAAGGGTTTAAACCATAACACCAATTCTTTTTCATATAATCAATATGCCAAGTGAATTGATCAAATAACATGTAGATCCAATTGCCAATGCATCACAATTCAATCACTCATGAAACGAAATTACATAATCAATCAAAGAATGTCAAATGAGTACAGATCAAAAGGGTTTTGCCAACTGCATAATGATAAGTAAGATGTAAACGCAATGGGCATATCGACAAGAATGATAATGACAATTCAGTGAAGATTTTAATGCGACTTCGAAAGACCAAGTTTTCATGCTTACATTCGTGAAAACAAGAACGAAGGTAAGTGTGTAAATAGCACAAAAATAAAAGTGTCGTTTTATTTGAGAATTGCGACGAAAAATTAAGGTTTGCAAAACATTGGTGTAGGCAGCTTATAAGGACAGTGGAAAATGTGAATTGGCTGCCAACACCTTCCTCCTTAGATGTCAATAAAGAGAGAGCACAAAATGTTGGCAATGATTGTTCGAAGTATATTTTTATAACGATATTGTTTTTTTAATGTTCAACATTTCATTTGTCTTGTTCATTGCACAATTTAATATATGTATACAAGGTGTAGTAATTATGTGTATTTTTTAACCATTTAGGTAAGTACCAAGTGAAAGATATGAATGTATATATTGAGCCTCTTGTCGATGAGCCGTTAAATTTATGGGATGACATCACTATGTACAACATCTCTCGACCAATAGGTCAAAGAGGATTTCAATTCCATGGGATTCTTACATGGACAATTCATGATGCACCAGGACTAACACATTTTTGTGGTATGTAACACACTATTTCACTTAATTAAGTTAGATGTTGATGATATTATAATGTTTTTTTTTAAATAATTGTTTGTTATATAACTAATGTTGCCATTGATGCATATCTTCTAGGTTTGCAAACAAAGGGAAAATTTGCATGTCCAGATTGTGGTCCTAGGATGAGATCTCGTCGTTCAAGAAATTTAGGAAAGGAGGTGTTTGATGAATATAGGCACTTTCTCCCTAAGAACCATAGGTATCGAAATATCGATAAACATCTTTTCAATGGTAAAGAGGAGAGTGGGATAAAACCACGAAGAATGACACCACACCTATGGAAGTTGG
>ML778263.1:134614-151597 GCA_009831015.1 Picea engelmannii
AATAGAGCTTCCACCTTCATGTGGTTGCCCCTGTTTAGTAGATAATGAACTATTCTCGAAACTAAGAGAAGCTCATGAAAAACAAAGTTGAGTTGACTTAAAGAACTTATCCCGAAAGCCAAGTTCTATTTCCAACTTCCTACGCCTCGAGCTAGTACCTGCACACAAAGATAAACAAGGTTAGGTATTCTTGGAATTTTGGTGAAAAGGTATACAGGCATTTTTTCATGGCCATCATCAATTCATCATGTAAAACATAAACCCAAATTTAGTGGAGTATTCGATTTGTTCCCAGTGAATATGGATGCTCATTAGGCGAGAACTGACTTGTGAATGGGGCCAACAGTGGCCTATGAATGGGGCCAACATTGAATTTTTTTCAAATTGTTTTTGAATTCATTGAAATTTGACATGGATAGACTATTTGCATGCCTTAACGATATGGGAGGGTTTCTGTACATAAACCCTAATTTATCATCATGTAAAACATAAACCCTAATTTAGTGGAGTATTTGATTTGTTCCCAGTCATTTAGTGCCTACTTGTCATGGGTTAGTCTAGTTAACGCCTCTTTTTTTCCATTTGGTGCCCATGTTGACCCTTTCTTTTATAAATCCCAAGAGCCCCATTAGCCCCACCATGACTTTCAGTTCAAAATACATGGACTGTCAATGAGAGGTGATTTGGTCATGGTGTGTAGGAATAGGCCTAGCACCTTCAAAATTATAATTCTCCAAATATCTTATTATACAAATTTTACAAGGAAATTATACTAGGAATAGACAATGCGACAACAATGACCTGTGAATTCATCATGTAAAGGAGTTGATCGATCCCAGAGATAATATCGGTGAGAAGGACCAGAGTTGATCGATCCCAGAGATAATTGTGTCAATAGAAGCAAACCTTGAAACCACCAATTGTGAAGATTGCAAACAAAGATGGCCAAGGCTTGGCCTTTACATTCCAATAAATTGGGAAATCCCCCCCTCTTGCATCTAGTCACTTTCTCTATTATATAATTTCAAATCTTGTGGTTAAATTAACTTATCCCTTGTGTCGATGAAGAAATAGGTTCGAATTCCTCCAAATTTTCCATATTTGACCTTCATGAAGTTAGCCCATATTGCTTGGGATTTGGATTGCACCCTTGAATCTGTTATACACATCCTTTCTAATGGTTTGGGCTTCAAGCCCTCCTTTGGCACCATTCAAATCATCTTGGAAAAACTTTTGACCTCTTTACCTCATTTGTTGCAACACCCAAAAGGCTCCTTTCCATTACATCTAAGGAACATGGCAATTAAAAATGTGCATGTGTTTTTATTACATATATTCATAACATTGAAAAAGTTCCATCATCATTAGCATTAAGACCTATGTTTCATAAGGAAAACTTTAACACTAAAACCTATTTCCCTCTCTTGGGCATATTCAAGGCCCCTAAGCCCATACTTTTTGTGCAAAACTAGCTAATGGCACTGAAAATACCACTTGGGAGTCAAAGACCCCATAGAGAGGGCATGTCATGGTCGTAGGCCTTGTTCATAATGATTAAGGCCTTAGTGGTTCATTTTATTGAGTAAGACCCTTGTTTTCCTTTTCAATTTTGGTTTAGGCCTCTAGATCCATCGCTAATGCCTAAAACCAATTAATGGCAACCATATCCCACTTAGAGGCCAGATATTTCATAAAAAAGGTCCTAGGTGATGTTTTAATATATGTGTCACCATGTTTGAGTTGGATAAGATTTATTGAACTCCTAAGGCCCTTCTTATACTTTCTTGACCATTATCAAGATGCAAAGACCCATTAATGTTACTCAAATCATCGTAATGTCCCCTAGTAAACCACTCAGTCAAAAGATACCCAAGAGATGCAGTGTTTTATGAATTTTAGGTGTTTTTTTTATTAAGAATCATCATTTAAGGTAGAAGGTCATTTTTGATGTCCCTTGACCTTGGTTGGGCCTCTATACCCACTCTCCATGCACAACTAACCTTATCACGACACCCACAACAAAAATAGCAACCGAAAAAGAAAAGGAACAAGGTGAGCATTTGAAAAAGGATATTAAGCATGATATGAATGGCAATGAGTGATATATTATGAATTCCCTTAAAGAAACAATTTTTTTGTGAAATGCCTCTTACATTTACAAGGAAATATTTACACCCACACCCACATAGGGTTTTGAACTAAAGACAAATTGCCTTAAAGAAGTACCTCTTAAAAATAGGTTCATATGATGCAAAGACACCCCTACCATGAGGGTTCCATGTGACAAGGGAAAAACCTCTCTCTTTCCCAACTCCAAAAAATATGAGTGAATCACTAGTGACACATAGTAGAAACAATTTTTGGCTAAATAAAATCAACCCAATACACAAGTCCAAGGAATCTCGTTGGATTCAAATATCACACATAACAATGTTAGAACAATCAATCCCAAGTGGTCCTTCCTTCCCATGATATCGAACATTCTCCATAACTATGAATCCTCTCACTAATTGATTCCTACAACTCCCCAAAGAGATAAGACTAATACCTATCATGTAAACAAATCCCCCCATTTTTCATTGTTAATCATCCTTCATTAATGGTAAGATTCAACAATGTATAACAAGGCTAAAAACCAAAGCATGTTCTCCAATGTGAGTGCTCTCAACAACCAAGAGATCAAATACTAAATAGGAGAGTGGAGTCCTTTTCCCTCTTTTGAAAGGCCATATATAAGAAAACTTTTTCACTAACTCCTCACTAGTTTTAGTTTTTGCTACTTGTCACACATCATTCAAAATACAAACATGAAATATCAAATACATTATCATGTGGTCATTTATTTCGTGGGGGGGGGGGATTTGGGATATTTCATCAAGTAATGGATTCAACTCTCCATGATGCATGTATGTCATAGGCCCTATTGCAATGAACAAGGATCAATACTTTGCTCAATGCATCAAAATCTCACAAAAAAATATTGAACAAAGTGGATATAAAGGATTATGCTTTGGGTGCAACAACAAACGGTCCTAAAACAAGATTTGTTCACATAGAAAAAAAATAAAGCAAGAAATTAACAACCCAACAAAGCAAGAAGATGAAGTGGACACTATATCAATGCATGGCATGGAAAAGGTCTCTACACCTCAAACCCTTTAAGATTATCAAATACATCATAAAATCAAAAAGTAAGTCATTGTCAATTCAAATAGTAACAACAACTTCATTACCAAGAAAATGGCAATGGCAAAACATTTTCCTTTTGTCGTGTGCTCTTGATGTCAAATTCCAAGTAAATTTTGCAAATGGATTAAGTTTCACTTGTGAAGGAATATGCCATAACATCAAACTTAGCATCGAAGACTACAACTTCTCAACCATCATGTATACCATTCTTATTAGGAGAGTAGATGTGGATCTAGCGATGAAATTGCTAATAACTTGAGTACAATTTCTTTGAACTATAAGGAACTATTAATGAGATTCTCTAGAGAAGGAACATAATATCAACTCAATAACATGAAAATCACCACCATTCCAAGTGACGAGTTCAGATAAAATGGAGAAACTCCAAGGATGGATAAATATTTGAGGATTTGTTCAAATTAAAGAGATTTAAACTAGATAACCCTCCAGAACAATGTTTTCATTCCAATGATTGATAAGCTACTAGATGAGTTTCATGTATTAATATACATCACAAATATGGATCTAAAAATTGCTTTGTAAAAAAAACCTGATTTAAAAATTGGGATTCCCAAAATTACATTTGGCACGAGGGATATCACATATCTTTTGGATTGACCAGTGTGCCTCCTACTTCACATATATTTAAAGGATTTTTTGCACTCATTTTCTTTGATCACATATTCATCTATAGTGAGTTTTTGGAAAAGAATTTCAAACTTATCCAAATTCTTGAACACACTGTGTTACACATCAAAATTACTCACTTTGATAGTGTCACAAGTGTCGTCATTACAAAGGTCACAAGTGTCGCATTTTTCTCACAAGGTCGCAAGTGTTGCATGTTGCTCACAAGTGTCGCAAGTGTCAAGTAAAGCATATTTCCATGATGCCTATGTCGTGCCTATAACGACATGAGAAGGACACTTGAAACACCTCAAACATCTGATTTGGGAGAGGAGAAATGAATCAACAGGCTTGCAATCCTTTTTCCATCTGAAAGCACCTCAAAAACTGAGTTTTTGGAGGGGAGCGCTCCCCCTTACACTATCTCGGAGCGCCGATGCTCCCCCTTACACTGTCAGGGAGTGTTATAACGCTCCCCTGGCCCTTTTGAAGGAGAGCTATAGATTTTGGAGCCCTGGCGCTTCCCTTAACCTTTTCAGGGAGCACTACAATGCTCTGATGGCCCTTTTGAGGGAGCGCTACCTATTCTGGGAAGTTGTTAAGTTGTTGAGATGAATGGGGGAAGCATATTTTCATTCTTGGAAGGCAGTTGGATTCGAATCCATAGTCTAGCCATGATCTTAGGGCAGATCCTCAACTGAAGGAGGCAAATCCTCAACCTCCCCAAGGATATCTCAAGATTGTTGAGCCTCTCCAAGGCTATATAAGCAAGATTTCTAATGGTGAAAGAGGACTGCAAATAGGAGAATCACACCAAACTTATGATCTCATAAGTGGTGTTGGAGCTGATTGAAAAAGGGGGAAGGAATTGAGCATTTGAAACTTATGATCTTGGAGGAAACTTACAGTCAGCCAAAGGAGAGTGATCAGTGAAGTCGTTGTTATCCAGGTTATGGATCTTTTAGGCAATGGTTAGACGAAGGGGACTTGACGAAGCTGTCGCATTCACATCTACGATTGTAAGTATTGTTGTCGTTATTCTCATTAATATGACATGTTTGGCCTGTTTCTTTCTAGTTTGTGTCTGATGTTACATGAACTTGTCATTTATTGATAGATCTGTTTTCAAGCTAATGTCAATAGACTAGGAAGTGGTCGTATCTTGTTTTGTCCACAGAGCTCAGTGAGGAGCAAAGGATTGGAGTGCAACTCGGAGCATGCAGGGACAAACATCGATTAAGAGGTACTTCTGTTATCCTTCCTTCTCATGTATTAGTTTAGATAGATTTGAAAGGAAGTCAGTGTCCACGTTAATAATTTTTCTGTCTAGGGTTAAGGTCAAGCCTTAGAGGCGATCTACCTGTCCGCAGGGAGATTTTCCTACAACAGAAACTGACAACTACACTGGGGAGATAGCCTCGAATCGAAACCTCTTGTTTCAATTCCTCCTCATTTGACCTAGTTCCGTCCCTTGATTGTTTCAGACCTGGTTCACTCCTCTTTTGATTGGTTTCATGAGCTGATTGGCTCCTTACCTTGTCACACTCAACATACTTGTCAAGTTTGAATCCCAATTTTTGGAATTTTTTGACATTTCTGGAGCTTTCAGACCCTGGCGCCCCTGACCTAGTGTTGACAGAGCGCCAGCGCTCCTAATACCTCTGCACAGAGTGCTATAACACTCCTTTCCTTTGGCAACAGAGCGCCAGCCTTTTTTGGGCCAAAAAACCCTCCAGAACTGCCTTTTTCAAGGTTTGCCTCTGTGTCTCTTTTGCTGAGTGATCTAGTGAGTCAATTTTTCTTCCCTTTCATCCTTGACATCTATCCTTTTTGATAAATAAACACCTTGTTAATTGGATCTTGTAGCCTTCTTCACTACTTTCATTGAGTTTTTCTTGTTGAGTGAAGTTTGAAACCCATGCATTGTTCTTCTCTCCTCATCAGTTGAGTAAAAACCCTGGTGAAGGTCATCAAAGGCCTGCAAACCTCCTCATCCTGATTTCAGTCAAGGTTATTGTTCTTCAACTTTTGCTTTTGGGTGTGAAGTTTGATTTTCTCTTTGATTGTTTCTTTTCTTTCGTTTTTCGTTTTGATTGCTACGAAAGGGTATATTGTTTGTGTGAATTTTGCTTGTGCTAGTTTGGTGTTCATTCATACCAAGAAGATAAGTAGCAAAGACAAGCATTGTGTTGTATTGATCATCATCCATACGCAAACAATAAAAGATATATTCATGATTGATTGACCATATTAGAAGGCATTTAAAAGTTTTTGCATTACATCATGATTTGATTGAGAAAAGAATCGTTTGAGGGCATTTCGTATTTGTGCTTGTTAGTGAAAAGAACTCTCTCTCTCCCTTAGCTAGATGTTCATTGAAAGGAAATGACTGCTTATCATATTTGATGAACTCTTTGGGTCTGAGTCATAATTCCATTTGTTTCACTTCCATGCACCCCCTTTGCGTAAAGAACAACCATAAAAATCAACGTTAATTAAAAGTTATCTAGAACTTTTTCTTTTCTAGGATCCTCCACCAACAGTAGACTAGGCTTAGTACTTTGGATTAGGGCTGTGAGCATAACTCTCCAAAGTTTCCAAAACAAACAGTAGCATCCTGAGTTAGGGAGAGTAAATCCAGTTATCGTATAAGTCTGCCTGGGATCCCCCTCTCACATAGGAGTTACGCACGAGGTCGCATTCGAGTAAGCTACAGGGACTAACCCTCCATGGTTTAACTGATTGTGGTGGTCGGATCATATTATGGGGGTCACTTTGAGGTAAATCCACAATTATTGTGTGGAAGCCTTTTAGTTGATTTCGGGCTTGATACCCTGCCCGTACATTCGGATCAGACTGTCGGCTATTCCCGCCCAGGGGATGACTGCGAATTGGTAACCTTAGTAGCCATAATCTTTAGGGTCTTACACAAGGTGACGGTGAAGGGAAGTCTCATTGTACCTAGAGCAGACATTGGTCAAACTCACTCGAGCTCCTTGGAGGGTAAATCCACAATTACTGCGTGGAATCTTGCACCAAGGCGTAAGTCTGTTAAGCAGGTCGCCATTGTAACTATTCCACCCTATCCCCGATCCTTCTGGACTTGATCACGCGACGTTGGATTTCATCACCAACTAGTACGGTCATCAAAAGAAGGTCCTGTTTGCTTGGTTGTGATTCTTAGATTCTATTAGCGTATGTTGTTTCTTTTACTTAGTGGACCTTAGGTCGAGTCAGTGTTAATGGCATCGAATCCTGGGAGTACCAATGGAGGAACCCCTTCTCCTGGGGAACCTTACACCTTTCCTTCATTTGGAAACTTTGGTCCTCTGTATGTTGCCACACTGAGTCTTCCGGGACTCACTATTGGATTACCAGTTTGGTTGTTCCCCACTCCGGTGATCCCAAATCCTCCCAATGTTTCATTTGCACCTAATACTTTGGATGTCGATACACCACCCACACATCAACCTCATGTTGAATTTTCACCTTCTTCACCCATTAATTCTCCTTCCATTTCTCCTTCTTCGCCTAGTGAAAGCTCTAAAGCAAGTAGTCGGGTTGATCAGAAGAAGAAGAAATGGAAAGAGAAGAAGAAGAAGAGCATGAAAAGGACCAAGACCCCAACAACATCAGATGTTGGATCTAAGCAACCAATTACTGTTAATAGTACTGGGAGTGTTGATGAGATCAACAAGATGAAAATGAAGAATCCAAAACCCAAATTCCCTTGCAGCCTTTGTAAGGGTGACCACTTTCTGAGGGATTGCCCCGGTCTTACCCAGGTCTTAGAAATGTGGTCCTCCACGTCAACGGCCTCTGTCAGTCATGCCAATGATACCCCGTCAACTAGTGATGTTCAGGTTGGTAAGAAGAAGAAAACTGTCAAGTTCCCTTGCATGTTATGTAAAGGTAATCATTACTCTCACCTTTGTCCTTGCACAGACGAGGCTTCTTCTCTTTTGGAAAAAATTCAACTTCCAAAAGGTTATCGTAAGCTTTCCTCTAACCCATCATTGGTTGATGGATGGGTCAATCCGGTTCCATCCCCGGTCAGTCCAGTTGATCAGGTGGTCAATCTAGTTTCCTCCTTGATTGAACCACAAACCCAAGTAGCTGATCCAGTTCCGTCATCGATCAGCCCCACTCTTCATCAAAAGAGTGATGCCAAAGTGGTCGATCCAATTTCACCATCGGTCGATCCCATTCCTCCATTGAGTAATGTCAAAGTGACTAATCCATTCCCTTCCTCGATCAGTCCCACTCTTCCTCTTAAGAGTGCTAAAGTGGTCTATCCAAGTCCACCATTGGTTGATCCGATCCAACCATCAGTTGATCCTACTCTCCTTCTAGAGAGTAAACCTGATACCGCCCATGTTTTTCTTGTTAATACAGACTCTACCATGCCTGAGGGCATTCCTCCTCATCCTGTGGAACCCCCTCCAAGTACTGAAGCCATCCTTTTTTATTGGGGTGCACTAACTGGACCTCGTCTTCCCTCCTACACTCCTTTCCAGATTACAGTACAAGTTTTTGGTCGGGACGTTCCTCAAACAATGATAGATGAAGGTGCGTCCGTTAGTATTTTGTCTTCTGTTGCTTGGTACGCTTTGGTTTGTCCGCATCTTGCACCGGTTACACAGAATCTGTTAGCTTTTAACAAAAGAACTAGTCAACCTTTAGGGATCCTTCCTCAGTTTCCTGTAACTTTGGGAGGGAAAACTGTCTTTATCGATGTCATGGTAGTCCGAGACCCCTTGGATTTTTCCCTACTCCTTGGGCGGGATTATGTCTATGCCATGAAATCTCTTGTATCCACTCTTTTCCGTGTGATATATTTCCCTCACGATGGAAGAATTGTGACTATTGATCAACTTTCATTCATCGGCCTTGGCTGGTTTACCTCCCTAAGTGGTTCTTATATGCAGACAGTATCACCCCTGCCACATGTCAATTATGTGGCATTGTCTCCCATGACCCCAACTCCCAACGATTTGGATCCGGTAGTTGACATGGTGATCTCTTCAGTAGGGTTATTGGAGCCTGATATCCTTACCCCTTTCACGACCCTCGACATGTGTTCCTTCCAGAGTGATCGTCTTCCATCCGACGAAGATCTCTTGGAAGTCATGACCGAGTTTTGTCCCTTGACATGGTATCCTTCCGGAGCATTATCCTCTTGGAAGCCATGATCAAGAAGAGACCACGAGCATAGTTTCTCTTCTCTGTGGCAAGCTCGTTAAAAAATGAAACAGAGGCCACTAGCTTTCATGCTGGGGGCATAACGAGCATAGTTTCTCTTCGATGTGGCAAGCTCGTTAAAAAACGAAATAGAGGTAACGAGCATAGTTTCTCTTCTCTGTGGAAAGCTCGTTAAAAAATGAAATAGAGGCCACTAGATTTCATGCTGGGGGCAACTACGAGCATAGTTTCCCCTCTCTTTGGCAAGCTCGTTAAAAAATGAAACAGATACCATGAGCATAGTTTTCTTCTCTGTAGCAAGCTCGTTAAAAAATGAAACAGGAATCTAGGGATCGAACCTGGAACCTTGAGCATAGTTCTTTTCCTGTGTCAAGCTCGTTAAAAAATGAAACAATCACCTCTCCCTTCAAGTTGAGTCTTTCGCCAGATCTCGTAGATGTCGAGTCGAGTCTTTAGTTAGGTCTCATTCTTGAACCTTCATTTCATCCACCTGTATTCTTTTTCTCCATCTAGCACAGAAATTGGTGACAACCTCAAAGTCAGTGAATGAATTGAAGCTTGGGGGGCATGTCTCCAGTCTTTGATGATCATTCTGGAGTCAAGTCACCAGATTTCAAGATGGGGGCATACTGAGCTTAGTCTTTATTCTTTCTTGTGCTCGTAAATATATGAGAATGCAACCGGGTAAACTTTTATCTCTTTTTCAGACCCGTACGAATACAAACACACGAAAAAGGAACCCCCCTGGAGTCTTCTTTAAACCCTTTTCAGACTCTCTAAATATGAAAATATTGTCGAGTGATCTTGCTTCCTTTCACACTCGTTAAAAAGGTCAGAAAGGGCGTCTTGCGAGTGATAGTTTAACCCTTTTTTGGTCTCGTTGGACTACTGTATGAAAAATGAACTAAGAGAGTTTTCTTTTAAGCATTTTTCCAAACTCTATAATCCCGAAAAACCTTCGAGTTTTCTGTCTTTGGACTCGTTAAATCACACATCGACAGGCCCATACGGGACCGATCCCTTATTTCTTCTAGTTCGTTAAACAAAGGAAGAGGAACTCACTGAAGGTGAGTTATATCGAGCATGTGTTATTCTCCTCGAGCTCGTTAAATCAAAAAGAGGTACTCATCTATCTGGATGGGGGAAAAATTGAAAGGAGCAAGCCAAGTAGTCTCTTGAGAACATCATCTAGTACTTCTTAGAGTCGCCCTTGAACACGACACTCTGTCTCTTTGCACATATCATAATCCGCTGAACCTCTGCACTGAGCCAATCCTCCAAGTTCCTTTCACTCCTCTGGGTCACCCGACGCAAGTCACAGTACCCACTGCATAGTTTTGGTCCATGTCATGTTTTGTTGTTGTGCTCCAGTGTTCAAGGGAAGTATCCGCCTCGAGAGTCAGCCATCCCAAGTATCTTGCCTCAAAACCTGTGTCAGTCCATGTCCGTTTGATCTGCCAATTACATCTCCATGTCCGTTTCATGTCGTTGATGGGGGATACATCAAGGCCCTCCCTCGACGAGTCTATTCCTGTTGACTTCAACACATTATCTGGGAATCAGAATTAGAAACCAGTTAGTACTTTGGGACCTGCATGCCTCAATGGCAGGCCTCCTCACATTCGACAGTAGGTTTACATCATTGACCTCTGATCGAATGATTCCATGGGTGTTCGACTTCAGCTCATCTATTCACATTCGTTGGAATGTACTAGGGTACCTTGGGAATCATTGACATTAATGGTGATCTCCCTCGCACTTGTTAACGATTCACACCATTGACCGGTAATCAAGTGGTTTTTGCCATGTTCGACGTCAGGACATCTATTCACATGGTCAGATTCGTACCATATTGGGATTGGTATGAAGACCCTGGGTTGAGCCATCACTTTGATATATGCTATGCCCAGTCTGCGAAGGAGTTTCCATTGGACAAAGAACACATACATTGTTACATAGATCCACTTTGTATTGGTCGTGGCTATGTCTTGTCATCTCGTAGATCCACTATGTATTCTTCGTGGCTACGATCAGTCCGAGTCATGAGTATAGATCCACATTGTATCTTTGGTGGCTATACCTTCTTATCAATACAATTATGGATCCGCAGTGTATTTTATGGTGTCCATATCCTACTAAGTCTTGATTACCCAAGCATAGGTATGCCTGCCTTGGGTTTGGATGTTTGTGTGCAGCTTCCGTCAGGTTCTCCGAGTCTATACCCTTACTTGAACGTCTACAAATTATTTCAGTTATCAATTCCTATCTTCTAACTTCATACTTTGGGGGGCAATCTGTTACACATCAAAATTACTCACTTTGATAGTGTCGCAAGTGTCGTCATTACAAAGGTCGCAAGTGTCGCATTTTTCTCACAAGGTCACAGGTGTTGCATGTTGCTCACAAGTGTCGCAAGTGTCAAGTAAAGCATATTGCCATGATTCCTATGTTGTGCCTATAACGACATGAGAAGGACACTTGAAACACCTCAAACATCTGATTTGGGAGAGGAGAAATGAGTCAACAGGCTTGCAAACCTTTTTCCATCTAAAATCACCTCAAAAACTGAGTTTTTGGAGGGGAGCACTCCCCCTTACACTATCTCGGAGCGTCGACGCTCCCCCTTACACTTTCAAGGAGCATTACAACGCTCCCCTGGCCCTTTTGAAGGAGCGTTATAGATTTTGGAGCGCTGGCGTTTCCCTTAACCTTTTCAGGGAGCACTACAACGCTTTGATGGCCCTTTTGAGGGAGCGCTACCTATTCTGGGAAGTTGTTAAGCTGTTGAGATGAATGGGGGAAGCATATTTTCATTCTTGGAAGGCAGTTGGATTCGAATCCCTAGTCTAGCCATGATCTTAGGGCAGATCCTCAACTGAAGGAGGCAAATCCTCAACCTCCCCAAGGATATCTCAAGATTGTTGAGCCTCTCCAAGGCTATATAAGAAAGCTTTCTAATGGTGAAAGAGGACTATAAATAGGAGAATCACACCAAACTTATGATCTCATAAGTGGTGCTGGAGCTGATTGAAAAAGGGGGAAGGAATTGAGCATATGAAACTTATGATCTTGGAGGAAACTTATAGTCAGCCAAAGGAGAGTGATCAGTGAAGTTGTTGTTATCCAGGTTGTGGATCTTTCAGGCAAGGTTTAGACGAAGGGGACTTGACGAAGCTGTCACATTCGCATATACGATTGTAAGTACTACTGTCATTATTCTCATTAATATGACACGCTTGGCCTTTTTCTTTCTAGTTTGTGTCTGATGTTACATGAACTTGTCATTTATTGATAGATCTGTTTTCAAGCTAATGTCAATAGACTAGGAAGTGGTCGTATCTTTTTTTGTCCACAGAGCTCAGTGAGGAGCAAAGGATTGGAGCGCAACTCGAAGCGTGTAGGGACAAACGTCGATTAAGAGGTACTTTTGTTAGCCTTCCTTCTCACGTATTAGTTTAGATAGATTTGAAAGGAAGTCAGTGTCCACGTTAAGCATTTTTTTGTCTAGGGTTAAGGTCAAGCCTTAGAGGCGATCAACCTGTCCGCAGGGAGATTTTCCTACAACACACTGAACTAATAACACCACTCTAGCATGAGATGAAAAACTTTTGATCCTCTTTTCCTCATTTGTTGCAACACCCAAAAGGCTCCTTTCCATTACATCCAAGGAACATGGAACATGGCAATTTAAGACAACGTTATAGACCACAACATTCAGTTCAAGCCGAGGATCTCAATGTAGAAAATCCTAATCTAGGGGTCCATCATATTATTATATAAATCAAGGTATTACTCACATTTGATATGTAAAAAAAACATATAAGTGTTCCACAGTTTTCTCTATTGCCTCAAAGAGATGATACAAAATACAAGAGAAACCATTAGCCTAGTTATCCCATCATGGGATTGTAAAACTACTCATTTGTGATCGATTATAAAGACACTCACACACGGTTTCATGATATAGAATCCTTGGTGAGGCTGTATTAAAAAATCTACCTCCAAACCAAAATTGGTTCTTATCCATCCTCTGGCTCATCTTTTTTCCTAATGCTCCCTTGTGTGGTCGTTTTCGTTACAACTCTTCATGCATTTGGGCACCCATCTTGCGAACTGGCCTTGAGTTGCATTTGGGCACCCACCTTGTGAACTTGCCTTGGGTTGCGTTTGGGTGCCCATCTTGCGAACTCCTCTGGCTCGTATTTTTCCCTAGTGCTCCCTTGTGTGGTCATTTTCATGTGGCTGTGTGATCCCTCGAGTTATATTATAATATTATATATATTATAATATATATATATATATATATATATATATAATAAATAATAATAAAAACAAAACAAAATAAAAAACAAAAGCAAAAAACATTTAAAAAAAACAAAACCACTACTTCCACACTCATTCCCTTTGAGCTTTCCCCCAATTAATTTCACTCACCCCATTACTTTCACTCACGCGGTCTACATAGTGGAGGGCGATCGACACAGTGGAGGAGGAGGGGTGCACGCGTCTGCACACACAGAGGAGGCATGCCATCTGCAGAGTGGAGGAGAAGGAGGGGATAAGTCTCCACACACAGAGAAGGAGGCACACAGTCTACAGAGTGGAGGATAAGGAGGGGTGCACATCTGCACACATAGAGAAGGAGGGGCGCACATAGGAGGTAGAGGAGAAACTGCCCGAATAGCTGCACAGAGGAGGGAGAGGCGTACGAATGAGGGAGGGCTTAAAACCATGGTAAGTCTTATTCTTCCCCACTTGCGATGGAGTTTAGGGTTTCTCAGAGGTTATAATTTTTATTACATCATAACAATTCATGCTAGGGTTTCTCATAGGTTTTCATTCACTACTCTCTTTGTTGGGTTTTATGATTCATCCACAAACTTAAATAATCCTTTATAAACTCAACCCTACCCTTTGCATAATCCACAAACTTACATAATCCTTTGGTGGGGTTTTTGCTTCATCCCTACCCTATTATAAACTCAACCCTAGTGTGCCCCTATTTTCAATATTGTGGATTCTCTTAAATATTTTCATGTTTTATTCAACCATGTAACCTAAATATATTACCACTATTTTTTATTCTTATGTATATATGGTGTGATGTGGCTAAACTATGGTTTTCGACACTAAGAAATAAATCATTGAATGTTCAATAAAGACCTTCATTATAAGTCCCACTTATTTGAGGTGGATTTGTTTTCTAACTATCTTATGTGACCCACAAACTACATATATGATAATTTTGCATGCTTATAATGGCATATGTTGAAGGACCATACAATGCATTCACCATGTGGAAAATTTACATCATTTCAATTTGGATTCAAAACAAAAGGATGTTCATGCCCCAATTGAAAACTATCCTTAGAATATCTCACTTAGAGAAAATCGATGCCTATATTGGCCACCCAAATAGAAACAAAGTTTACAAACTCTTATATTTCACTAGATTCATGTCCTTAGATTGTATACCTAGGTGAATAGAGTACAAACACCTACCCAAAATACTGAGTGAAGAAAGACTTTGTGTTTTCTAAGAGGTTGGGCTCCAACCCTAAATGAAAAAGTCTTACATCTCAAGTTATAATTTCAATGTTTATCTTTAGCTATAATATAATATGAATATCGTTGGCCTAACGTTTCCTTCTCACTCGATGGAGTGTAGGTACAACCAAATATGTATCTATCAGACCTATCATCCAGCTCGAGTGATGAAATTTCGAGAGGGACAAGAGAAAGCATATCCAACACATGTTATGAGGCAAAAACAACTAAAGGTGAAAAGGTCAGAACAATGTTTGGTGGGTGCATGGAATTCTTTCTTGTTGAAGGAGGATCATGCTCTTATGACGATGAGATCATAGGTGATATCAAGGTTCCCTTGAAGTACAAACACCTACTTAAATAGTGGGTACCCAAGGAACTGCCAAAGTTGGACACCAACTTCTGTGTTAATGAGAGGATGTATCACATTGCTCCGTCATCCATCCATGGCCTTAGTTTATTCTCCATGGATGGCATAAAGGTAAAATATGGAAGATTAGTTGAATTGTTTGATTATGTTGGACCATGTTACACTTATGGAGTATGGTTGAGGCTGGTCCAATATATGCCTAGTATGCGGAGATACGCACTCACCGCAAATTATATACAACTGAAAGACAATAATAAAAATAAAAGAGCGACTATGTATATTGATGGAAGGCCAAAGGCATCGGGGAATACTGCAAGTCTTATAAACAATACAAGGCCTAGGATGGCAAGAAAGGAACCCAATTTCATTTTTGAGTAGCATGAAGGTAATAGGATATTTGTATGTGCAATGAAAACAATAACGGCAGGTGAAGAGTTGTTGGTCGATTACAATCTGAATCAAGTCAACCCAGGAACGTCTTCTTTTGCTATAGTACAAAACCTATTCCATCCCTCTCTTATCTTACCTACTATTTCCCAACCATAATATCACCAATTCATGGATAGAATGAAGCACGTATTCATTGAATCTTCAACAAAATTTGATTTTTCTTCTTGTAGAAAAAGTTATGAATGAAATGCTGAGAGAGGTCACTTACCCCAAGAATCACAATACTGAAAATTAAAACAAGACATAAAATAACACATACAAAACTCTGCATATGTTCCACATTTCATATGTGGCTCACCAAACATACCACCTTCCAAAGCTCAAAAGGTTTCCAAGATGACAATCTCGGTGAGAAGGACCAGAGTTGATCGATCCAAGACCTAATCGTGTCAATAGAAGCAAACCTTGAAACTACCAATTGTGAAGATTGCAACAATATTTTATAGTTGGTTTTAGAGATTATAGAAACATAGATTTCATTCCCTTTTATAGAAATATGAATTTTGTTCCCTTGCTCCTCTTAACCAACCTTACACGATTGTTTTTGTCACATGTTACTTCTAGGGAAGAAGCTCCTCCAAAAATGGATTTAGATGCCAATATAGTGGGGTGCTCATTAATACATGAAATGATTCCCTAAACCTCTAATCTATACAAACAAAATTGTGCATCACACAAATTTTGAAAATTTAGATGTTGTAAAGATCACTACCACATCCCGTATCGAAATCCATAAAAATAATGTAATGAATGCATCGTATATAGAGATAGAAAATAAAGGATTAGTATATGTTGTTTAAGTATCTTTTGTTTTTTTAGTATAGATTAAGATCAATCATGATATAGGAAATCATTTTGAGATTAATGGTTGTCCCCTTTTAGTATGAATTATCCCATGAACCTAAATAGTCAAATCTTTCCTCATTTATCCTTGATGAGCTCATTTCACTATGAAGTTGAGTATTATGCAACTTTTGACATCAATATCCTACTATGAGCTTAATAATAAAGAAGATTTATTTTCACCTAAATTCTTAACTCCTTCACTTCCTTTTCCCTTTCTCTCTTACATTTCATAACAACTGTGTGAAGAATGAGGTTCAAATTATGTATATAGTAGGCATAGGAAGGAGTGAGGAGTTAACTCAAATTAGGGAGAGAATGCATTCCATTACAACTCACCTTTTGGACTTGACTTCCCAAATCAACTGGACTTGTAGCTAAACTTTTCATGTTATGGCAACTCGTCCTTCAGACTTGATGTTTCATGGCATGCCAACTAAACATGCAACTAGACATGCAACTCAACATTTAACTAGACATGCATGCAATGCAAATTGATATGCATGCATGCAACTTGACATGCATGAAACTCGACATGCAACATGCATGCATGCAGCATTCAACATGACTTGTCAACTTGGATTTGAAAACTCGAACTAGACAAGAAATTTTACTTTTACAACTTGAGTTTGACAACTCAAACTAGAGATGCAGCTTGACCTTTTGCAACTTGAGTTTTCCACTCAAACTAGACATTCAATTCGACTTTTATACATGACAATTCATAATTTATTTTCATGGTGGATAATCATGTT